>VBSM01003155.1:3063643-3105094 GCA_008086735.1 Cheirogaleus medius
TCCCAAGTAGCTGGGACTACAGGCATGTGCTACCATGCCCAGCTAATTTTTTCTGTGTATTTTTAGTTGGCCAATTAATTTATTTCTATTTTTTTAGTAGAGACAGGGTCTCACTCTTGCTCAGGCTGGTTTCAAACTCCTGACCTTGAGCGATCCTCCCGCTTCGGCCTCCCAGAGTGCTAGGATTACAGGCATGAGCTACCATGCCCAGCCCTCTGTCCTGTTTCTATGCCCTCTCTGTTCCCAGTTCCTTTCCATTGGTGGATAACCACCCTCAAGGTGCTCTGACCCCATTCAAACAGCCCAGGCTCCCCTTAAGCTCTCACCTCCCTTCTTCATAGCTAAGCTTGTCCACCCTCAGTCCCCACTTCAGTTTCATTCCTCCCAGCCCCCTGCTGCCCATAGATGTGACCCCCTCTTGGCCACAGTTGGCACTGGGGACAACTGGAACCTCACTTTGCCTGGGTCCCCAGGGGTCCCCCCCTTCTGCCTGGGCCTCTTTTCTACCCACTCGATTGTAGCTCCTACCCCTCAGCGGCTGCAGCAGCCACCTCCAGACAGCAACCCCATCTCTGCCTCCAGCCCAGATCCCCCTCCCAAACTCCAGAGCTATTTATCCAGCTTCCTGGATGTCCTTGTCTGGCACTTGGCACCTCATCTCCTTGCTGTGACTCCCCGACCCTGCTCCTCCTCCATAAAAACACCACTCCCAGCAGCCAGGCAGGTAGGGCCGCTCAACACTCCACACCCTTCAGTCAGTCACAGGGGCGCCCACTTTGCCCCTGGACTAGCACATCATCTTCACCTCCACGATTGTCACCACGATGTCTAGCCTGGACAACTGCAAGAGCCTTCTTCCGCCTGGCCCCTGCCCCTCTAGTCTAGCCCCCACGCTGCAGCCAGAGGGCTACTGCACCTCTCAGGTGTGCTTTGAATCCTTCCACTGCTCCCCAGTGCCCACAGGAGCAAATGCAAGTTTCTCCCCATCCCCTCCCCACTAACCCCTACTTCAGCCACACTGAACGGTACAAATGTGACATGCCTTCAGCCTCTAAGCCTTCACACAAATTGTTCTTTCTGCCCAGAAAACCCGGCTCATCTGGGCTTGAGCTCTTGTGTTTTCTCTGTGCTGGGAAAGCCTGGCCAAGGAAGAGCCATCAGTACTGTCTTTGTGCCCCATGGAACCCTCCACACTCCCCTTTCGTTGTTCTTCTGAATTTCAACAATTCTGTGGGTCTCCCTCCCCCACCCAGCTGTGAGCTACTCAAGGAGAGCACCTGGTCTGGACCTGTCCCCAGAATCCACTCTGGGGCCTGGCACCAAGAAGGGGTGAGGAAATGTTTGTTGAATGACTGACGGGTTGAATGACACAGGGGAGGAGACTCAGCCAGTGGGCAGCTTTCAGCACAGGGAATGACTTCCAACTAGCCTGATGTCCCAGATTGGAATGGGCAGCTCCGGGAAGGAGTGAGCACCACATGTTGAGAGGAGACCAAGCAGAGGCTGCAAGGCACATTGGCCAAGAATGCTGAGGGCACTGAAGGAGCGGTGGGGTCAGTCAGACCGGGACTTCTAGGGCTGTAAATACATGTGCATCACCTCAGGATCTTTTTACAAAGCAGACTCTGGTTCAGTATGGCTGGGGCGGGGCTCCAGAATCTGCATTTCTAACAAGCACCCAGATGATATATGTGGATGCTGCTGGTCTATAGCCCTGACTTGGAGAAGCAAGGCTCTAGATGACTTTCGATGCCTTGTGTCTGAAAAGCTAGCTCTACCGGGGTCACCACCCAGCCCAGGATCAGGGTCAGGGCCGGGGGGTTGGGACCTGGGCACCCTGGGTTCAGACTGGGTCTAGCTATAAGGCTAGGGGATCCCGGGCCACTCACCACTTGCTCGTCCAGTGTGAGCAGCGTGCGAGGCACCTTGGGTGAAGCCGAACCCAGGCGCAGACAAGTCGGGCTCAACCGCGGTGCCACGTGCTCCAGAAGCTTCCTCGGGGACAGACCTCGTGGGGGCCCTGGCGGCAGCACATCCTCTGAGATGGTGCCTCGAAGGGTCCGGAGCTGGGGAGGGGAGGTGTAGGGGTGCTCAGGATCCATACAGGGTGTGGGGGAGGCAACCCACAGCCCTACCCCGTGACCCTGGCCCACCTGTGTGGTCCGCACGATGACTCGGTAGCTGTGCAGGGTGCCCCCTCCGCTGCCCTCCTTCTCCTCCCGCCGCAGGCTCACCGCCACCGGGCCCAGCACCTCGTCCAGCCCGAAGAAGTTCTGGTGTTCTAGGGGGCCATGCTGTGAATGATTGGTCCCACCCAGGCAGCCTGCCCTTGCTGGACCATGCCCATCACTAAGTCCAGCTGCAGGATCCCGCTTACCACCAAGTATAGGGCCCAGGCTAAGTCCCACCGCTCTGTAGCCCTGCCCACATCACACCTTGTCCCAGACCTAGACTCAGTGACCTGCTCCCGGGCCTAAATCCTGCCCTGGCCCCACCTACGAGACCATATTCTCCCTTCCCTGTCCTGGAACCCTGTCTTGGCAGGTGAGAACATGGTTCCTAGGTTCACGGCTTTCAGGCCTGAGTCTTCATCTCACAGGAATGTAGACAGGGACTCTCCCGCAGCCTGGAGGGTTGTGAGGATGAACCAGATGGAGGCAGAGGGATACACCCTGGCTGGGGGCGAAGGGCCAGGGCTGGCCTTAAGGAGGTGGTTAAAGGTGGGTCCAGAAGGACCTCATTTCAGCTCCTGATCCTTCTTATGGCCAGGGACTTCCTACTGTGTGTACTGCAGTGACAGGGACCTTTGCCCCTCCCTGGGACCTCTGCCTTCCCCTCACCTTTAGCGTAGAAGTACTTTCGGTAGTAGCCAGCACCCAGGTCCGCGTGCTCCAGGCTGTAGGCCGAGGTTCGGTTCTGTGGCTCTTCCAGGATGGACACAGCCGCATTGGGCAGTGTGGGCGGCACAGGTGGGGACACTGGTCCACCCAGACCTAGCTCACCCTCACCTCCAAGCTCACACACAAAGCCAGGCGCCCCAAGCAGCAGGTCCGAGCTGGTAGCCTGGTCCTCAGCTGAAGCCAGGGTCCCAGAGCTGGCCTCAGTGTGGCCCCCCGTCCCCCGTGGCCTTGGAGCCCAATCAAAGAGCAGGCTCTGCACGTCATAGTGGGCAAACCATCGGGGCTCAAGCACTGGTGGGAATGCAGGCTCTGGTTCCTCTGCTGGCAGCCCCAGCAGGGCCAGTGGGTCAGTGAAGAGCCGGTTGGAAGCTGCAGCAGGGCGGCCAGCCTCCTCATGGCTGTGGGCGCGGGCACGGGGGCTGGCTGGCGTGGGGGGTCTGGCCTCGCCTGCATCGCTGCCGCTGCGCAGGAGCGGGCTCCGGGCTGGCCTCTGCTCAAAGGTGTGTGGTGTCAGTGGGGGCCGTGCTGGCTGGCGCAGCTTGCGGGCGAAGAGGTCATCCGTGGGTGCAGGGGCCATGCCCCGCCGAGGGCTCCCCACACCACCGGCCCACATGGGCGTGCTCTGCGGGCCTGACTCTCCGGGGCCCGGGCCGCATTGGCGGGCACAGGTGTTTAGTGCCCAGCTGGCAGGCCGAGGTTGCAGCAGCAGTTCCTGCCCTGAAAGAAGAGGGGGCTGCTCAGAGGGACCTGGGGAGAAAACAGGAACCCCAGCCCCCAACCCGGTCCTCCACCAACCGGGTTGGCTTCCGGCCCCCTCCGAGACCATCAAAGCTGCTTCCGCTTTCCTGGCCACTTCCTCGTCTGCCTAGGGCTGAGGTTTCCAGCCCCCTCTCAGGCTTAGCTGGGCAGAGCCAGGGGCTGGGCTGTTGGACCTTGGCCCTGAGGGCCCTGGAGCCTGGGCAGCTCTGGGGCTGCCAGGTCCCCTCATTCCCATCTACACACCTTGGCTTTGACCCGGGCTCAGAGTAAGGGGCCCACAAAGGCCTGGCCCAACTGGACAATTTGTCTCGGCTGGGACGGGAAACCCATGGGGCCACTGGTGTCTGGGTCCTGCCTGCTTGACAAAGGGAGGACGTCCTGTCCCCAGAGACTTTCCTCCCTGCCCCTCCCACTTCCTCCAGGGTCCCTGGGGAGCTAAGCACCCAGAGGCTTGGTCTCAATGCCCTAGCCCTCCCAGTCTCAATACCTCAAGGACACAGGGACTCCTGGGGGCAGCGGCAAGGCAGCAGCAATGGCAAGAGGACTTCCTTCGGCACAGGAAGTGGCCACAACGCTGTGCTTAGTTCCCACCCCAGCCTCCACATCCTGAGAAAGGTGCTGGGGTCACATCAGCTTAGTCACGGGACCCAAGTCATCCTGACCTCAAGGACAGGCCCGGGCCCTCCCCCTTGCAGGCTACTATGCTCATGCCTGGGGAAAGAGAGGGAGTCATGCTGACCCGGCCCTTTTGCTGGATTTGGGACCCCTGGGGACCTCTGCCTACATCGTCTCACTGATGTGGATGGGGAGGTCTGAACCCCATGTGACAGAAGGTCAAAGTGAAATGTTCTTGCCTGAAGCAATTCCACGTCAGAGCTAGGATCTCACCTGGGTCTGTCAGCTCCTAAAGAGAGCTGCACCTGCCCACTCCTGTCTGCGTGTAGGTGTGAGATGGGTGGGGGCTGGGCTGAGGCTCATGGTCTCACAGGATGTAAGACTGAGACACCCAAGGCCCCAGGGACCTGCTAAGTACAGAAATGTGACGAGGCCAGATGCAGGTGCCAAAGGTGGGGTGAGAACTTGAGGGGAAGCCAAGTCTCAGTAAGCCCTGGATGGAGCGGGCAGCCAGGACAGGGACCTGGGCACCCTCCACTGGGGTACAGGCATGTGATGCTGGGTCTCCATGCATCATCCAGTGGCATCACATGGAGCTGGGCTCCACACACCCCTTGGCTGGGGCCTCTAGAACCAAGCAAGTGTAGGCCAGCCCAGCTCTGGGTGCCTCCTGCCTTGGTTTCTCCTAGGATAAGCTCTGATGCTGACCCTGAGCCTCTGTTTTCTCATCTCTGAAATGAGGTTAACTATTTCTGTCCCCTCCAAAGACTGTTGGGAGGTTGAAAGGAGAGTGAGGCAAGTGTAGCTAGCCATATATGTGCATAGTGGATGCAGGCCCTGGCCTCATGCTCTGAGCACATGCATGCTTGAGCCTAGGCTATGGTGTGTGTGGGAGGGGTCTATGCAGGCCCTGCTCCATGTAGGATGAGATTTGCAAACTGCGGGTAAGCTCTGTTGATATGTGTGCACCCAGCTTGTGGGCTGCCTCTTGCTCTGGCCCAGTGCCAGGCTCTGGCCCTGCCGTGGAGGATGTTCTTGGGCTCTGCTCCCCACCCGGCAGCTTCACACAGGGTCCATTGAGGCCTGGACATTCCTTGAGGCCTGTGTCACTGGGGGGGGCGGTTAGGGGGGAGGAGGCCTGCCCCACCCCCACAGATCCGGAAGGCCTGGCTGCCCCAGGAGGAGGCGCTGGCTGCTTCCCAGCACATCTGGAGGTCATGACCCCATTTCTGCTGCCAGGGGGCGCAACAGATGTTTCCTCCCAGCCCAGGACAGAGACTGGGGGGTGGTGTGTAAAGACTGGGGAGGAGGCCTGGCAGGGAAAAGGGGAGCCCCAGAATGGGGGGAGCCCCACACACTTGGCAGCAAGGGCAGTCGCCAGAGGCGCCAGAGAGGAGCCAGGAGCCGCTGCGTCCATTCAGCTCACTGGCCCAGCGAGGCCGTCCGGCAGAGGAGGGAGTATAGGTAAGTGGCCAGAGGCAGGGGACTGGACAAGTTGACTTGAAACTGAGCTGGAGCCAGGAGGTTGGGAGTGTGCAGCCGGCGAACGTGGCAAGGAACCCCCACTCCCGCACACACACACCACCGGGGCCCACGGCCAGACCACCTTCTCCCCTGTCCGGCCAGACAGAGGTGCCTCCCGTCCCCTGCTCCCACCAGTACCTCTGGGGCTCCCGCCCGGCCGCCGCCTCCCGCGCTGGGGTCCCGCTGCCGCTCTCCCGCTACCGCTCCCGGCGCCGGCTCCGCCTGGGGGCGGGGCCGCGGCGGAGGGGGCGGGACGGGGCCGGCCGGGAGCTGTCTGCGGCGGGAAGCGCCACGGGCGGGGACTCCAAGCCAGGCGGTGGTCAATCCTGCACGCTGTCCGAAGGCATGCCCAGCCCCGGCGAGCGGTCGAGCTGCCATACTGACTCTCTCAGCCCGTTTCTTCGGCTGAGAAATGAGAACAAGTGTACCCACCCTCCGGACCAGCTGGGAGAGCTAGAGGAGTGGTGTCCAGCTCCTAGCTGGAAACACAGCAGGTGCTCAGGGACTTCGATAATTTTTTTGAGCACTTGCTAAGCACCTGGCCCTGGGTAACTGCTCTACCCATGCCATTTCATTTATTCTTAATAAAACACCTTAGCTGTTATCATCTCTTTATGGCTTGGAGCAATTGAGATTCAGATAAAGGCTTTAGCCAAGGTCAAGGCTATTAAAAGAAGAAGCCACTAGTGCTGGAAGTCTTTGAACATACGGGGGTGGGAAATTGAACACAACCACCTTCACCTTCACATCAAGGCTTGGAAAGGGAACAGGCTTGTGGGGAAGAGAACTCAGTCCTACCTGAACCCCACCTTGGTCTGACCTTGGTCTCTACCATACCCCAGCCCCACATCCTTCATCCCTCCTCTGTGCTCATCCACCCTGACTTGGCCACCTCTACCCTGTACCCATTCCCAGGTAGAAGAAGAAACTGCCAAGCAAAATCAAAAATAGTGTTATTAATTCTGGTGTCTCTGAAGCACAAAAAAAAAAAAAGAAAAAGAAAAAGAAAAAAAAATGACCAAAAAAAAAAAAAAAAAAAGACCACCCTTCCCACACTTCAGGCTACAGGTCCAGGCCAAAGGGGCCACCCCTGCAGGCAGTGCAGGCCCAGAGGCTGAGTTGGTCCTGGCCACCGGCTCAAAGCGGGTCCAGCCCATGGTTCGGCTGTTAGGGCCTGGCTGGGAGGCTGACTGCCTCAGTTTGGGGAGCCCAGGCCCTGGGCTAGGGATGAGAGAGATCAGGGGGCAAGGTCAGAGGCCTGGGCCATTTAGTTCTGGACTCTGGCTGAGGCAGCCAGAGGTCAGGGTTCAGACGTGGGAGCCAAAGCCACTAAGTTCTGTGGGCCAGCAGAGAAGGCCAGAGGCAGCAGAGGGGATCCAAGTTACTAAAGTCCTGGGATGGCGTCCAGTGGGCGCCAGGCTGTTCAGTACTGGTGCTCCAGCAACGGCTGGGCTGCCGGGCTCTCCCGTTCCTCAGCAGGGGCAGGCCAGTCGCCCGCAGCCCCGGTAGGTGTGCCACTTTCAGGGGCACTGATGTCCAAGCAGGGAATGTCCCGGGCTGCTCTAGGGGGCGAGGCCTCGGTGCTGACATCCGGGCTGAGGCTGAGGCTGAGGCTGAGGCTGAGGTCTAGAGGCGCCTGGGGGAGGAGAGAGAGGTTGGCAGGCAAGCAGACCTTAGTCCCCCGGGACACGACCCTCCCACAGGCCCCTTACCTGAGATTTGGGAGTGCCTCCTTTAGGGCTCCCTGAGGCTGGCTCCCCATCAGATCCTCCTAGCCCCTTCCGGCCCCCCAGGCTCCACTTCCCACTGGGGCCCTCAGAACCGAGGAGACCAGGGCCAGGGGGCCGTGAGGTCCGGGGGCCCTCAGTGGGGGCAGGCGAGGCAGGGGGTGGCCCAGGGAGCCGAGGGGGAGGCCACTGTAGCAGAGGAGGGGGCCGCCCGTCACCAGAGCTGCTCAGGGAGGGCCTCGGCCCCCAGCCGGGGCCTGGTGGGAGGGGTTGGTCACCACCGCCTGTGGGAGACAGATAAGAGCAGAGACCTCAGCCAGGCTGCCCTACTTTCCCACGGGTTCAACCCAGCCCTGCCTGCTCACCTGCTGTGTTCTCAGGCGTGGGGTGTGCTAAGGGGGCGTTATTGCTGAGGGAGGTGAGGCCACCACCCCCACCACAGTCCGAATCATCCACGTTCCCGCCACTATTGCAGCCGGCACCACAGCCCTTATGAAGCCTGGGGTGGAGAGGTAGAAAAGGGTCACAGGGGAGACATGGCTGAGGCCATAGGCCTCAAGAGCCCAAGTCCCCAGCCCCAGGACAAGTCATCTAACAGTTCTCTGCCCCCAGGTCCTCATCTCTAAGGGGTTTTGCTGCCCACTTTGCAAGGCCTTTTGAAGGAGGCATTGTCAACTGTATTTATAGTCTAAAAGCCACTGTCAGCTTGAGGGGTGGGACATTGAAGGGTCCCACCTCTGGAAAGGGATCATCTCTTAGGCACTAGCACTTTCGCACTCTGGGGCCGAGGAGGGCGCTGCTTCACCTCACTGCACCTCAGCCCTGCTGCAGGCCTCACAGGTGGTGGTGAGGGCTCACCTCTCCCAGCTGCGTAGGAGCCAGCGGGCGATGGCGCCCAGGCTGATGGGGCCACCCCACAGCGCCCGCAGCTGGGGGTGGCTGCCGGCCAGCGAGGTGGTGAGGGGTGACACGTAGATGGGGTAGCCCAGCGGCTGGTCGCAGGAGGAATTGATCATGTTGCGAAGCGCCTGCTTGGCGTTCTGGATGCTGCCGCGCTCCGGGTTGCGGTTGCGCAGGAACACCAGCTCCTGCTGCTGCCCAGCCCACAGGCCTCGCACGCACTCACGATTCACCTGCGGGCAGCCGCACCCGGGGGTCAGAGGGCCAGCCCAAGGAAGAGGGGCTGGGCTGGGCTGGGCCGAGCAGGGCCATCCCCACCTTGATAACCCGGAAGCTGAGGTGGCGCCGGTTGAGCATGATGATCTTGTACTCGTCAGAGGCGTCGTCCATGACGTGGCGCAGTGCCAGCAGGGAGGGTGTGTTGCTGAGGATGGCGCTGCGCCAGGCTGGGTCGCCCTCGTGCGAGATGACCAGCCGTTCCTCGTTGGCCGCGATGGCATCGTACAGGGCCGCTGGCTCCTCATATTCATCTGGGGATGTGAAGTGGTCCTGGCAGGAGACAGGGGCACCAGGGTCAGTGGACCCTTCCCTGGGGAGCAGCTTCGAACCTGTGCTGCCTGGACAACCCCTCCCTGACCTGGTGAAGCTTGAGGGCCATGCGAACCCCAGGTGCCACTACGCGGTGAAGCAGGTCCATGTCGGCAAAGACCCACTCGTCCCGCGGGGAGGTGATGCGAAAGTCCCCCTTGAACAGGGCGTGCAGGCCGTAGAGGAAGGGCTCCAAGCTGAGCGGGGAGGAGGAACAGGGAGATGAGTGAAGGGTGGGGAAGAACCAGGGGTCTAAGACTTCAGAGCGATCTGAACCAAGACCCTTCCTCACGGTGGGCCTCAGTTTCCCCATCTTGACAAAGAAGCTGTATCTGTTCATGTCCCTCACAGAGCAGCGAAGAGCAGGCTAAGTCATGATTTGCCCATGTGAGGACGGCCACACCAATAGGAAGGACCAATGAGTTTCTAGAGGGCCACTGACCAGAAACACAGAGCTCTTCATGAGGGTTGGGAGTGGGAGAGCAGTAGGCCCACCCAGACCTGTGGGCACTCACCTGGCAGACATGCTGTGCGAAGCTGTCCCCAGGGCCCGGCGGCCCAGCACACACAGACCAAAACACAGCGTGACCAGCGGCGAGTTCCAATCCTGATCCACGGGCTGTGGCACAAGGACCCCGTCCCCAGAGCCCACTCAGACCTGGGACAGGGAACTTAGGGTGGGGACTGGGGCCCAGGCCGAGGGAGGCTCAGGGTGAGAGGAACCTAAATGCAGAGGGGAGAAGTGGATACACCCAGGTCCCTGGAGCCCCAGGTGGGGCAGCCTGCAGGTGGTGACGCCTGACCTGGCTGCGCCGGGAGGCACAGTACTGGATCCACTCAAGGTGCACCGCGCAGAAGGAGGGCAGCGAGAGGCCAGAGAGGCGAAGGTCGTAATCCTCATCCACACTCAGCGAGAAGGTGGGGTCCGAGTCAGCATAGCCAGGGGCCCGCACGGGCCGCAGGGCTGCTGCAATGCCCTCGTGGCTCAGCCACACCTCCAGCTTCGGTGAGCGGCTCACGTAGTAGATGATGCTCTGCAAGAGGTGGGGCAGGTGTCAGGGTGGGGCCCGGTCCTGCCCAGCCCTGGCCACGGGAGGGGAAAGCATCACAGTAAAGAGGCTTCTTCCCTAGACTAAGCAAGTCTGCTTTCTAGGACACCCACCTCCTAGAGCCCACCTCAGCCCCCTGAAGCCACCGGGCAAGCTGGCTCCCCTCCCCTAGGCCAGGTAGGAGGGGCAAAAAGCCAACAGGAAGCACCCCCACTTCCAGAGTGACCTGGAGGGTCCTGTGCTGTGGCAAGCACTGGCAGGCAGCATCTGCTTGCCTCCTCCCACTCCCCTGGAATATGCTGCATTTGTAAAGGGAAACAGGCTCAAACAGATGACAGCCTAGCCTGATGTCACATAGCAAGACAGGCTGAACTGGAACTTGAACCCTGGACCTTCAACACCATGACACTGTGGGGTCCAGAACTCAGGGCCTGAACAGTTAGGCTGAAGGGGGGCGGCTGCCTGCAGGCTAATGGGGCCAAAGTGCCCCTGGGTCATGGGTCCCTTTAGGCAGCTAAAGTGTGACAGCCATAGGGCCTCTCCTCAAAAAAAAAACCAGAGGCACATCTTGTGCCCAAAGTCAGGGGCTCCTGGACCCCTTGTTAAGAGGCCCTGTGGTTTCTAAGTAGAGGTTTGGGCGAATAGAGAGGAACTTTTGGAAGGTAGGTAGCTGGCACAGTTGGGATGGATGGGCAGTATGAGGCTGGCAGCTGACAGCCAGTGAGGTTAAAAGGATTCCATGTGCCACCCTGAGATGGAGCCGATGGAGCTGGCCCTTGGCCTAGGTAAGGGCTGGGAGGGTGGTACAGCTGGCCATGAACAGAGGGTACCCAGGCAGTAGGAGTGTCCAGCAGGGTGGCTGTGGTAGGGTATGGGGAAGCCAAGAGCCTGGGCAAAATGACCAGGGTACAAGCTAGAAAGAGCCAAGGGACTCCAACAGCTGGGGGTTGGGGGTGGGGGCGCTGGAGTCAATGGCTGCAGAGGAGGCCTCATCAATTCCCAGCATGGGGGCTTGCCTGGCCCCAGCATGGCTTTGGCCACAGGCAGGTGGGTGGGCAGTCTGGAGAGGGCTGGGCCGCCCCCTTACCAAGAGGAAGGGGGACCAGGCTCTTGTGTGGTAAGTGGGGGGGCAGGGCGGCCAGGGGCAGCTGGGGCTTCAGGCAGACCCACTCCAGACTGACCTTCCTGCCCAGAGAGATCTCCAAAGTCGGGTACCACCAGAGCCCTTAGGAAGACTCAGAAAAACAAAGCTTTGGGGGCAGAAGGAGCTGGCCGGGCACATTTAAGTGCTTGGTTAACCCTGTGTTCTGGGACACATCCCTCAGATTGCTTCTCAGGAGGAAAAGGAAAACACGAGTAGCAGCTCCCGCCTGTAAGCATTCAGACTTGGGCTCGGCCCAAGGTGCTTCCCAGACTCCACACAGCCTCGGCCCCGGTGCCTTCCACTGTGCTGTGTGCACCTAGCTGCAGGAGCAGGTGGGGGACCTGTTTCCTCAATGGCAAAAGGACCACTTCCATTGGCACCACCTCTTCCAAGGGCTGCTAAAAGGATACAACGCGATACAGAACATACATGGGCTCGGCCCCTTGAGTGCCAAGGCTTGGCCACAAGCAGATGTCAAGGCTGGTGTCTCTGTGGCCACAAGGGCTGGATCAGTCCCACCACGCAGCGACTCCCACAGGAAGGGGAAGGTGCAGGAGGAGGCACTGAAGGTGAGCCAAGCAGCACGGGAAGGGCTATGCCTGCTCTGGCCAACCTCGGGGGCTGGCGAGGACAGTGCACCTGGCACACCTGCCTCACCCACCTGTGGCAGCCCTGTCGTCCTTCCCAACTTCACCCTGCATGCCTTGTCTCTAGTGGAGCCTTCCCCAGGCCCTCCAGGTGCCTCTGCCTGGCTCCGATTCCGCCCAGCCTTTGAGGCAGCCTTAGCTGTGGCAAGCTGGCTTCCCCGCGGGATAATAAACCTGGCAGGGCTGGAGCTCTCTCAGCCTGCCAGCCCAGGCTTGGTGGGCACCTGGCACACGGCGATCAGAAGGCCACGCATGGCTTCGAGTGCAGTAATGAGAGGCAGCAGGGCCACCCAGGCAAGGACACCTCTCTCAAGATAGGTCAGAAGGTGGACAGGACCATGACCTCTGGGTGACCTGGGGCTGGGAACGTTCCTCTCTGGGCCATGGCCTCTTTCTTGGTGACAGTAAGGGGGCTCACGAACTCTTCCCTATGAGTGGCTGGGAGGACAGAAAGAACGACAGAGAAGTTACAGCTCCTCTGATGCGTAACACGGACAGAGATGTTCATTGGAGGCAAAAGGACAGGTAGGAGTGCACAGGACTGCTCCAGAGAGAGCCTCGGGTAGCAGGCTCACCTGGGCCCCAACAGGTCACCCCCTCCTGGCCCCGATGGGGAACTCCAGGGCAAATCCTAAGAAGGCATGTGGAGGCCTGGGCTGTGACCACCAACCCACCCCACTCCCACAGTGCCCTTATTCTGGCTGCTACAAAGCCTCATCATTCCTGCCATCTCACAAAACTGCAATAACCCCCACTTCTTAAGGAGGTAAACCGAGGCACAGCAAGTAAGGTGACATTCCAGGCTGCCCAGAACCCTCACTGTGCCCCACACTGTGCCTCACCAACCCCCCACAACCCAAGAAGTCTTGTTTATTTTAAATAGAGATGAGGTCTTATTACATTGCTTTGAACTCCTGGGCTCAAGTGATCCTCCCTGCTCAGTCTCTCAAGTAGCTGGAATTATGGGCACGCACCATTGCACCTGGCTCCCACCAGGTCTTGAGACCCTGAGGCCTGGCCTGGAGCCCCAGGCTGAGGAAGAAAAGTCCAGTGGCTTAGTTGGCAGGCTTGGGTTCAAAGCCTGGCTCTGCTACTTTCTCTTGGTTCTGAAGCCTCAGACAAATCACTTCTGTGAGCCAACTTCCCCACCTGTGAGATAGCAGGGCCTCTTTTGGACAGAGTGGTAGACTCTATCTAGCTCAGGAGAGGCGCCCAGCACAAAGCCCACCCCACAGTAAGACCACTGCTTGGCAGCCACTTCTCTGATTATCAGAAACGTACATGGCCACTGTTGGCTCCATCATAGCTGGGTGCTGCGTGGGGTGGGGTAGGGTGGGGGCTGGTGGTTTCAAAGGCTGGCCTTGGCCCCCGAATCAGCAGCCCCATGAGGAGATCATGCGTGTGCTGCCCACCTGCCCCATACTCACTGCCCAAGGCAAGCCTTCCCCACCCTGGGTACCCTATCACCACAGCCATGTGGGCCACTGGGGCCCCTGCAGCCTGGAAATAGCTCCTTGGAAGACACTTAGACTCTCTGAGACCTCTGCTTCCCTTGGGCAAAGCGGGCTCCCAACAGTCCAGAAGATGGTAGCCTGTATGCTTCTGGTCAGCGACTGTTCACCACTAGGGACCCGGCCCAGCTGCACGCCGCCCTGCCCAACATACCTTGACGTAGTAGGTGATGAGGATCTTGCGGAGGTCAAAGACCTGCAGCATGGAGGCGGCATTGTTGTCACTAATGCTGTAGCCCTCCAGCACATACTTGCTGGCCGTCACCTCCCAGGCCAGCCAGCGCTGCCCGAAAGCAGCATTGAAGGACAGAACCCGCGGCAGGTGGCCGGGCTCACAGCAGCAGCAGCCCTCGTCCTCCTCCACACCCTCGGTGATAGCCTCCACCTCGCGCTGCTGGCAGTATGTGCCTGCGGGGGACGGGGGTCCAGTCAGGGGTCACCCGGACAGTCCCTACCTGTCCCGTCCCCAGTGAGTGCCCAACATGGCATTTGAGGCCTGCTGCCACTCACCCTGACCCTGGGATGCCAGGGGAATAAACGTTACTAAACAAATGGATTAACAAATGAGTACCTTTTGCCTCCCAACTCCCAGCAGCCCTGGGGGTGGTGGCAGGGGGCAGAGGTCTAGTTCCTCATTTACAGAGACAAAGACTGAAACTCAAAGAGGAGAAGTGAACTTGCTCAAGGTCACAGCGCTCATGAGCCTCTGCACTCGAGGCTCCTTCTGAAGCTGGCATCCAATCTGTGTCTTCCGGAGAGCAAGGGCTGGCTCACTCGCCGGCGCCGTGCATAGCGCTCAGCTGGGGCCAAGCCTGAGACCACAGTGCAGGCCAGGGGAGCTCCAGGCCCAGGTTTTCACCACAGAGACCTGGAGAGTCACTGCGGACCCAAAGTCAGGGCAGGCATAGGGCTTAGCCCAAACAGACCCTGCTGCCTCACTGCTCAGACTGGGAAACCCAGGCCCACAGACGAAGAGCCTTGCCAAGGCCACCCAGCCAGCCAGGGCGGAGCTGGACTGGAATCCAGCCCCTAAGCATGATGCGACACAGCGCCCTGTACCAGGCTCAGCCGCGCCTGCCCACCCGAGTGTGGCCCTACAGCTCACCCCGGAACTCAAGGCCACGCAGCTGGAAGGTGACGAAGCCATTGCCAACCTCGATGAGGTGCACCAGGGCGTTGAGGTAGTCAGAGGCCAGGACGAAGCAGTCGCCAGGGCCATAGTTGCCCCAGCGGCCCAGCACCAGGTCCCCACACAGTGTGTGCTGCAGCGAACGTGTCAGGTGCTCGTAGAAGATGGAGTTGAGGTTGTTGTCGTCAGCGCCTGGGACCCAGGATAGACAGACAGACAGACACAGTGACAACTGAGCAAGGCTCCCTCCCTGGGAAGGCCCTGCCCTAAAGCCCCCTGGATGGTTGGGTACACACCCGGGTTCCGGTCCAGCTGTGTGACCAGGCGGGTGTTGGAATGATCCACACGCTTAGTGCTGTTTAGAGAGAGAACAATGCAGGAAGCCGAGGGTGAAGCTGGTGATTCAGATGACAACTTGCACCTGCCCATCAGTATGTCCTCTCTGCCCCTGCTCCACCCTGTGCCACGAGGCAGACACTGTCCATGACAGCCCCATCACACAGATGAGGCAGCTGGGGCTCAGGGACATGAAGGGGACTCACCCAGGACCACACAGCCAGGAATCAGGGAAGCTGGACCTCACCCCCAGGCCTGACTGCTCCCAGGCTGTGAGCCTGAGACCTTGGCCTGGCACAGGCTCTGCCCTCATTGGATCCACTACCTCAAGTGTCCCCTCTGCACCTCAGCGCTCACACACTTGCTGTGGCTTTCTGGGCACTGTCCAGCCTAGGCTCCAACCCCCTCCCTTCCATCCCTGCTGAGCACTGCCCGTCTCCCATGAGACTTACTTGTAGTCGCGCTCCCAGAACTTGAGGGGCCTCGCGTAGGACATGATGAAGACAGCGCTGCCAAGCAGGGGGTTGAGTGGCGTGGAGAAGAGCCCCGAGAGCAGGGCTTGGACAAACAGCATGGCCGAGTCTGGGCCGGAGTCAAGGACGCAGCATGCTGGAGGGACCTCCCAGCCTCCCTCACCACCCTCGCTGCCCCAGGCCGCAGCCCTCCCTGCACACCCCCACCCAGACAGTGGGCAGCAGGCTGGATACGAGGCACAGCAAAGGGCTGGGCAAAGGCATGGAAAGCTGAGCCCCAGGTGATCTGCCAGGGCGCGATGTAGGTCAGCACGAAACGCAGCTTGTACAGCAGGTCCCACAGCTGGCAGCGTCGGCGAGGGAAGGAGATAAAAGGCACACAAGGGTCACTCACGGAAGCCCCAGAGGCCAGGCCTCATTCAGAGCCCTGGACCACTCCACTGGCTACCATGTGAGGCCAAGCTAAGATCACTACTAGCCCTAGCCCCTTCCCTCTGAACTTGGCTCAAGGCACCTGATACCATTAGCAACCTCTGACTGCACTCTAAGGAGACATGAGCCATTTAATTCCCACAACAATCCTGGGATCTTTCTATTGCTATTGCTGTCCCATTTCACAGATTGAAAAGTTGAGATTTGGAAAAGATAGAAAAGGTAAATGATTTGCTTGGGTCATGCTACTAGGTCACTGGTGAGGCTGGACCTGGATTATGGCACTGAAAGTCAAGAGACAGTCATAGGCCCCGCCCTCAGAGGCGGACAGTCTAGTTGTCCTAGGCCAGGCCAGAAAATAAGAACACAATGCCTACAAGAGAGGAAAAAGGCTCAGGCCTGCTTGGGGTCCCAGGCGACACCGGGAGTCTCCAGTACAGTACAGGGGAATGGTCCTTTGTTCAAAGTGACCCCTTCAAGCCCTGGCAATGCCACAGCCTGGCAGAGTGTCCTAGGGACTTCTGAAACTCAGCTCTGAACTTGTTTCCAGGGCCGTGGCTGGCAGTGGGCAGAGCTCAGAGGTTGGCATCCAGGAGACAAGGCCAGGCCCTGACTATCCTAACTGCTTCTCAGTAGGGCAGTCCTGGCTGACCTCCAGCACCCTGGAAGACCTGAGGCAAGTCACTCAGCCTCCTCTGTGAAGAAAGGTGCAAGTAACCCCCTCCTCGAGGGGCTGCTGCAAAGGCCCACGGTGGGGCTTGTACACAGTGGTAGGCCACAGGCCCCTGGGAAGTTCTCCTCCCATCCAGGCAGAGGAACTCTGCTCTGCTCCCATTCAGTAGCCTAAAGTCTGGGCCACAGCCACCAGCTCACCTTGCTGCAGAGCAGGGACATGAGGAAGTAGTCGAGTAGAAAGCCTTGGGAGAGGCGTGGGTAGTCGAAATGGAAGAGCAAGACTGTGAAGGCCAAAGTCAGGTACTGCTGGGGTGGGCAGCAGAAGGCCGAGCGCAGCAGCTTCAGCCCAGCCACGGTCATCAGCAGCGCCCGGCAGCTGGGGGTGAGGGGCAGACATCAGGTGCTCAGCAGAGGCCAGGGCAGTGGGGGCAAGAGCCCTATCCCTTGTCTACTCTGGCCTGAGAGCAGCCCCAGGCCTCGGCTCTGCTGAGCTGGCCCCTGCTCTTTGGCACCAGTGACTCTCAGTCTCTGCTCTTCTTAAGGGGGTGAGGAGGGGTACATTTGCCTTCAAAGAGGCAACCATTTCAATGAAAGTATCAGGAGCTGGAGTCCCACTTCAGCTGGCTGAGCGACCCTATGCGAGAATCATTCCTTCTCTGGACCTCAGTTTCCCCATGTATCAAATGGGAATGCAGATGGTGGGACAGTAGGAGGGGTGGGGCGGTCCTCACTAGAGGCAGAACTTGTCTGGGTGGCTGACAACAGTATGGGCGTCCACTGTGAGAGCGTTGAGCACCACAGCAGGGTAGATGAGGTACTTCTCAACACACTGCAGACCGGCGTACAGCTTCTCAAACCACATCACCTGGGCGGCACCTGCAACGAGAAGGTTGCCACCTGTTAGCCAGCACCTGGCTTCCACACTCACCCTTCCCCAGGGCCCCGAAGACTAGCCACTGCAGGGCCAGGATGGTGCACACTCAGAGAGAACCTGGGAAGACAGGCGACGATGGGCTGTGTTGTCCCAGGTCCCTGGAGACATGGGGGAGGGGCTGATCTCTGGCAGCTCAAGTGAGTGCCATCAGAATCAGCAGGGCAAGGGTCCCATGAGCCACTTAGCATGCCTGAGGCTTACTTTAGGGTGAGTGCTTTGCCCTGTTTTGCTGTCTGTGAAAACAAAGCTGACAAGGAAATCTCAAAAGCCCACCAGAGGCAGACAAGGGCCACTTCAGGCAGGCTGGGTGATGCCTAAGCACATGGTCCTTCTGAAGGGGTGCTCCTTGTGCCTCAGGCTAATTGCAGCCACATGGAGATGCTACCCTGAGTTGCAAATTTTTCCATTGTTTAGAAAAAATAAAGAACAATCAAGACGTTTAAACACAGGCTCAAATAATTTTAAAAACTATTAGCCCAGGCCAGGCGCGGTGGCTCACACCTGTAATCCTAGCACTCGGAGAGGCCGAGGCAGGAGGATCGTTCAAGGTCAGGAGTTCGAAACCAGCCTGAGAAAGAGCGAGACACCGTCTCTACTAAAAACAGAAAGAAATTAATTTGCCACCTAAAAATATATAGAAAAAATTAGCTGGGCATGGTGGCGCATGCCGGTAGTTCCAGCTACTCGGGAGGCCCAGAGTAGCAAGCTCAGCTACTGAGGCCCAGAGGCAGGAGGATTGCTTGAGCCCAGGAGTTTGAGGTTGCTATGAGCTAGGCTAACACCATGGCACTCTAGCCCGGGCAACAGAGTGAGACCAAAAAAAAACCCATTAGCCCAGTGAAAACGTGCACCAGGCAGCTCCAGTCTACAGGTGACCAGTCTGTAATTCTGGACAAAAGACCTCTTCAGGGCCCTGGGACTCTATTTCTTCTGTCTCCTCAGAGACAGCTAAGAGGGCAGAAGGGCAGCGCTGGCAGCGGGGAGCACAGCAGGGGCTGGAGCCGGGAGAAGAGTGGTGGAGAGCACAGCGGCTGATGTGGGCAGATGAGATGTGATGAGAGCACAGATGGCAGCATGAGCAGATGCTGCCCCCTGCTGCCACTCCTGAGCCAAGAAGACCACGGCTCTCATTAGGTGGATGGGCTATAAGCCACCTAGGCCAGGCAATGGGGCAGGAGGACATAGGCCTGCCACCAGGGGTGGGCACTCACCTCGCACTTCATACTGGCTGTACTCCAGCGGCTTTAGCACAGGCTGTGACAGGCAGAACCAGGGCAGCTGTTTGCGGAGTTGTGGCAGCAGGTAATGTGTGAAGAAGCCCACGGCCCCAGCCAGTGCGTACAACACGAAACCCAGCACCGACTGCAAGAGGGAGAGGCTGGAGGTCAGCCGAGGGGAGCAGGCCAAGGGGCCACAGGGGGCTGCCCAGGACCTCAGGTTGAGCACGTTCTCGCCAAGACTGGGGAGGAGCAGGTGGCTGTGTGCACAAACCTTCAGTGCGATGAAGACGGTGCTTGCGCTGATAGCAAAGGTGAGCACGGCGATCACCACGCACATCACCAGATCGGAGTGCAAGACTTCACGCTGCAGGACCGGGACAAACCAGCCTGGCTGCCCGGTGCCCCAGGCAGCCACACCCCTCCCAGGCCCCCTGATACCTGCCACCACCTCACCGCCAGAACCCCACACTCCCGCCCCTCACCACCGACTGGCGCATCTTCTCTGGCAGGGGGTCTGGGGGCTCGGCCCGGGCTGTCTCTAAGCTCCGCTCTTCTAGCTCAGGGAAGAGCTTGCTCCGGATCAGAGACCTGGGCCGGGGGCGGTGAGAAAGCTCTGGAGCTGGGGGCTGGGGAAGCCACCCCTACCTCCCACAGGCCCCAGGGTCTAGAGGAAACTGGGGTCATTGGATCACAGGCACATGCACAGACCCACAGACTCACAGACCCCCAAACCCTTGCCATGCAGATACACAAACACACCCACACAGAGCACACACACTAGTGTGCACAGACAGGCACATGCAGGCACCCACCAGAGCACAGTGGGGTCACTGCTCTGCCGGCTCAGGTGGTAGGACAGTGCCACCAGGAGGCCACAGAAGACTGAGAAGAGGACAGGGACGTGCTGCTCTGGCCAGGGAGTCTGGGGAGAGAACCATGCCGGTCAGGGGAGGTGAGGATAAGCATGGGGAATGGGGGTGTCCCCCTATATGAGAAGCCACTGCTGAGCCCAATTCATAGCCCCGTCCCAATAACCCCCATGGGCCTCAGCATGCCCCCCACCCCATAGGCCACCCCTACCTTGATGGCCCCAAGGCAGAAGCCGTAGAGCAGGGCAGCAGCCAGCAGGCTGCGGCAGAGGCTGAAGACCGCAGTGAGTGGGCTGGTGGCAGCTGTGTGGTGGGGAAGAGAAGGCATGGCCTAGCTCTCACCAGCTGGCACCCCACCTCAGTCCCCATCCTGCACCCCTCAACTCCCAGAGGCTGGCCTCCCTAGACACCACCCCGGGCCCACTGTTCTCTGCTCCCTCCAACCCTGAGAGGCCGTCAAAGCTTCTAGCATTTTTGGGTTTAAACTAGTAGCCAGGGCAGGGGCAGGGCAGGGCACAGAAGGGACAGGGTCCTTGAGTCTGTGGTCCTGACGCAAAGGGGCCTCAGCAAGGGCTGGAGCTGCAGACCCGAACCGAGGGCCCCCCGGGCCTCCACACCAGCCCCCACTCAAGACTCCTGTGGGCATCGTACCTGTGCCCCCAAAGCCGTGCATGTCTATCTGCTCCAGCAGGTACATGAGGCAGGTGTTGACCTGGGGCAGGAGGCCCAGGAGGAAGACGAACGGGAAGCACAAGGTGAACACTGGCAGCAGGGAAACAAAGGCCTGGGTCAGCCTGCTGGCCTTCCCTTGGCCCACCCTCGGGGGCTCGCCCCCCAGGCCACCTCAGCCTTGCCACAGCCTCACCAGTGGCTACGTCTCGGGCACAGAAGAAGAAGGAGGCGGAGAAGAGCGTGAGGCCGTAGAGGGAGACAGGCGGAAAGGGCTGAGCTGAGCCCAGGGCGTCCAGCAGCCAGATGAGCAGACAGCAGATGCAGAAGTAGACAGGCCGGCTGTATGCGATCACCCAGTTGTGGCCCTGGGGAGGCAGCTTGTGAGGAGCCAGCCTCCCCATCGACACCCCTCAGGCAAGAGCACACACATGCTCACATGCCCCAGGCCTGGCCATGGGTCCAGGCTGGAGACCCTGGCTGAGTGGGGGTGGTGGGGGAGCCCTGTCCCTCCCTGACGGTCCCTCCTCCCCACCTGGTCTCAGTCCCTCTCAGGGCCTCCTGGCAACAGCCACAGTTCCATGGGTACTCACGTGCATGGGAGATGCCGCATCAGGCTGCACACTCTGGAAGAGACAGGGCTACATTGGCAACAAGAGCCGGTGCCCAGGGGAGGGTCAAAGGCCCCAGAACTTGTTCAGCTCCATCACTGGGCAATTAGGAGTGACTGGAGCAGGACCCTGAACTGTCCTGAGCCTCAGTTTTCTCACTTGTAAAACAGGTAGCTGACTTCAGGGAACCTTAAGCATCCCACCTGCTCTCTAAAACCATAGTAGTAGGACGGGGGACGTCTGGGAAAAGTTGGATGGGGGACGGAAACACAGGGACGGGCCTGACCTTCAGCAGGGAATACTGGCAGGAGGCGATGACCAGGCAGAACTGGAAGACCCAGATGTCGGTGAAGAAGCCCTTGAGCAGCAACAGGTAGCCCAGGAAGGCAACAAGGCTGCTCAGCCCGACGCCGAAGATGTTCTCCACCACCCCCCTCGTCCTGTAGAGACAGCTGAGTTAGGGCGTACCCCCCGTCCCACCTTCTAGCGGGGGAGTGGGGGAGACAGGGATGAGCCAGGCTGCACCCGCCCCAGGAGACCATTCCTTTGTCACCCTGCTTCCCAATCTTTGCCCCTCTGGACACTGAGGACTCAAGGTGCCATTGCTCTTGGGACCTGCCCATCTCCAGCTCAGACCGACAGGTAACTATGCATGTGGCTACACCATGCACATTACACTGGGCACGCCACGTTATGCACATAGGCACCGTGCCAGGAGAAATCTCAACGGACAGGAAGCCAGGCCACGGTCCAAGTCCCCTACAGCACACAATGAAATCATCTGTCTTCTCTATCTGAGTTTGTGGGCCTCAGTTTCCCCTCTGAGAAGTGGGAAAGGTAAGACAAATAGTTTGTGAGCCTTTTTAAGGTTACAGCACTTTCTAAAGCACATCTAACACAGAAGCACATAAAAATAACAAACCGAACAAGAACAGTCCTTTTGAGCAAGGCTTTGGAAGAGATGGGGTTACCACTGCACCCACGTGGCCACCCCTCTGTACCCCAGAGAAACCTAAAGAAACACCACTGCAGACTCCAGCTGTCAAGACACCCTCAGCTTCCCCCCCCCCCCAGCTCCTCTGCTTCCAGGACCACCTCCACAGGTTCAGGGAATCTGGAAGGCCAAGGTCCAGGGACTTTCTTGGGATTGGGGACCATGGCAGGTGGGCACTCACCGGTCCAGCAGGGCCAGCAGGGCGAGCCGCTCATAGCGCACAGAAGTCCAGCGGCCAGGGAGAAGCCAGTACTTGTAGCTATGTTGGGCACGGGGCGGTGCCTCCTCCATCAGCGTCTGCTCCTGGGATTCGTGCAGGGAGTCCTGGTCCAGCAGGTCAAACTGCAGTCCCCACAGCCGCGGCCATCAGCCCCACCACCCCCCACACGGTGTATCGCCACCCCCCGCCAGCACGCTGGCCTGGTTGCAATTTCATTCAGCACAGAAAGGCCCTGCCACCTAGCAGCCCCTGCCCTGCCACTACATCACAAGGGGCTGTTCCCTCTCCACATTCCCGGGACATGGCTTGATGGCTGCTGTGGGCTGCTGGGAGCTACAGTCACTCACTCCCACATCTGTCTTTGCTACAGAATCTCCTGCCTCTCCCAAGGGACCAGGTACAAATGCTACCCTCCTCCCACACAGCCATCACTGTCACTCTGACCACCCCACCCTAGAGTACACAGAATACCCGGCCCTAAGGACCGAGATGCTAATGCCAGCACCATGAGGTCCTGGGTGAACTACTTAACCTCGCTGGGCTTCACGTGACCTTTACTCAACAAGCACTTATGGGGCACAGCTATGAGCCTCGCCCTGTGCCGGGCTGTGAAAATACAACAGGGAGCCAAAGATGCACAGCTCTGGAGATGCTGTCGGCTGTAGAGCGAGGACCCTGCCTACCCCACGTGACGGTTACAAAGAACAAATAAATCAGGAAGGGGCACGTGAGGATTCCAGGGGGCTGCTCCCAGTTTATGTGTGGCCTCAAATGTCATGTGCATGAGTATCCTTTTACAACCATTCTTTAAACTCTGAAATAGGGTTTTAAGTGCTCTTAGCACTTCTCGCATTAATAAGTTGATCAAGTAAGTTATCATCTAAATTAAGATGTTCTTAGCAGCAAAATGAGACATGTTAGTGACTACTCATCATCCCTATCAAGTGTAGGCCCTGCCAGAATTAGGAAGACGCTCCAGACACACTTGTAAGACAAGCAAATACACAACTTCTTGAGCCATCCAGATCCAGGGCCTCTGCTGGCCATCAGAGATCAGGATACACACAACTCAGCACGGCCTGTCCACCCCAGGGTGCCTGGGTGAGCTCTCTATACAGGCCAGGAGCAGCTATCTGCCTGCCCCGCTCCCCCTCCAGCACAGCCCTGCCCCAGCTGCTCCTCACCTCCGGGATCTCCAGGGGCACCCGGCGCACCTGCATGCCCTGCAGAACCACAGGCCTTGGCTGCAGCAGGTTCAGGCCGCCTGTTGCCTCAGGGACATCAGCTGAGTGGAAGCTGGAGGAATGTGAGTGGCGGTCCCTAAAGAAATGGCAGCCATAAAGGTCAGAGCTGTGGGTGTGCCCTGGGACTGGGTGGGGCCGAGGCCAAGGCCAGAAGGTGGGGCTACCTGTGCCAAGACTGGGGCCCCAAGAGGCAAGAGCAGCACTGGGCTCAGGAGGAGGTAAGTGGTAGAAGTGCCCCCCTCCCAGCCCTGGCCCACATGTTGTTGAGACTGCACACCCTTACTTTCCTCCCACCTGTCCTGGGCTTCCTGGAGGCCTGCTGCTTGGAATGTCACAGAGCCAGGGACCCCAGGGACCCCTGCACGTCTGCCCTTCACTGCTCCCCATCCTCCCTCCAGCCCGATCTGAGCTGCCCCTGCCCCAGCCCAGCACAAAGAGACAACCCCAGGCTCAGAGTGCTATTCAGACATGCAGTCCACCAGGCCACCACCCGGGAGAGGCTGGGCTTGGGGACTCACCAGGCTCCGTTGGCTGCCTGCTCCCCCTGCTGCCCTACGGGATTCTCGTAGCCACCTCCAGCCACACCAAAGGTATAGGAACGCCGCACACCTGGGGCAGGGTGTGACACATGAAGAAGCACAGCAGGGACAGGAGCACCAAGGCCCCACCCACATGGGCACCAGGGCCATCAAATGAGGAGGAGCCCTGTGCTGTTTTCCCCAGGACGCCAGCCCAGCCCGGGGACCAGGAGCTGCACGGGAAGGGCCTGCTAGTCAAGTACCCAGGCCCTGCAGTCAGCCTACCCGGGGCTGCGCCTCCATCCACCACTGCCCAGCCCGTGACTTCAGATTGTGCCTGTTTCCTCAATGGCAAAGGGAGATGACAGGGACACCCACTCAAAGACACTGCTAGGCTGACGTTAAGCAACGTGCCACAGAGCAGAGAGAACAGTGAGCAGCATCACTGGCAGGGTGCAGACCATCAATGAGAGTGGAAGAGGAGGTGCTGGGCCGCTGGGCTTAAGGAAGGACTCACCACTCTCATCGTAGAAGTAGTGCACAGCACCCTCGGACGTGTCATCAAAAGTGCAGGCCTCATGTACGTTGGCACCAGCCCGGGTGAGCAGCAGCGAAGAGGCGAAGTGCAGGGCAGAGGGCAGCGTCAGCGCCCGCGAGTGGGAGGCAGCCCGGCCCCGCTGAGCCTCCTGCAGGCTGCTGGGGAGGGGTGAGTCCCAGGTCAGCACCACTGAGAGCCACTGGCCCCGGGCCCCCAGGCCCTCCAGCAGGGTGCTCACCTGGGTGGTGAGCCCATGACAGAGGCTGGAGGGGTGGGGTTGCTGCCTGCATTGTGGCGCCTCCGGATGGCCTGGGTCCGCCTCACACTGCTCGAGCGGTCTCGCCTGCCAGTCTCCTCAGCCGCTGCCCAGAGAGAGGCCCCAAGCATAAGTGACGGAGCCCTGGATAGGACCAGGGGAGTAGGGACAGGACGGTGTTCCAGCAAGTAACTAAAGGTCACGCCTTGCCCAACCATGCCCTGGATCTGGAGCCCAGCCAGATCACCTAGTCCTTCATGCCTTGGTTTCCTCATTTGGAAATAACAATGACACTGATCTGCCTGCCCCACTGCTGGTGGCAGAATGAACATGGATGATGAGAGACCTCAGGGAACAGAGGCTCAGGTGCGAACCGCAGGCCCCAGAGCCAGGTGGCTGAGCCCTGCTTATCTGAGAGGTTCGGCAGACAACATCACCCAATCATTGGGTCCACATCCACCTTGCACCTGAGACAGAGGCTGAGGTGACTCTAACCAGGTCCACTCCAGCCTGCCCTTTGCCTAAACCCAAGCTCCCAGCTCACTTACCCCAACTGCCCCCTGCCCCTGAAGCCAGCACTCACCTCCCCCAACAGCACCTTCCTCCTGCAGCTCCCCCCGCCAGCCAGGCTGGTTGGCAGCAGGTCCCCTACGGGCCTCAGCAGGCAGCACTGCAGCCTCACCGGCAGCCAGCTCCACCCCCACCTGGGCCTCCAGCTCAGCCTTGGAGCCAGCCAGGGGGGCCCTCAGGACGTCACCTCCTGCCCCGTCCATGCTCAGCACACGGGCATGTGTTTTGGCGCTGGCAGTACTGGGCGTCCGCTGGGTCCCATAGGGCCGCTTAGGGGGCACAGCAGTCCCCTCCTCAGCCCCATGGGGGGCCCGCCGCTTCCGGGGTCCCCCTGCTGCACCCCGGGAGCTCTCAGGGGAGTAGCAAGAAGTAGAAGAGGAGCTGTCGGTACTGTAGCGGCGCTGAGACCGGAGGCTGGAGGCCGGGCTCAATTCACTGCCCTCGCTGGTGTCTTCATCCTCAAAGAAGCCCCCGCCCTCAAGCAGAGGCCGTCGAGGGGCACGGCCAGGGGGAGAGTGTCTTCGCATGGGTGGCCGCCGTTTGCTAGGCCGCAACAGGGCCAAGTCCTTGGGCCGCACAACCAGGAGCGACTCAGCTGGGCCCGGTGGCGTCCCTGCTCCGATAACCGTATCAAAGGAACGCAGTGTGTCATCTGAGGGGACCCCAGCATCTGGTGAGGCGGGCAGCTCAGCCTCAGAGGGTGGGTCTGTGTCGCTGCCCTCAGGGGCTTGGCCCCCAGGGGGGCTGTCCAGGTGGGTTGAGTTAGTCTTCTCACTTTTAAAACTACTCAGCGTCTCCCTGTCAGTGCCACTGAAGCAGGAATCTGAGGAGCCGGCTTTCTGAGGCGTGGGCTCACCTGAGCCCCGCCGGTCTAGGGGCTGGTAGCCACCCGCTCCCCGGCGTTGCTCCCGTCGACTACTGGTCCTCACCAGGGCCCGGTCAGGACGGGTCAGGGTCAGGAAGCTCTTGCTCAGCTCTTGGCTGAGGCTCCCCTTCAGTAAAGGACTCATGGGTGTGTCAGCCACGCTGCTCCCGCTCCAAGGAGCTCCATCGCCAGCCAGGGGAGAACGCTCGGAAGAGTCTGTGCTGGGGAGGGAGGGGTCTGGGGCTGCCCCGGGGGGCGTCTGGGGAAGATCTCCAACTGTCAGAAAAAGAACGACAGAAAACAAGAGGACTTTCCACAAAAGAAACTGCTGGCTAACAAAGTCTTATGACAGGGTAGGACACTGAGGGAGGCCTATCCGGGAGTACAAAGGGAGCCCCAGGATGGAGCAAAAGTTGGGATGTTCAAAGACAAAATTGCTAGTGTTCTCCTCATGCCCCTAACTCATTGTGCCCACTCACTCAGTTTCTCCTGTGAGCTGAGCTTTAGCATCTCTCGATCGGCTGAAGTCACGATCACATTGTTGCTGCCCTGCTCCCGCACCAGCTCCTTGATGTCTGCAAAAGTAGCCCCAGAGGCGTCAGCAGGACCCCAGTGCGGCTTCGTGCCAGCCCTGTTCCACACCACTATGTTCCAACCCTGAACAGCAACCACCTACCTCTGAGGGGCCCAGAGTCCTCCATCCGGGGCAGCAACTCCTGAGCAGAGAGAGGCATGAAGGAGCAAACAAGGCAAGAAGCAGGCTCAGGATGCCCACCAAGGGGACTGGCTCACAGAAGAGCAGGAGAAGCTGAGGGACAGTCCCACTCACCGAGACCTGGTTGAAGCCAAACACGGAATGCTGGGAACTGCAGCGCACCGGGGGTGTGGAACTCACTTTCCGAAACACTGTCATCTCCACTCCAGGGTCCCTGGTGGTGGAAAAAACAGCAGCTTTGAGCTAATCTCTTCTCTTTATATACTGCTTGCCCCCATCCTCATCACTCCTTCCTCCTCAAAGGTCCCCTTACAATTCCAGAGCTGACATAAGACAAGTACTCACAATCACTTAGGAAGCCAGTATTCCTGGAGCCCCTACTACACTCTGCAAGACTCTCGCCCAGGCACCAAAAACCCTCAATCCCCAACACAGCCCCTGTCCCACCCACCTGGGCAGATTGTTGTCCCCCTGGGCAGGCTCTTCCTCCAGCTCCCCCATGGTACAGTTGCGCTTTTCCACAATCTCGCCCTGGTCGAACATGGCATGCAGCCGATAGTTCACTGTCTTGATGGTAGCAAAGATGACAGCCACCACAAGGCAGTACACGCCAGCCACCATCAAGCTGGGAGGCAGGACCTGGAAGTGGAAGCAAGTCAGGTTCCTTTTTGGAAAGCCCTGCCCGGTGGGGTATACCTGCCACCAATGTCATGGCTAGAATTCACAAATTTACAAGGAGATTTCGTCACCCTTCCACACAACCAGTACAAAGACCCTGCCAAGTAGCTCTGTCTTCCATTTAACTACAGAAGATTAAATAAGGGCTTCAAGGTCACTCGACCCCAAAAAAGGAAGATTTTAGCTCCTCTTCCACACAGACCCAAACTCTCCACACCCCAGCGCCCAAGGCACGGCCAGAATCTCTGCCAGTCTGCCTGCCCTCCATGACATCCTGCCCTCCTTTTCCCAGCAGAAGTTACAGGTGGCGGCGTCTCACCATATACAGCAAGAAGGGAAAGGTGAGCAGGAAGATCCAAACATAGAGGTGGAAGCAGTTGGAGAAAGTGCTCTGGTGCGGGTCGAAGAACCAACCGCCGGTGAGCGAAGCCCACACCCCCTGGCGCAGGATCTGCAACACCTGCGACCCCATGGCCCCGCCGCTGCTGCGCGCGCCCCCCTCCCGGGACCCTCATGGGGGCGGCCCTCGGCCCATGCCCCGCCTGGCGCCCGAGGGCCCCGGGGCCTAGCCTCAAACTCACGCCATGGCCTCCCCCAGCGGGGGAGGGGGGATCGGAGGGGCGCGGGTGCGGGCAGGGGGCGGGGCCGGCTGGGGCAGTCAACGGTAGGAGGCCCGGGCGCGGGGGTGGGGCCGCATTAGGGGCGGGGTCCGGGCCCCCACCCCTGGCCCAGAACTACACTAAGGGGCTGAGCCGGCCGGCAGGCGCGGGGCACGGGCCGGGCACCCGTCGGTGGCATCCAGAGGTGGGCGTGGGGTGGGTGCTCTCGGAGTGCCGGCGAGGGCTCCCTAGACTCCGGACCGGGGAGACCCCCGGGACCCTGAGGTCCACTTCCGGAGTCACAGGTCACTCGCTTGGGGCTCCGTGCTCGCCCGGCTTCTGCCGGTGCCTGCCCAAGGAGGAGGCCGGAAGAAGGAGCCGCGAGCCACCAGCCTGCAGTGGCGCATGCGCCCAACGGACCCAGTTGGGACCCGGAAAAGGAAAACCTAAGAGCACGAATGCGCAAGCGCAGAATGAGACTCCGGTGTGCCCTTCGGGCGTGCGCAGAGTCCGGGTCTAAAGAAAGTCTAAAAAGTAGAAGCGTTTGAGCGCATGCGCACATGCAGGAGCTGCCACTCTAGAGGGGACCACTGGGCGGAACCGGAGGGTTAGTTGAGTAACCATTGGCGGAGGAGTAATTGGCACAGAGCTCTTCCAATGAGTTACGGGAAGCGGGGAAAAGATGGAGGCTTGGACTCTGTTGGGCTAAACCAGAGTACTCCGCTGCAGAAGCACGCCCCACTTGGTCCTCCACTTTTAGTGCTGGACCTCTAACGTCACTAGGGCCTCTTGCTCCGAGCGGCCTCTACTTCCGGGTCAGAGCTCAGACCTACAATGTAGAAAACGACCCTCCGGAACAGACAGAAATAGTCGAAATAGGATGGTGTCGTTTTTCTTAAAGTGACAGGCTCAAAGCAAGCGGGCTCAATCCAGCTGTTATGAGGGCGACTCAGCTATTCTGAATCCAATCCTGGGCAAAGTTCTGGACAACAGTCTCAGGTTTCCGCCTTTGGGGAAGGGATATGAAGAAGTGGATCGTTTCCCAGGTGAGGGGAAGGGGAAAGCCTTAGACAACCTGTTCCAAGAACTTGAGGTGCAGCCGTTCCATCTTCCTCCAATCTTCCCCACCCCCCATACCACTAGCTCTGCAAAGCAGACTTTCTCGTCCTCGGATGAAAAGAATGAGGCTCAGAGTAGATAGATCACACAGTCCTACAACTCGGTAGCCAAGACCAGACTCGGGTTTGCCCCACTCCCAAGTGCAAGTTTTGTAACCCCATTTTGCTGATGCTGATGTAGATACAGAGGGTAGAGATGGTCCGTCCTTAAAAGAGACCAACTTCAACCCGAGGCAGGGGAGCACCCAGCCTGGGGCTTTTCTTCCTAGATCCCAAAGCTTGCTGCGATGGAGGGTCTGGGGCTACCCTTTCCCTCCTTCTGCCTCTCCTGGCCCGCCTACCCGGGAACTCCCCGCCCGGAGCCTCCGGGAGGGGAGCGGTGCAAACCGCCCGCGTCATCTGATGCTGTTTCCTGCATGAGGGAGAAGAGCGGAAAAAAGTGAAACTCCACCCTCCACCTCTGCCTCCCGCCCCCGGGGCCAAAGTACAAAGGGAGGAGGAAGAAGGGAACGGGGTCGGAGCCGTCGGGGCCAAAGGAACTGGGGCCAGGAAGAGGTAGCCTCGATCCAACTGGGGACGCTCCCTCCACTCCCTGCGCAAAAAGACCCAACCGGAATCCAGGCGCTGCCCCTGGCAGGCCCCACCTTACACTTGGCGGGTGCTGGAGCCAGGCTCCCAGAACTGCTCCGGGACCGAGGGAAGCTCGGACCCCTCCAAGCCAGCCATGGTGAGGCACCGGAGGCCCCGGGGCCCCACCCCCCCAGCCTGACCACACTGCCCTGGGTGCCCTCCTCCAGAAGCCCGAGATGCGGGGGGCCGGGAGGCGGCACTCCTGGCTCCCCAGAGAGGCGTGGGTCTGGGGCTGAGGGCCAGGGCCTGGATGCCCAGGTTCCGGGACTAGGGCCTTGGCAGCCAGCAGGGGTGGGGACCACGGGCACCCAGAGAAGGTCCTCCACGCATCCCAACGCCGGCTCCCAGCCATGGAGCCCTTGAAGAACCTCTTCCTCAAGAGTCCGCTGGGGTCATGGAATGGCAGTGGCAGTGGGGGCGGCGGGGGTGGTGGTGGAGGCCGGCCGGAGGGGTCTCCAAAGGCAGCGGCATATGCCAACCCAGTGTGGACAGCCCTGTTTGACTACGAGCCCAGTGGACAGGACGAGCTGGCCCTGAGGAAGGGTGACCGTGTGGAGGTGCTGTCCCGGGATGCAGCCATCTCAGGAGATGAGGGATGGTGGGCGGGCCAGGTGGGTGGCCAGGTGGGCATCTTTCCATCCAACTATGTGTCTCGGGGTGGCGGCCCGCCCCCCTGCGAGGTGGCCAGCTTCCAGGAGCTGCGGCTGGAGGAGGTGATCGGCATTGGTGGCTTTGGCAAGGTCTACCGTGGCAGCTGGCGAGGTGAGCTGGTGGCCGTGAAGGCAGCTCGCCAGGACCCTGATGAGGACATCAGTGTGACAGCTGAGAGTGTTCGCCAGGAGGCCCGGCTTTTCGCCATGCTGGCACACCCCAACATCATTGCCCTCAAGGCCGTGTGCCTGGAGGAACCCAACCTGTGCCTGGTGATGGAGTACGCAGCTGGTGGGCCCCTGAGCCGTGCTCTGGCTGGGCGACGCGTGCCCCCCCATGTACTGGTCAACTGGGCTGTGCAGATTGCCCGTGGGATGCACTACCTGCACTGCGAGGCCCTGGTGCCCGTCATCCACCGAGACCTCAAGTCCAACAACAGTGAGTTTGGGGGACATGGCTGGGGGCTGGCATGGCCTGGGCACACACAACCCTCAGCTGAGCCTAGCTAGGGATCTACTCGAGGCAGGAGCTCCTATCCTGGGGGAGCCCCAGTTGACCAGGGGTGCCCATGGGCTCACACTAGCCCCAAAGCAGGAGTCCCAGGCAGCAAACAGAGTCCTCCTGCCCCAGCCTCAGAAGAAGATCTTGACCCCAGCCTGCAGCTGCAGCTTGGGCAAGTTAAGAAATTGGGATCTCTCAGATGGGCCATAAGCATCCTGCCCAACCATGGTTACCACCTCAAGGAGGTCCCCTGGATGCTGGTGCTCCTTGTCTTCCTGTCCCTTAAAGTTCACAATCATGTTGGTGCTCTGCCCTCCCCTCCCTTCATGGTGGGCAGCTCTTCCAGAACAGATATCTCAGAGGGGAAAGCCCCCCCCTTGGCGGTCAAGGCTAGGGCCAAAGTTGGAATTTCTGGCCCCACCTCTCCTTGGCTGCATGACTTCTAGCTGGTTATTTCAACTCAGAGCCTCAATTTCAGACTTTGTAAAAAGGAGGGTGAAATGGCTGAATGGGCTAGGCAAGCTCCAGCATAGGCTGCCCTAACACACAATGGGTCCTCAGCCATGGATGGAGACATTTGAGGGCTAGATCACAAGAGGACCTTGCCTGGAACCAGCACTTGCGGTGAGCGTGCTGGGCTAAGGGAGACTCCATCTCCAGCCATTTCAGGCCTCATACACACTGCCCATTATGAGCCCAAGACAAGCGAGTGACAGGTTCAGAGGGCTTCCTGGTGCAGGCATTTAGAGAGCAAGGCATGGAGACAGGACCCAGCACAGTAGGGGGACACTAGGGCCCACACCCTGCTGGAGCCCCAGGTGCAGGCTAGAGAGCACTGGAAATGCAGGAGGGAGCCAGGCTCAGTGGGGTCACTAGAGAGGCATGAAAAGTTCTTGGGGTGGGGGACAGTGTGGATATTTTGAGCCTTTTCACCTGGGCTGACAAGGGGCGGCAGGGAACAGAGTGCCGGGACTCAGTGATATCCAAGTTCTTTGCCAGGGCTGGAGGGGCAGAGGAGGCCTGCCAGCCACCCCACCCACTCTTCTCACCCATAGAAGGCTGAGTCCCCCTTCTCAGCCTCACCCATAGACCTGGCCATCTAGAGACCCCTACTCCCTGCCCCCGCCTGGGGGGATTCCCCGAAGGCCCAGGGGGAGGGGACTCCCATCTTCTGTTTTTCCTCCGTTTTCTTTCCAGAAAAAATTGAACAATAGCCCAGGCCCCTGCTCCCCACCCTCCCCACGGCTTCCTGCGTTTCCTGCTGCCCCTGAGCCGGCTTCCTGCCCCTGCTCCAGCCCCTGCTCCCTCCCTAGCCCAGCTGCCTTCAGGGGAGGAAAGAGCTGAGGGTGGAGGGGTTGCCCCTGCTTCCCTCTCAGAGTCTGGGTGGTGGTGGTGAAGGGCAGGCAAGGTGCCCTCAGCCTCTCTGAGCCTGGCATCCAACCTTGAAGACCCCAGTCCTAGGCCCAAGTTGCTGTCTGCGGGATTGGGGTGGGGGGAGTCCCTGAGCTGGGGGGGCACAGGCAGGAAACAATGGCGTGATTTTCCTGGACAATGGGGGCCTTGTGAGGAAGCCTGGCAGGGAGAGGAGGGGGAATTCTCCAGGCCCACGAGTCACAGGACTGACCAGCCAGGCTGGCCTGGGCCTGACCTCCCCCAGTTCTCCCCCAAAAGACCCCCCTCCCCATTTGGAGACCTGGCCAAGGCCTCCCAGAAAGGAGAAGTAGGGACCATAGGAGGGAAGCGGAAGAGGTGTGAGCTGTCCAGGCCACTCCCAAGCCCCACAGAGGCCAGTCCAGGGAGGGGCTGGTGGCCAGGTCTCTTTCAGAGGCCAGGGAACCCTAAGGCAGTGCTAAGAGGTGGGCCTCAGCCTTGGGATCTCTAGCCCCTTCTCCTGCACGGCCCCTGACCTCCCATGCCAGAGGTCTATGTCAGACACCAGAACAGCAACCCAGGATGGGACGAATTCAAGGCACAGGCAGGCAGCAAGGCAGCATGGAGAAAAAGCAGGGGATGTGGAGTTGAGGCTGAGGCTTAGCAGGTGTTAGAGTTGGGGGCAGGGAGGTAGCAGAAAGGCCACAAGTACAAAGAAGTCCTGAAACTTTGAGTAAATTGCTGCCCCTGTCTGGGCCTCAGATTCTCCAACTGAAAATGGGGACAGTGGCCACCCAGCCTGAGATTCTGGTAAAGACAGTGTTTTGCCAGTCTGGCCTGTTGCGGTTCCTCTTTGGAATGAGCTTGTATGGGGCTTACTAAATGGTCAGGTCTGAGCCTCTAGCAGCCAGCCTGGAGGCTGGTGTGAAGCTGGAAGTTAGGAGTGAAAGAGGATGCAGAGGAGAGAGAGGACTTGAGAGATGTGAGCGGCAGAATCTTCAGGACAGCTGGCATTTAGACCATTCCTGTGAGATGGCAGCCCCAGAGCAAAGGTTTTAAAAGCGTGATTTGTTTAATACTTGTAGCGGCTCTCCGAGGTGGGTTTTGTTATCATCCTTAGCTTTATGAACCGTTCAGGACTCAGCCCCGTCTGGCTCAGAGGAGCAGGTGGATTTCAAAGCCATTCTCTGAATTAGGAGATATTGCAGGAAAATTTCCTGGGCGCGGTGGGATGGTAAAGGTGGTCGCTGAGAGCATACGTACATCAGGTACAGCCGCCGATGGGCAGCTAAATGGACTTCTGTCTGACCTGGAGTTCCAAATGTGGAAGATGCCAGTGGGGAGGGGGAAACTGGCACCTGGAAGAGGCTGGGACAGCCTGGGGTGGCAAGCAGAAGTTGAGGAGAGGCTGGGCTCTGAGAAGTACCAGCATTGAAATGGCTGGGAGTTGGGGAGTGTATCACAGAAACAGAGCCAAGGGCAGCAGTACCAGGCCCAGGGCTTGACCAGCAATGGGATTGGGGGTTGTGACTCTAGGCTCTGAAAATTGAGTGTGAGTACCCTGGTTCTGCCACCTCCTCTAAGAAGTCTTCCCTGACTCACCAGGCTGTGTTAGTGCCCTTCCCTCTGCCCCACCCCCAGTACCCTGTGCTGCCCCCATTCCAGCCCTGTCACCCTGGGTAGGAGAGCTGAGGGATATGCCTGACACATATCCACAAACATAGTTGACTTGGATATCACATCTCCTGTACAATGCAATTGGCTGTAATCAGAAAATAGAGGGGCCCTTCAACCCTTGATGATTCTATGACTTTGTCCTCTTTCTGTTCCTCTAAAACTTCTCTCTAGCCATTTTTATCCTGATGAGAGATTTGCAAGGTGCTGCTTCTCCTCCCTGTACAGAGTATGAAGGCCCCATTTGGGGTCAAAGCCATGAGCCCCTACCAAGTCTGACCACCACTCTTATATCTGCCTCAAGCTCCTCTTTTGTGGCCAAGCACCATCACTTTCTTCAACCCAACCCTTTCCCTTCCCTTCCCGCTTCATCACTGGGTATCTTTGGAGTCTTTCCCTGGGAGTGGCTGCAGTAGCCACAATGTGATATGGGCACCGGGGGCCTGTGGTACCCGCTGGGCTTCTTTTCTCACCAAGGGCTTCCCTCCTGCTCCCCACCCCATGTGGGTTCTGATTCACACTCCTGCCTCAACAAAATGACAAGACACTCATGGATTTCTCTGGAAATTAAAGCCATAAATGCTGAGAGCCTGCCACATTGCCAGTTTTTATTAAGTGTTGTATTAGGGAAAAGTTAGAAAAAATTAGCCAAGCATGGTGGCATGTGCCTGTAGTCCCAGCTACTCCAGAGGTTGAGGCAGGAGGATTGCTTGAGCCCAGGAGTTAGTTATGATTGCACCACTGCTCTCTAGCCTGGGTGACAGAGGGAGACCCTGTCTCTAAAACAAAAAGTTAGAATGCTGCCTTTGGAGCCACACAGACTAGATTGGAATCTCTGCATTATTTGCTATATAATCTCAGCCAAGTCATTTCCCTACACAGTTTCCTCATCTATAAAATGGCAATACTATTATCAACCTCATGGATTTGTTTGAGTGCTAGGTCAGGGTGTAAAATGTGTGGTCTCCAGTAGACCCTCAGAAAGTGTGTCTCAGTGTTCTTATTCTTGTCTGATTCCACTCTGCCCCTAGCTGTGTGCTCTCCAGGGCAGGATCTAAACCCATTTACCTCTGTGCCTAGCCAGGATGCCTGTCAGATGACAGTTTGTTACCAGATCTTTCCCTGTCCCTACCACCTGATCCTGGAGCATCCATAATCCTACCCCTCTTCCTCCCTAGTTCTGCTGCTGCAGCCCATTGAGGGTGACGACATGGAGCACAAGACCCTGAAGATCACAGACTTTGGCCTGGCCCGAGAGTGGCACAAAACCACACAAATGAGCGCTGCAGGCACCTATGCCTGGATGGCCCCTGAAGTTATCAAGGCCTCCACCTTCTCTAAGGGCAGTGATGTCTGGAGGTGCGGCCCTGGTGGGGACTAGACAGGGTCTGCTATGGGGCTGCAGAGGGCAGAGGTGGCTGCCTAAGTCTCGGGCTGGGCAGACAGGCAGAACCATTTAGTTCCTGGTTGCTTTGGGGTGAAGTGGCAGTAAATGGGCACAGGAGGGGACACAGACCTTTTGTCTCATCCACAGCTTTGGGGTGCTGCTATGGGAACTGCTGACTGGGGAGGTGCCCTACCGTGGCATTGACTGCCTTGCCGTGGCCTATGGCGTGGCTGTTAACAAGCTCACACTGCCCATCCCATCCACCTGTCCCGAGCCCTTCGCACAGCTCATGGCCGGTAAGAGGACAGGACGGGGCGGGTGAGGGGCAGAGCTCCCTGGCTCAGGACGCATCCACCCACAGATCCCCTTCTTACTCTATCCCTGCTCCATGCCGTGCACCTAGAGTGCTGGGCGCAGGACCCCCACCGCAGGCCAGACTTCGCCTCCATCCTGCAGCAGTTGGAGGCGCTAGAGGCGCAGGTCCTACGGGAAATGCCGCGGGACTCCTTCCATTCCATGCAGGAAGGCTGGAAACGCGAGATCCAGGGCCTTTTCGATGAGCTGCGGGCCAAGGAAAAGGTTCGAGGAGGGGAAGGGCCCAGGTTGGAAGAGTTGGGGCGGGCGCCGGGGTCGATGCCGGGCTGACCCCACCGCCTTCACTGTCCCGGACGCAGGAATTACTGAGCCGCGAGGAGGAGCTGACGCGCGCAGCTCGCGAGCAGCGGTCACAGGCTGAGCAGCTGCGGCGGCGCGAGCACCTGCTGGCCCAGTGGGAGCTAGAGGTGTTCGAGCGCGAGTTGACACTGCTGCTGCAGCAGGTGGACCGCGAGCGGCCGCACGTGCGGCGCCGCCGCGGCACCTTCAAGCGCAGCAAGCTCAGGGCGCGCGACGCGGGCGAGCGCATCAGCATGCCACTCGGTAAGGGGCGGGCCCCGGGGTATCGCCCCGCCATTGGCTGCGTGGGCGGAGGGGTGGGGCCAGGCTTTGGTGCTGACTGCACTGGGATTGGCTTAGGGTGTTGGTGGGTTGGCCGGCGAGCTGAAGGCTAGAAGGGGTGGGACCATGAGTGTTTTTTCTGTCTGTGGGCGGGTTCTGGCGGAAATATTTGCATGTCCGTCTGGGAGTGGCTGCGACCGGGAAGGGGCGGGGCTCATGAAAGTTCTGGGAAGGCCTTGGGGGTGGGGCGGGGCCGGCACGGCGGAATCTCCGACTTCGCCGTGCTTCTCCGGGAGATGGGATCCAGCCCATTGGCTTTCCTTATTCAGAGCCTGGGGCCCAGGAAGGCAGTGAGACTGGCCCCAATCACACAGCCACCGTGCCACTGCCTGCGTGGCCTGGGAGCCGGCCGAGGGCCCCTGCAGGTTGGGGTTCTGGCTCTTCTTCACCACAAACCTACACCCTGTCTCCCCCATCCAAACCCCAGACTTCAAGCACCGCATCACCGTGCAGGCCTCCCCCGGCCTTGACCGGAGAAGAAACGTCTTCGAGGTCGGGGCTGGGGATTCGCCCACCTTCCCGAGGTTCCGGGCCATCCAGTGTAAGAAACTAAGCCTCCCCACGACTCCTCCCCCGACCCCCCCCTTAACCTCTGTCAAACCTCATCCTTGGAGGCGGATCCCACCAACTCTCTCCTTCTTCCCCGTCCCCAGGCTCCCTACGATGTCTAGACTGTTACCTCTGAGTTCCCTAAGCAGTATTTATTTTACTTATTTTTTTAATCAGACAATTGTATGACACTATGTATTAATTTAATTCCTCGCAATAATTCTCTTAAGTAGTTATTGTATAAGTTTTATAGATGAGTAAAGTGAAAAAGGTAACCTGCTCCACATCTAGTAAGTGGCGGAGCCAGAATCTAAACTCAGTCAGTTGGTGTCAATGTCTTTACTACTAAGCAACAAATGTCAGCTGAAGGACTAGATAAGATCCCCCCGTCCCCACTGCTGGCCCCAGGACCCATCTATCTTGCCCAAAGCCCACACTGGGAATAGTATGCGTCCCAGTCTGCTCCCTGTCTTCTTAGAGTTGCCCCTGAAGTTTGACTGTCATCATGGGCAGAGGACAAGAGTCAACTCAGATTTCACTGGTTTCCCCCACCATAGTGGAGCCAGCAGAACCAGGCCAGGCATGGGGCCGCCAGTCCCCCCGACGGCTAGAGGACTCAAGCAATGGAGAGCGGCGAGCTTGCTGGGCCTGGGGTCCCAGTTCCCCCAAGCCTGGGGAAGCCCAGAATGGGAGGTGAGTGTCCCCCACCTTAGCATTGTCTGCCTTTCCCCAGTCCTGAGATTCATGAAGTGTCCCTTTTTCACTCTCCCTTCACCAGGAGAACCTCCCGCATGGACGAAGCCACGTGGTACCTGGATTCAAATGACTCCTCCCCATTAGGATCTCCTTCTACACCCCCAACACTCAACGGTGAGTGGCCTTGCCTCCCCCCAGCAGGGGGGAGCTCCTTCTGTGGTCATCTTGGGGAGGCCATGAGAGTACAGCAGGCAGAGCAGGAATCCTGCCTTGATTGTTCTCAGTCTGGAGACCAGGAGACTGAGGCTGAGACAGGACCGGGCCAGTCCTAGAACCCAGGTCTGACCTACAGGCCCATAGTCAAGCTGCATACAGCCCAGGCCTCCGGGGACCCAGAGCCTAGTCCACCTGTTCAGACTCAGCCTGCAAGAGGGCTCTGTCCTGGCCCTGTGGTAGCCCCTATGCCCTTAGCAGGCTCTTGAGACAAAAGGAAGACAGAATGGTACCCTCCATTTTGTACCCAAGGGAAGGGAAGTCCCCAGAGAAGGGAAGGAAACCGCCCATGTGGGGTGGAGCCAGACAAGTGCTATACACTGTGCTTCTCAGAGCCCCTTCTGGGGAGCCTGCAGGTGGAGAAGTGAGTAAGACGGCTGAGCAGGCAAGGATCCTGGGCCCATTCCCACTGCACCCAGGGGAGTTCAGGGCTTCTGTGTGCAAGGCATTCCATCCAAGCATCAACCCTGTGAGGGAGGTGTTGTTATTATCCTCATTTTAGAGATAAGGAAACTGAGACTCTGAGATGTGAAATAACTTACCTAAGACCCCCAGCTGAGGATATGAACCCAGAGAAAGACTTCAGCTCCCATGCTCATAGTGAGCTTCCTTGGAAGATTTCACCTAAAGAAAGGGTTTCTCACATACAAGCTGCTCAGGAGGCTGGAGAGTTGGGCCGAGAGCAGGGCTCAGGCATCAGAGGGATGAGGGTTCAGTGCAACACTGCTCAGCCTTGGCAGGGGCTGGAAGGTTATGCCTTCCCTTGCTTGGGGGTCCCTGTGCCAACCCAGGGCCCATTTTTGGAGCCCCTAGGCCTACCTGCTGCTCACAGCCAGCATGCAAGACCCGCTTAGCTGCTCTCAGACCAGATTCCTGTTCAGCAAACAATTTAGACTCCTCCCACCCCACCTAACCAATCACATCCACCATCGCCTGAGCTACATCCAATAGTAATAACACCACGTAAGGTTTATTGGGTCTCTCCTATGTACCAGACAATTCTGTGAGGTGGGTATTATTATTAGCAAATTTTACAGTGGAGGAAACTGAGGCACAGAGAGGTTATGAGGTTTGATGGAAGGCACCCAGCAGAGCAGAGATTTGAACCAAGATCTGACTCCAGAGGCAGGGCCCTGGACCCCCGGTGCCCCACCATCTTCTGCTCCAGCAGTTGTATTGCCCACGCTGGCTGTGCTGCAGGGACTAAACTGAGAATTGGAAGACCAAAGGAGCTTCTTGGATTCACCTGCTCTAGAATGCACCGGGCCAGAAGGGTCAATGGAGAACTTGAGGTTCTGTCATCCCAGGTGTGTAGGTCAAAGCAACCCCAACCATGTTCTGCAGAGCCCTTTGGCCTTGCCCTCCCTGAGCTCCCAAGGGCAGAGACACATGGCCTGACCCCTATCTTTCTCAAATGTGTCCCTTTACCTGAAAAGATCACTTGCCCCAGCCCAGTTGCTGGCTGAGCCCAACCCTCACTCTAGCCACCATCTGGGTCCATGAGAATACATGACCTTGACCTTGCAACCACCCATGAAGTCAGAAGCCTGGCTGAGAATCAAAGAATAGGACCTCATAGAGGTCCCAGACCCCATGAGATTATCCCAGGCATAAGCCACACCATCGGGGAGCCACATCTCCCATCCACCCAGCTTGTCCCCTGCTGGGTGTCCTGGCCCCCTAGGGAACTGGTTGCAGTGAGCTGCACATTGGCAGGACACATTCATCCTACACTGACAGAGACCGCCCTGTGAAGCTTGTTGCCCTGGAGCCACTAACTACCACACGGCCATGTCCTTTCCATGAGGCCCCATGGAAGCAATTTCACCTTTATCTCTGGATCAAGAATGGTCATGCTGCTTTCTCCTAAACAGGGTTGCCAACTCTTTCTGCCAGGAAGCGTGGAGGCAAATTCAAATCCTAGCTGAATTACCTCGGACAAGTCACTTACCTCTGGGAACCTCAGTTTCTCAAGCCACTGACTGCAGGAGCTTCTGTTCACTCTCATTTTGTGTGCTAGACTCTATCTTCTCTTCCTTTGTCTCATTTCTCTTGCTTATTTTATTTTTATTTATTTTTTTAGAGATAGGGTCTCACTCTATCCCTCCACCCAGGCTGGAGCGTAGTGATGCAATCATAGCTCACTGCAGTCTTAAACTCCTGGGCTCAAGGGATGCTCCTGCCTCAGCCTCCCGAGTAGCTGGAAGTGCAGGCGCATGCCCCCACGCCCAGCTGATTTTTTTATTTTTTGTAAAGACGGGGTCTCGCTATGTTGCCTAAGCTAGTCTTGAACTAGCCTCAAGTGATCCTCCCACATTGGTCTCCCAAAGTGTTGAGATTACAGGCATGAGCCACTGCATCTGGCTCTCTCTTATTTTATTTATTTATTTTTGTTTGTTTTGGGGAGTTTTTTTTGTTTTGTTTTGTTTTTGAGACAGGGTCTTGCTCTGTCACCCAGGCTGGAGTGCAGTGGCATCGATCGTCATAGCTCACTACAACCTCAAACTCCTGACCTCAAGTGATCCTCCTGCCTCAGCCTCCATGAGTAGCTGGGCTACAGCTACTACAGATGAGCGCCACTACACCCAGCTAACTTTTCTTTTCTTTTTTTTTTTGAGACAGAGTCTCAATCTGTTGCCCTGGCTAGATTGCCGTGGCGTCAGCCTAGCTCACAGCAACCTCAAACTCTTGGGCTCAGGCGATCCTCCTGCCTCAGCCTCCCGAGTAGCTGGGACTACAGGCATGCGCCACCATGCCTGGCTAATTTTTTTTTCTATATATATTTTTAGTTGGCCAATTAATTTCTTTCTATTTATAGTAGAGACGGGGTCTCACTCTAGCTCAGGCTGGTTTTGAACTCCTGACCTTGAGCGATCCGCCCATCTCAGCCTCCCAGAGTGCTAGGATTACAGGCGTGAGCCACCATGCCCGGCCCCAGCTAACTTTTCTATTTTTTTGTAGAGACAGGGTCTCCCTCTTGCCCAGGCTGGTCTCGAACTCCTCACCCTCCCAAACTGCTAGGATTACAGGCATGAGCCACGGAACCTGGCCCTCTCTTGCTTATTTTTAACATGCTTTCCTCTATTCTGTTTTAACTCACTGTAAACGATCAGTTTCTTCACCTATGAAATGGGGCTAATAACAATCACCTTGTGGTCAGTGCAAGGATTATATGAATGGATTCTTCCATCAAATAGGAATTGATGTATTTTATGAGCTAGGCAACAGCATGTTAGCGATCAACACTGCCCTGGGCTCGGGCATATCCTAGTCTCGTGGTGGAGGCAGACTAATAAATAAACAAATACAGTAGAGACTGTGTAAGACACAATATGAGCAATAACCGGACAGTTACAGGGGGATTCTGGGAAGGTTTCCTGGAGGAGGTGATGTCTCAGCTAGATCTGGATGGTGATAAGAAATCACTGAAAGCTGAGATAAGAAAGGTGAGCTGGGCAGAGGGAGTGGTGCATGCACAGGTATGGGGCTCACCAGACCTGAGGAGGAGGAAACCTGGCTGAACTCAGAGAAGACTTGAGAGCCAGTGAGTGTCAGGCCTAAGGCAGTGGTTGTGGGCCAGGCCTGCATCTTTGGCACATGGATCAGTAGATGTTTGTTGAATGAATAAGACAATGAAGCTGGAAAATAGGCAGAAGCCAGTTCAGGAAGGGCCTGGAAATTTTTTTTTTTTTTTGA
>VBSM01003155.1:3125518-3143123 GCA_008086735.1 Cheirogaleus medius
AAAAAGAAAAAGAAGGAAAAGAAATCAACAAGCTAACTTCAGGGTGATGTGAGAGAGCCCCGGGGTCTCCTTGAGGTTGGGTGTCTGAGCAGAGGCGTGAGAGGAGTGACAGGCTGTGTGAGGATCTGGAGAAAGAGGGTTCCAGGTGGAAGGAATGGCAAGTCCAAGGGTCTGAGGCTGGGCTAGGAGGTGAAGGGAGGTCAGAGGGAGGCGCGGAGGGTGGGAGGTGAGGCCAGAGAGGCAGAGGGTCAGCTTGTCATTAGACAACCAACCCCCTAGCCTGCCATGCCTAGCCCTTTACTGGGCCCAGGCCTGAAGGAGAGTCAGCCGGCACCCCACTTTCCTGAACTCAGAGCTCTGGACCATAGCTTTGCAGGGAGATGATGACAATGGAGCCCAGGAGGCTTCTGACCCTTCGTGGTGGTGGGAAAGGCAATCAGGGAAGGCTTCCAGGAGGTGACATCTAAGCTGAACAGCATATACCAGGGCAGACACAGGAGAGGCAAAGAGATGCAGGGAGGCAAAGTGAGAGGAGAGTGATGGCCGTGCAGGCCCCCTCCCAGACATGGAGCCGACATGTGGCTGGGCCTAGGGGGAGAGGGCCCTTTTGGGTTAGAGTGTTCAACTGCTGCCCAGGAGTGGGGGATGGTTAAGGGGACAATCTGGCTGAGGGCAGCACAAGAGCCCTCCTTGCCTGTACCCAGTGCCATCCCAGGATGCTCAGATTTGCCCTGCTTAGTGCCCCTCTGGAGGCCAAGTCAGGATAACTGGCTCTCCTGTTAACCCTGAGGACGCTGAGGCCCAGAGAGGCCAGGGGCCAAGCAAGGTCACACAGCTGAGCCTAGAGCCCTCTGGCCCAGAGCCAGGCTTCCTTTCCCAGCCCCAAACTGCAGGCGAAAGCCAAGCAAAGGTAGCCATGGGGCCTTCCCAGAAAGGGGAAGCAAAAGGGGTGTCTGGGGAGGGCAGGGCCTGGCTGGGCAGCCTGACTCAGGCTGGGCACGCCCTCCTGGGGAGCTGCGACCTGGGCAGGGGCAGCTTCCTGGCCTGGGCTCCAGGCTAAAAAGCCCAGAAGGCCCTACCCACTGCTGCCTGTGACTCAGCCACACTGACACTGCCAGCACCTTCAGCCTGCTCTCCGGGACAGTGCCCAGTGTCCCCCTAGCGTCACCCAAGATGCTGGAGCAGAAGCCAGAGGCCAGAGTTCCAGTGGCAGCCCTGTGCTGTGCTATCCCTGTCAGCCCCTGACCTCTCTGAGTCTCTGCTGAATGGAGTCAATGGCCCTCGGGAGGCCCCGTGTGGACAAGACCAGGGATATGGCAGCTGCCCAAGGGACCCTGGGCTCCTCATCACTCCCCTCCCCTTAGACCCCATGGTCCCTTCCTGCCCTAGCCCTTCCCCTGGGGAGCCTAAATTTAGTCCCGCCTGGCGGGTGAGGCCCCCACAGCTGTGCCCTAATCCAGCCAAGGGAAGCTGACACCAGCGAGCACGTATATTTAGGGTGTGACGCAGGGGCCTGGGCAGCTGCGGGTGGGAGCCTGTGAACGAGGTGCCCCTGGGCCCTTTGGCAGTCAGGGCCAGGGCCTGCACCCTCTCATGTGTCGCCCCTCACTGCCCTCCGCAGGCTCTCTCCTCCCAGGCCCACAACCTCCTAGGCCCTCAGGCCCCTTTAAGCCGCTCCCCGCCTCCCTCCTCATTCCTCCCAGCACTCAGTTTCCCCTTTTAAGGACATTGTGGAGACATCTCCAGCCTCCCAGCACTCACTCTGGCTGAAGGGGCGGGGGTTGGGGGGTTCTTCTGGCTCCACCAGAGGGCAAGGGAGGAGGGGGCAACATCTTTGTGCTGAGCTGGGCTAAGGTCCATGGAAGCCTCTGCCTCAGCCCTGGCCGCCTGCAGACCTCAGAACTTGCTCCCTGATCCAATGCCACCCTGAGCCATCTCTCTGGCCAAAGACATGCAGTCTCCCTCCCCCAGTCCTGACCAAGGCTGACAAAAATGTGGGTACAGATTCTCAGGCTTGGAAGGCTGATGGCACCCCCAACTCTAGGGGTTCCACAAGTTGCAAGGGCACTTCTGAGTTTCTGTGCCTGGAACACCAGGTCCCAAGCTGGTGGGGAGCCCCTATGGTCACGGGGTGGGGGGGGGCAGGTTTCTCTCAGGCTCAAAAGGCCAGATGGGTTCCCAGCTGGTCTTGGGGAGTCCCCCAGGCCTCCCTCCCACTCACCATTTCTTGGTGCACTCCAACACCAGCTCGTGGTAACAGGCCACAAACTGGAACTTGGCGGCCCGCTTGCCCACGCGCTGCAGGCGCTTCCACACCGAGGTCATGGCCCCAGCCCCGTCGTCCGCTTCTCAGGCCAAGGGCTCCCGCTGGCCCGCGACCACTGGCCCAGTCCGGGTCCCCATGGCTTCTAGGGCTTCGATCTGCGCTGCCCGCCCCGTCTTTGCGGAGTTGACTGAGGCTCGGACCCAGGTCCGCTCTCCCCGCTGTCGCCGCAGGGGCCCGTGGGGTGGTCTGGCTGAGTTTGCGGGGTCGTCTTGTGTGCGTCGGGTGGCTGGAGCGCGGAGCAGCGAGCAAGCAGAGCGCGCCGTTTCCTGGAGCCGCACCCCCGTCGGAAGGCGGGCGGGGCTGTGGCGCGGGGCGGGGGCCGGGGCAGGAGCACGGGAGGCGGGGCGACCCGGCTTCCGGGGCCTCGCGCCGCGACGGGGCGCGGTGAGGGGGAGCAGTGGTGGAGGGGGTGACGCCTAACCGCAGCGCTGAGGCGGTGTAGACGCGCAGAACGGGTGCGTGGCGAGCGGGCCTGGGAAGAGGGCAACCGACAACTTCGCGCGGCTCTTGAGAGCACTGCCCGGCCTCCTCCCTTCCTGCTCACAGCCCTGGGACATATGTACTCGTGGCCCCATTTCACAAGCTAGGAAAACAGAGACTCAGAAAGGGGAAGGGACTTGCTCAAGTTCATACTGAGAATCTGGACCAGAGCCAACTGTCCTCAACTCTGGGGTGGCTACATCTTAACCAGAGTAGAAAGGAGCATTGTCAGGGATCAATCTCTGTGGCCCTACCTCTGGGTAGCACTGACCCCCACTCTCTCAGAACCTGGTTTCTCCGCTGTCAAGTGGGAAGATAATCTCAACCTCCCACAAGTAGCTGGAGGTTTAAATCCGGACTTCCAACCAAGTGTGTGACTTTGGACAAAGCACCAACACTCCGAACCTCAGTTTCAAGGTCTGTTAAATGGGGATAATCATAGTTCCACCTTTTATAGTCATTGGGAAGATGCAACCTGGGAAAACATTTAGCACAGAACCTTCTTATTTTGCCAGGTGTCATTAAATGGAATTGTTATCATGGATGGGGAAAGTGTGCCTGCACGTGTTTGTTTACTCTCCCTCTCTGGGAAGCCTGCCCCCGGCGTTAGCAGATCGGTTAACACCTAGATTAGAGCCCTTATCGCCTACCCTCCCGCCCAGCATGGTAATGAACTTCTGCAGGTGTCATGCCCTGTTAGAGAACTGCCCTGGGGCAACACATCGGTTTGTTCTTTCCAGCTGCTCAGCAAGGTTTGTGAATGGACCGAAGCCTGGTGCGTGATAAAATACTCGGTTTAAACAGGATGTCAGATCTGCCAGGGGTGCCAGCTGCGTGGCATCTCCAGGAGGCAAGTGACTGTTCAGCAGGGCTTGGGGATGGAATGCCTGTACGCCAAAGTACGCGACTTCGCTTCTCTCCGACTCAGGGAGTTGTCGAGTGCAGTGTGTGCGCCGGAGGTCTGAGTACGCATTGTACCCGAATGTGCAGGCTTCTGGTGGGCTTCACACCTGGGTTTGGCTCCAGTCCCAGGGCTGTGGTCCTCGGTTTCCTCTATAAAAGGAAGCCTTTTACATACAACCGTAAAGGCCCCTCCCTAGTGCTGCGGGGGCAGTTGGGCTGTCTGCGTGAGACTAAGTACGGAATGAGGGTCTCTGGAACCCCAATCACTCTGCATCGCCGCCGGCCCTGACCCCTTCCAGGGCTTGCCTGGCCTCTGGGGAGGCGCGGGATGCTGCGACCTTCACTCCCTTCTACCTCTACCGCTCTTTCCTCCCACCCGCAGGGCATTAGCTGCCAAGCCCTTCCTGAAGGCTCCTTTCCCTTCTCCAGCCGAGGGGCCCCTTGGTCCGCTGACTCCCGCCCACCCATTTCCTGTGCTGCCCCAACTCCGCCCCACTCGGGTGGAAAGTTTCTCTCCTCAAGATGGGCGGCTGCTGCTTCTTCCTTCCCGGCCCGCCGGGAAAGCCCAAAGCGAGTTGGGAAGGGCTGGGGGCGGGAGACTGGACTCTGAGGTCGGCGGCCTGAGAGGGGAAGTGACTCGACCGCAGTCACCAGCTGCGGAGCCAGCCTCGGCCAGCCTGAACGCTCACCAGCCCCGCCCGGGGGAGGGCGGACTCGCACCCCGCCGCTGCTCAGCCTCTTCCACTCGGGGTCTCGGGCGCCACCTGCCGACGGAGCGCGGCGCCGCACTTGCCAGAAACACCGCTGAATTCCCGCCCCAGAGCCAGGCAGTCAGAACACAACACCGCGGAGAGAGTATTTATTTATCTACGAGCCCAGGAGGCTGGCCCCTAAACTTAAATATCCAGCATGAAGCCTGTGGCCCTCCTGGCCGTGGGTAGGTGCAAGGACGGGTCCTGGAGCCCTTGTCCAGGGGAGTGGAATCCAGAGATGAGAGGTGGGATGCCCCTGAGCCAGCAGCTGCCAGTAGCAACAAAAGGCTAGAAGGAGATAGGAGCCAGGCACTCATCCCAATCCCAGAGATGCCAAGGGGAGAGTAAGATGCTTTGGGCCCCATCGCCAAAATGAGGGTTGGCCAAGCTGGGGACACACATGTGGGAGAAGTGGAGGCCCAGTGCCATGGGCAGAGGCTATAACCTAGGTACCCGCCCCAGTGCCAGCTAACCCAAGACAGGAAAGAGAGGGGTTAGCAGTTTTGCCTCTGAAGTGGCACAGGCCTTGCCCTCCTGTGAGGTGAGGCGGTATGGGGGAAAGAGCAGGCACTGCAGTCTGAGGACTTGCTGACAAGTGAGCTTCTGAGCCTTTTGCATGGATACATGCCACCCACCCCCTAGTTCTTCAGAGGCTGATGTGGAAGGCATCCTGCAGCCACTGGTCACGGGCATTGTGCGTCTGGGGTACAGTAAGGGGTGGTGGGTCAGGGGGCAGGCTGGCATCAGGAGGTTCCTCATCATCAGATAGGCCGGCATCAGGTGGGTAGGAGCTGTCCGAGTGCAGGGAGGATGACAGGTCCTGGCATAAGCTCAAATCTTGGCACAGGTGTTTGTAGTCCTGGATTGACTCATATAGGCCCCACAGCTGGCACAGCAGGGACATGTCCAACTGCCGCAGCCCCACCTGCAGACAACTGAGGGTGGGCTGGAGTTGGGGTCCAGGCCACCCCCAGTCCCAACCTCCTGGAATCCAAGGCCCCCAGCCCTAACCATGTCCTAGCTAGTCTTCATACATCTTCCTAAATGAAAGTTTTTGTTCTTTTCTTTTTTTTAATTAAAAAACTAAAGACACCACCTGCAGTACAAGAAAGTTTTTGTGAACATTTTGTGACACCACCTGCAAGCTATGAAACTTCAGGCAAGTCACTGACCCTCCTCATCTGTAAAATGGGGATGGATAACATGAATCTATCAGGAAGAAATGAAGTAACATGAGTTGCCACAAAATGGTAACTAATTTTTTTTTTCTTTGCTCTGAGCCAATTAACTTGGAAGTTTTTGGTTTTTGAGACAGGGTCTCATTCTGTTGTCCAGGCTAGAATGCAGTGGTGTCATCACATCTCACTACAACCTCAAGCGATCCTCCTGCCTCAGCCTGCCAAGTAGATGGGACTACAGGCGCACTACTGCACCTGGCGAATTTTTGTATTTTTTTAAGAGATGGGGTCTCAAGCTCCTGGCCTCAAGTGATCCTCCCATCTCGGCCTCCCAAAATGCTAGGATTACAGGGGTGAGCCACCACGCCCGGCCACTATTACTAATTATTGTTACCATAATTATTGTTACCATACCCCTGTGACCCAATGAGCTCTGGAGGTGCTCTGAGACCCAGGCTGCCTGTCCGGGTTCATGCCTCTACGCTCCGCCCCGGACCCTCTTGCTCCGCAGCAGCCCCCAGCCCAGCTGGCTCGTCGCCCACCACTCACCATCTCCTTGCGCAGCGCGGCTAGCGCCGAGTCGAGGTTAACAGGACGACGTGGGCCGGCAGCGGGTCCCGCGCTGGCCGCGTGGCGGGTCCCGTCCGGGGCGCGGGCGGCGCGGCTCAGCTCATCGTGGATGCGGCTGCGCTGGCTGTAGACGCGCTCCAGCTCCCGCCACGAGCCCCCGCTCGCGTTAAGGAGGCCGCTGAGGCCGCGCGGTAGCGGCGGGAGCCCGGCCAGGGTGCAGCCCGCGCCACCCGGCGCCTCGGCTGAGGGCAGCCCGTTCATGGCCGGGCCGGCGCAGACGGCGATGCCGCCTCCTTCCCTCCAACGCTCCGCCCGGGCCGCCGCCCGCAGGCCCCGCACCCCGCGGCCCCGCTGGCCGAGCTCAGCCGCCACCCGCAGGCCGCGCTTTGTTCCTTCCCCAGCTCCGCAGGCTCCGCCTCTGCCCCACCCCCTCCGCTGCGCCGGGCCTCTCTTAAAAAGGCAAGGGCTGTGGGACCACGTCGCTCAAAGCAGAGAAAAGGCAATGGGGCACCCACCGAAGAGAAGACAAAAAGGGGCAGGAGTGGTTCCTTCGCGGTTCTGTTTGCTACCCTTCTCCACAAACACACTCTGTTCTGCCCAATTACTCTCTCAAGGAAAAGGATCTACAAAGGAGGGTCGGAGACCGGGGCAAGTCCACACTTCGCTCCTAACTTGCAACCTGTCGCTTCGGTCACCACAACCTCCTGTCAACGTCTGAGTACTCAGGGTGGGCATGAGATGGCACAGGATGATAGAATCAGGATGCTTAGCGAAGGGCGGGGAAGCCACCAAGGAGATGGAACCCAAAATCTCACTGGCAGGTGGGGAAGGGAACTGGGTGGCTGATGAGGCTGCAGGGGTGCTGCCAGAGACCACCCCTCTTTATCCTAGCTTTGAAAAGACGACAGCCTCTTCATCAGAAAAGGGGTATCACATACCCCCTACCTACTCCCTGATCCTCTGACAGGGGGAACGGAGCAGAAACAAGCTCAACTCATCTCTCAGAGCATCAAGGAGAGCAGATGGCACAAAAGCCAAAGGTAGGAAAAAGGTGAGTGAGATGGGACCAGCATGCATACTCAGAACCAAGAAAAGAACAAACCACACAGAGGGAGGAACAACTGTTTTTCTAGAGGGTTTTTCTTAGGGGCATCTTTTAGTGCTGCAGCTGCTGCAGGCTGTGCAAGGCCTCCGCACATGCCCGGATAAGGCCACACAGCTGGATGCTAGTCTCCAGGGAGGTGCTAGAACCCAGCTCAGCTGAGGCCCAGGTCAGCTTCTGCAGGAGGGATGCCTGTGTGCAGGCCACCACACCTGCATTTGGAGACACAGCAGGAGGAGGTGGGCCCTGGGCTGCTTTGAGCCCTGCTGCAGCTCCCTCACAGTGCTCCGGCCGGGGTACTGGGGGCTGAGGGGCAGGCCGAGGGGCTGAGGGGAGCTCTGTGGAAGAGGCGAGCTGGTGCTCCCGAGCTTGGGAGAGGGCAGCCTGGGCATTCAAAGCTAAAAGAGGAGAAAGTGGGTGGAATGGTCAGGATTCCTGGCCCACCTGAGTCCTGAGTCACCTTCTTTCTCTCTACTGCTCTGCCCTTTCTGTGGTTGAGATGTTTTCCCTGCCCCCACCATAAGGCAATTCATCCACTTTCTACTTTGTATCACAGTTATTTATGCCCTAGCTTCATCTCTCTATCAGGACTGTGTCTGATTGAGCTCAAACTCTCTCCCAGTGTCTGGCACACAGGAGGCGTTTGGCGCTCTTACTGAATGAGTAGTTCCAAAAGGGGAATGCCTCTTATCCCGCCGCCCCACAGACTCACTGTCACCTCCCAGGCTTATTGTTCCCAGGCTTCTATCACCACTCACTACGCTTCTCCACTGAACCCCCTCTTCCCTGACCCTCACCCGGATTATCTTTATCCACATCTGAGTCGAGCTCCTGACAAGCCACGCAGTAGATTTTCCGCTGTTTGTCTTGGAGGAGGATCGTCTAGGGATTAGAGAGCACACAGGGCAGGGGTGAGACAGCTGGCGACGGGATCTAGAGGGGACAGCTGAGAAAAGGTCATGCGACCTGGCCCGCGACCGCATCCCCACTCATTCGCCCGAGTCTCTCCTCACCCCGCAGTCCGCGCACGTCTCGCCCAGCATGCGGTAACCGCGCAGCAGGTAGTCGCCCATGAGCCGGGAGATTCGATCCTGCCGCTCCCGTCGTGCCTGCAGCACCTTCGTCTCTGCCTCAGTTGGGGGCTCCCAGGAGAAATCGTCGACTTCTGGGGAAGAGAGGCACAAGGAGACGGGGGTCTTGACGGAGCCGACTGCCTCCCGTACCCCGCAGCCACAAGCCCCTGCAGCCCAAGTCCTCACCAGCGCCGTTCAGGGCCATGTTGCCGTTGTCGCCTCTGGGCTCGCCGGAAGTGACGCATAGGTGGAGCGCCTACCGCTGCGGCTCCGCCCCTTCTCTATCCGGCCGAGGAAGAGGGCGGATGTGACGCTTCGGCGTGGTCCTCAGACCCCGATGTGCCCAGAGTGGGGCGTGTCTGCTGCAGACTTGACCCTGCCCTGGAGGCGCGTCTGGCAGCGAGAATCCAGTGGACCGAAGCTTTAGACTGGCTGGGCCTCAGGAGGGGCGTCTCCGTGGTAACTGTGCTCCAGTCGCAAGACCTGGAAGTGGCTTCGCAGGGTCGCCCTTCCTGCCCGTCGCGGTTGGAAGAGACCACTTAGCTTGAGAAATCTCCGCTGGCCTCTGTCCTCCCCGGGATTTCCTTTTCTGCACTGGCAGAGCTCAGGGCAGGCGGGGTAGTGGCATCATCACAACAACCGTAGTCATTACAAACCGCCCTTTGCAAGCGTGAAGGGCCTTCTCAGGCTTTAGTGCCTCTCACTTCGACCGGTAAGGCAGGCCAGGCGGGGATCATTCTGGCTTTCAGCCTATTTGAGAACCCCTCCCCTTCTGCATGTTTGGTGTCCCCGTCTATCTGCTCCCCCACCCCCACCCCACCTCCTGAGGCCTGGAACTGAAGCAAAGTTTGCCCCTAAGCAGACCATTTTTTGAAGTTTAAGCCCTCAAAAAGCTCGCGGAGTGAACAGCGCTGTGCTGGACATGCACAGTCCCCCTTCCAGCCGCAGCTGAGTGATGATGCATGCCGGAGGATGGGCATGGGGAGCTTATTACATATACTTATGACTGTTAGGCTCTTCTTGGATGAGTTGCAAGTTAAAATTACCAGTGCTTCCTGAACAGTGGCCTTGTTGATTTTTTTCTTTCCTGTGTTCTTTTTCCATGCACATTCTCTCCCTTATTAAGTTCAGAGAAGCCAGATGGGGCAGGCAGGGCTCCCAGATGTGCAATCTTCTGGGCCTGGAGGTTGTATACCAGGGCAGTGGAAAAGGAGGTAGGACTTAGACTTCCATGATCTCATCAGCAACCTCCTTCTTTGAACAGGCCATGTTTGCTCAATCTTACCTGAAGTGCTCTCCTCCTGGCCCCATCTTCCTCCTACATAGACCCCCTGGAGCTGCCATTTTATGGTCCTTGCTGCCTCCGGCTTATTTAGAAGCCCTGTGCCCCTCTTCATTCTCTCCATCTACCAGCAGGCTATTGAGTGGCAGTGTGCCTGACTCAGGGACTGTACCCCAAGTCATTTTTGCCAGGCTGATTAGAAGAATTGTCCTTGAATCATCTCTTGGACTCCAGCCTATCTGCACAGACCCTCTATGTCTCCAGCTCCCAGCCCCACTCCGAATTCTTCAGTGGGCACTGTGTCATCATCATAGTCAATATCCACTCAACTGCCTACTCTGCCTGGTACCAAGACCCTTACCCATCTTCCTGCTTAATCCCTTTCATTTACTCCTCTTGATAACTTTATGGGGTAGGTACTATTCTCCATATTTTACAGAGAAGAAACTGAGTGATTTTTTTTTTCTCACTCTGTTGCCCAGGTTAGAATGCAGTGGTGTCATCATAGCTCACTGCAACCTCAAACTCTTGGGCTCAAGTGATCCTCCCGCCCCAGCCTTCTGAGTAGCTGTGACTAGAGATGCATGCCACTGTGCCCGGCTAATTTTTAAAACTTTTTAATTGTTTGTAGAGACAGAATCTCACTGTGTTCCCCAGGCTGGTCTTGAACTCCTGGCTTCAAATGATCCTCCCACCCTGGCCTACCAAAGTGCTAGGCATGAGCCACTGAACCCTGCCCTCAGCAATTCTTTTAAAACATAGACCATATCATGCTTTTTGTCAAAATCTTCTGGCATCTCACCATCACACTTAGACAAAAGTCCGCAGTCATTATGGTCTCTAAGGTTCTATAAATCTGGTCCTTGGCTTTTGTCATCTCCCACTCTCCCTGTATTTCTCCTCTCCTACTACTCAAGAGGATTCTCATCACCTTTCTTCTCTCAGGGTCTCTCCCTTCCTCATGTTCCACTGTAGGGTGGGCAAGGCACAGGAATGGAATGAGGCAGCCCTTAGTTTGATCCTGGATCACCTGGAGTAATTTACTTCACCTGTTTGGACTTGAGTTTCTCCTCTGTAAAACAGGGCTGGTTATACCTACCGTGTTTCCCCAAAAATAAGACCTTGCCATAAAATAAACCCTAGCAGGATTTCTAAGCATTTGCGCAATATCAGCCCTACCCTGAAAATAAGACCTAGTGATGGGCGTGGCTACACAAGTATCTGCACAACCCATGCATTTCGTCGAGGAGCAGTAAAGAAGACGAGCAGCCCTTCTCATCTGCCCCATCGTGACAGCTACTATCCCAGAGGTGACCGGAAAGGTATGGGCAGCCCCACCAACAAGGTTGGCTCCCCCGTCAGGTCCCAGCCATCCTGTTCGTGCTGCAAGCTGAGGCTTTGAGGGGAAAATAACACATCCCCTGAAAATAAGCCCTAGGGTGTCTTCTTGAGGAAAAATAAATATAAGACCCTGTCTTATTTTCGGAGAAACACGGTATTTAGTAAGGTTGCTGTGAGGATTTAGTGAGGAGATGTGAGGAGAGTGGTATTAGGAGACAATTTTTCTCCAGTCTTTCACATTTATGAAGGTCTTGTGAGCAGAGACACTACTACCTTTGTCCTGGACTATCTTTTCAAGGATGTTTGTATAGCAAGCAACCTTGGACCACAAAGATAATGTTTCCCTCTAGAGCAAAGGGCACACATACTTACTGCCCATTATAAAAGATTTGGGTCCCTCTTGTAATACAATTCACCATGCCTATAGGCATCCGTGTGGGTCCCTCTGCATTACCTTCATTGGACTTGAAGGTAAGGGGAAGTGACACAAATATGCTCACATTCATGCTGCTTGCTTGCTGTAATGATGTCCTTTGTATCTGACTTAGAAGTCTCGTGTCTTCTGCCAGCATCTAGAAATTGTGTCCATCTAACTTGGTTGTTTGAAAGTAGAGTAAAATCTTAGACCTTGCACCATTGTTGACAGTTTTGGCAATGAGGATGGGATGCTGACAGAGACATGGCTTTTTATAAGAAGGATGAGGATCTCATGGGCAGATTAACAGCTTTTGAGGGAAAGCCAGGGAATTGGTAGAATACATGTTGACCACATTATATGACCAACCAAACAATAAATGGTCTTTGGTTTTATTTGCTGTTCATGAGGAAGAATAAGCAAGGTGCTTGCAGGCCAAGTACCAGGAAATAGGTTCAAAGTCAGCTTCCAGACATTTCCCTGGTAGTTGCTAACTCTTCTCTGGGTAGGGTTGGGGAATGGAGGGGTAGTTCCTCACAGTTAGCCTCAGGTCTGCTTCATTGTAACAGCCAGTACTATGACTCATTCTGGGAATACAGAGGTTTCCAACCCTTTTCAGACACCATTTATAGAGATGCACACACACTAAACACAAATGGAGGGAGATTCACTGCCACTATCTACAAAAACCAGATGAATCATTAGCAGTTTGGCTGGTTCACTTGGGAGATGAGGGACAAGACATGTGATGCTTGGTAAGGAAGAATGGCAACAGCTGGGCCATCTTACAGTTCAGCCCTTCTATCATGTCAACCTTATAAGCATTCTGAGAGGATGTTAAGAGCCTCAGAGTTGGCCAGGCGGGGTGGCTCATGCCTGTAATCCTAGCACTCTGGGAGGCCAAGGCGGGTGGGTCACAAGATCAGGAGTTCGAAACCAGCCTGAGCAAGAGCGAGACTAAAAATAGAAAGAAATTAATTGGCCAACTAAAAATATATATAGAAAAAATTAGCTGGGCATGGTGGTGCATGCCCCTGTAGTCCCAGTTACTTGGGAGGCTGAGGCAGGAGGATTGCTTGAGCCCAGGAGTTTGAGGTTGCTGTGAGCTAGGCTGACACCATGGCACTCTAGCTTGGGCAACAGAGTAAGACTCCGTCTCAAAACAAACAAACAAACAAACAAAACAACAACAACAACAACAAAAAAAAAACATACTTCTGAAGAACCAAAGGATCATAGAAGAAATCACATGGAAAATTAGAAAATACTTTGCGATGAATGAAAATAGAAACACAACATACCAAAACTTACAGGATGCAGCCCAAGTAGTGCTTAGAGGGAAATTTATAGCTTCCCATATTTATATTAGAAAAGCAAAAAAGATCTCAAATCAATAACCTAATCTTTTATCTTAAGAAACTAGAAGAAAGCAAACCAAACTCAGAGCAAGCAAAAAGGAAGGAGACAATAATGATTAGAGTGGAAATAAATGAAATAGAGAACAGAAAAAGTGATAGTGAAAATCAACCCAAAAGTTAGTTCTTGGAAAAGATCAACAAAAATGACATAACTTTAGCTAGACTGACCAACTGAAGCCTGGTCAGCCAGAGGGTGCAAACCTTGCAGGTCCAGTTGGAAAGTAATGTGGCTGTGTCAAGGAGTCTTCAAATGTGAAATAGATAACGTCAGTAATAATGACCCTGCCACCTAATATAGGGCTTTGAATGATAATGTTTGCAGCTACCTATGGAAACAAATCACAGCTGATCAAACTGTCTAGGTCACTTATGAAGATGCCCATGCTGAGGGCCCCTTCTGATGAGACTGACTGGAATCAAGCATTAATTGAGCCTGAACTGCCCAGATTGTCTTCATTTCTGCCTGTATCTATCATCATACCAGACATGGCAACACATCCACCATCACAGAATGGGCACAAAGTAAAGGAGTCTATGCTGCTGATGCAGGGCCTACTACTCCATGCTAGACTTGTGATTCTTGCCAAAAGTTTATCTGTTTGTCCCACAATGAGGGAGGCCATTCCTGAGAGATTGAACACATGGGACCTTTGGTCCCCCTTGGGGCCATTGGTGATGCCTCACAGTTTTTTGTGTTAGAGTGGTGCTGTACCAGTCTGGTCAGCCAACTCTGGCCACACCACTGTGGTTTTCTTTTCTTTTCTTTCTTTCTTTCTTTCTTTCTTTCTTTCTTTCTTTTGTTTATTCCCTCTCCCCCCAACCACTGTGGTTTTCAAGACTAATCTGTGTCATATGTACAGCTTTCTGGAGCATTTGAAGTCTAATGATGGGGCACCTTTTATCCCAAAAGCCACTCAACAATGGAATGACAGTCAAGGTATTTGGTGGACCATGCTTCCTACCATCCACAAGCATGTGGGACTGTTGAGCACTGAAAGAGCCTCCTCAAAATTCAGCTGTTGCCAGAATGGGGTCATCTCTTCTTGGCTACATCTTCCATAATGATCAGAATGAGAGGGGTAGAGTATAGAGCAATTTTGAAAATTCAGGGTTCCACACTCACCATGCCTCGACAGGATGCTTCTCTCTTTCCCCTAACAGCAACTCCAGGCCAGCCTGTTGGGGCACTCCTAGGTGGCAGCCTAGTCAAAAGGGGGCCTAGGAGATTCAAACTCAATTGCGATCCAGCTGCCTGATGACCTGACATTGTCCTGGATCATGAGAGTAACTGGACTACTTGATTACATACACCTCTCTTTCTGAGTCCCTCAACAGTGGCCCACATGCAGAGTGGGGACATAATGGGTCCCTGTGAGTTTGATAAAAATGCCCTTGTCCTTTTTGTACCTGACTCTTTTGGATGAATGGTGTGAGTAGGGGATGACTGAGAAAAAAGGTGAAGTTCTAGCTACTGGACTAAGACATACTGATTTTGTGACAGAGGAAGGAAAACAACAAGACTGGCACCCGGAGAAGGAACATCTTAGGCCCTGGGAGATGTGGAGAAGGAGAGACATTGATGATCTTCTGTCTTTCCAAGCCACTCTTGGAGCTTTTCTCACTAAGGAAAACACCCTGGTTCAACTCCCCCAAACAGTTGCAAGTGCCTTAAATTTAACTGACTTCTGGGTGTTCCATCCTCTACCAGATGGTTGCAACCATGACTTGATTGCCATTACACTTAACCTTACCCAGAGATTGGAAACAACAAGGGGTAGCCTCGGCTCCTGTACCTCCCACGTGAACACCAACACCTCCAGATATCTTCCCCATCCCCATTCCTGTAGCCATCACTCAGTCATTACCTGGCATGGACAAAAACAAGGACCAGACTCAGTTATTCAGATTGGTCTGGGTAGGCTGGTCCAAAGGCAGTGAGTTATCTCACTTGATTGTTCACTGTCAGTTACAGATCAAACTCCTTGTTCTACTACTTTCCCCCCTTCTCACTACTGCACTTGACTAGTCTTAAAAAAAAAAAATTGGGCCAGGAACACTAAGGCCTACCAGCCTTCAGGGAAGCCACATGGGTGGCACCATCAATCTGTACCCCCCAAGTGATGCAGGTCCCACTTGGTGGGAGGAGCTCCACGTTTCTTCCCAGGAGCACTGTGTGCAGCCCTCAGATTGTACTACTTGTGTGGAAGTCACACAATAACTTGCTCTCTCCTGAAAACAGTGACTTGAAATTTTTCCCTGACTTTAGTCGTAGTGATCAACAATACTCTGGTCATACAGGTCAGCCTGTATTCAATGACCAAGGTTGTTGTGGGTGATAGAATTTCCCTGGACATCTTCCTTGTGGGTCAAGGCAGGGTCTGTGCAATTGTAGTATGTTCTGCTGTGTCTGGATAAATGCCTCAGGCCAAGTGGAGGAGTCAATGCAGAGACTAGGAAAAAGCCACTTGGCTTTGTAAGGTAGATCTGATACTTTATGTATTTGTTCAGCTGGGTCTCTGGAGGGCATGGTTGAGGTCAGTACTGCAAGTTGGCCTCATCCTGCTGCTCAGAGTCCTGTTGTTAGTAGCCTTAATTAAATACTGTATGTGACAAATTGAACAGATTTAGTTCTAGCCTCTGTTGATCAGCTATAAGATTTGCCAATGAAGTGGTGTACTCATGGAAAAATTCAGCGAAAGCCAAGACAGTGTGAGAGTGAGGAGTGGATATTATTGTAAGACAATTCTCCATGGGTCTCGTGAATTTCTGCACATATTGCAAGTGAGGCACGGATTGCCTTTGTTCTGGACTCTCTTTTCAAGGACATTTGTATGGTGAACAGCCATGGAAGACAGAGATAGTGTCTCTCTCCAGAGCAAAGGACAGGCATGCTTACTGGCTTTGGGTTCCCTAAGCTTAGGCTCCTCTCCTGTAATGCAATCTACTCTGTGTGCAGGCATTTATGGGAGCCCACCAGCATCGCCCCTTTGGGGCTTGGGGACATGGGGAACTGACATAAGTATGCTGATGCTCATGCTGTTTGCTGTGCCATAATATAGTCCTTTGTCTCTGATCCAGGACCCTCGTGTCTTCTGCCAGCATCCATAAACCTGTGGCAGGTTACTTTGTTTGATTGTGAGTCGGGTAAAATCTCAGACCCATCACAGTCCTTGACAAGGGGCAGGTGCATAGAAGGTCCTCACAAGTGTGGGGGTAAAGCCTATTCACAGCAGTCATGGGACAGACCAGCTGTCTGGGAAGCAGCAGGCTTGGGCTCTTTCAGACCCTTCCCTTGCTACAGAATTTATCACGCCTTCATGTGAACCCTGTGGCACTGATGACACGGCAGTAGTCAGGCCCTTTGCTACGTGGTAGAGCACAGCACGGCGGCATGTTCACACACAGCTCAATTATAGTGCCTCCCCCCACCCCCTGGTTCATCTGGTGGGGCAGGTTCACATGGTAACGAGTGACCTATGCCACATCACTGTGCCTCTGAGAACCGTAACTTACATCATCCTGTTTCCACACTGACAGGCACTGAATCAGGGTCAGTTTTTCTTTTTCTTGTTTTTCACTGCAATGTGAATTGACCTGACATTTCTGTGAAACAGGAAAGGGCTGGATAATACACTGATAAAAATAATTGTACTCAGCGTTGCGTGTGTGTTTTCTTTGGGCCGGGCACTGTGCTAAGAGCTTTCCATGAAGCACCTCAACTAATCCTTAGGCTAACACTGTGAGTTGGGTTTTATTATGATTCCCAACTCCCAGTTGAGGAAGCTGAGGCTTGGAGCAGTCAAGTGATGTATCCCTGGCCATGCAGCTGGGACATGGCAGGGCTGGACTCCATCCTGGCAGCCCGTGCACCTCCAGAGCCTGAGCTCTCACCCGAAGACTTGTCCTGTGTTGGGGAGGTGAAGAGTGGCGGGACAGAAGAGCCTCTCTGATTTATCAAGCGTGAAGATAGGTTCTTTTCATTTTCTATTTTTTTTTTTTTTTGAGACAAAGTCTCACTTCTGTTGCCCGGGCTAGAGTGCCGTGGCGTCAGCCTAGCTCACAGCAACCTCAAACTCCTGGGCTCAAGCGATCCTCCTGCCTCAGCCTCCCAAGTAGCTGGGACTACAGGCATGCGCCACCATGCCCGGCTAATTTTATATATATATATATATTTAGTTAGCCAATTAATTTCTTTCTATTTATAGTAGAGACGGGGTCTCGCTCTTGCTCAGGCTGGTCTCGAACTCCTGACCTTGAGCAATCCACCCGCCTCGGCCTCCCAGAGTGCTAGGATTACAGGTGTGAGCCACCGCGCCCGGCCGATTCTTTTCATTTTCTAATCCCATCTCTCAGTGCTCTTCATCTTGGTCCCCACAGTAAATGGCACATCACAGGGACTCATAACAACCACTTTCAATAGTGTCTTTGCAGAGAGATGCTTTAGGGCAGAATTGTCCCCTCCAGGCTTCCGTAACTTCATCTCTCATCTTTAGAACTGATGAGTGGCCCCCTTCCCTTCTACCCACCCACCCCTCTCCGAGAGCCATTTCTTTCCTCAGAGTCTAGAAGTTTCCCAAAGACATTCAGAACTCAGAGGGATGACACATGGAGGTGGCACAGAGCCTGACACACAGTCAGCCCTCATGGAATGGCAGTTCTCCTCCCCACAAACCACCCGCCTCCCACTACTCAGCCCATCTTGGCTCCCAGACTCAGACAGTAATGAAAAGAACTAATACATATTTAATTTAATTTTTTTTTTTTT
>VBSM01003155.1:3177244-3210031 GCA_008086735.1 Cheirogaleus medius
AAAGAAAGAAAGAAAGAAAGTATAGCTTCAGTGCCTCTCTAGTGCACGCTTCATAAGAAAGGCTCTCAGAGCCCTTAATTAAGCTTATTTTATGTGTGTATGTGTGTGTATGTATGCATATATGCCCTGTTCCTGGAGACAGCACCCTGGGTAAGGTATTATTATACATGTTTAACAGAAGAATAATATGGGGCTTAAAGGGATTAGGTAATTTGCCCAAGTGCACACAGCCAGTGTGTGCAGGAGCCAGGATTAGAGCTTGAGTTTCACATTGTTGTATAAAGGCCAGTGATCATTTTTTCATTCACTTGCTCTCCTCCAAGACTTAGAGCTGCTGAAGGGCATCAATGACTCCTTTCTCTGTGCATCCCAAGCAACTTCTCAGTGCTCGGCACACAGTAGGTGTTCAGTAGGTGCTTGGTTTTTTGTGTGTGCATACCCTTTCTCTTACAGCTGTATCCATGTACCATTAACTGTATTTGAAGTATACAATTTGATGAATTTTGTCATATGTATACATCCATGAAGCCAATACCAGAATCAAGAGGATGGACGCATGCATCATTCTCAAGTGTCCTTGTGTCAAGGAAGTGACCTGCAGTCATCATACAGTTTTCATTTTTGAGAATCTTATATAAATGGAAGCATACAGTATGCATTTTTAAAAACTGGCTTCTTTCTCTCAATAATTATTTTGAAATTCCTCCATATTGTTGTGTGTACCAATAGTTTGTTAGAGATTTAAAACTTCTACTCTTCAACGACACTGTTACAAAATGAAAAGGCAAGACACAGACTGGGAGAAAATATTTGCAAAATATACATTTGGCAAAGGCTACGTATCTAGAATATGTAAAAGCTCTTACAACTCAACAAAAGATAAATATCTCAATAACAATATAGGCAAAAACATAAGTAGGCACTTCACCAAAGAAGATATACAAATGGCAAATAAACGCCTGAAAAGATGCTCAACATCTGGCTGGGCGCGGTGGCTCACGCCTGTAATCCTAGCACTCTGGGAGGCCGAGGTGGGCGGATGGCTCAAGGTCAGGAGTTCGAAACCAGCCTGAGCAAGAGCGAGACCCCATCTCTACTAAAAATAGAAAGAAATTAATCGGCCAACTAAAAATATATAGAAAAAATTAGCCGGGCATGGTGGCGCGTGCCTGTAGTCCCAGCTACTCGGGAGGCTGAGGCAGAAGGATCACTCTAGCCCAGGAGTTGGAGGTTGCTGTGAGCGAGGCTGACGCCACGGCACTCTAGCCCAGGGAACAGAGTGAGACTCTGTCTCAAAAAAAAAAAAAAAAGATGCTCAACATCATTAGTCATAGGGAAATGCAAATGAAGCTATTCTATAAAACCATAATAAGATACTACTACATATCCACTAGAATGGCTAAAATTTAGATAGAGGTCTGTCTGTACCAAATGATGGCGAGGATGTGCAGCAATTGGAACTCTCCCTATACTGTTGGTAGGAATTCAAAATGGTACAACTACTGTGGAAAACAGTTTGGAAATGTTTTTGAGATGGGGTCTCACTCTTGGGTTTGTGTATGTGCGTACCCTTTCTCTTACAGCTTTACTGATGTACAATAAACTGTGAATATTTGAAAGCTGGAGTGCAGTGGCATGCACACCACTATGCCCAGCTAATTTTTCAAATTTTTTGTAGAGATGGGGGTCTTGCTATGTTTATCAGACTGGTCTCAAATCCCTGGCCTCAAGCGACCCTCCCGCCTCAGCCTCCAGCCTCCCAAAGTGCTAGAATTACAGGTGTGAGCCACCACGCCTAGTGGAAATTTTTTTCAAAATAAGTATACACCTACCATACAACCCAGAAAAAACGACAGCTTATATGTTCACAGAAACTTACACACAAATATTTATAGCAGCTTTATGCATAATTGCCAAGAATTGGAAACAAAGTTATACCAACAGGTGAATGCATAAAAATTATGGCATTAAAAAGTAAAAGAGGCCGGGCGCGGTGGCTCACGCCTGTAATCCTAGCTCTCTGGGAGGCCAAGGCGGGCGGATCGCTTGAGCTCAGGAGTTCGAAACCATCTTGAGCAAGAGCGAGACCCCGTCTCTACTATAAATAGAAAGCAATTAATTGGACAACTAAAAATATATAGAAAAAATTAGCCGGGCATGGTGGCGCATGCCTGTAGTCCCAGCTACTCGGGAGGCTGAGGCAGGAGGATTGCTCGAGCCCAGGAGTTTGAGGTTGCTGTGAGCGAAGCTGACGCCACGGCACTCACTCTAGCCCGGGCAACAGAGTGAGACTCTGTCTCAAAAAAAAAAAAAAAAAAGTAAAAGAAATATACTATGTCTACAATGGAATACTACTTGGCAATAAAAATGTTGAATGAACAGGTTTTGACATAGTCCAAGGACAGTGTATGCAATACCTCATACAGTCACTAGACGGCAGCAATGCACAGTCATGTCCAGTCCCGTCGCTGTCTCCTATGGCTACCCTTCCCTATTACAGCAGGCAGCAGTATTCCATTTAAAGAGTGGGAAAACGGAGGCCTGGAAAGAGCAGGTGACTTCCCCAAGCTTACCAGCTTGTCAGAGCCAGTATTCTGGGCTTCCAAATCAACAACCCAGGTAGACCCTCTCAGATGTCTTCTCCCCACAGTGTTCCCTCCCCCTAAATCCTGTCAGTCTCCTAATTTCATCCCTTTACTGAAGTCCGTGCCAACCAGCCCTTGATCCTGCGCCTGGGCAGCTGGAGAAGGAAGGCTTAGAGAGGTTGTGGAAAGGCGCAGCTGCCATTGAGTCGGGATTATCAGGATGATGCAATCCAAGAAAGCGTGAGCACCCTCTCTCTGTACAGCCGGAGGAACGCGTGAAGGCTATTCCTGGGGCGTGTTTATATTATTAAGACCAAACGAAGCCCCTTGATTTGAACATAACTTGTTGGGGAATTTATGCTCTCGATCCCCTCTTTGTGCTCAGAGGGTGGAAATGGCTTCAGGCCTACCTTTCTGCCCAGTTCTGTCGCTAACTCTCTTATCTGCGTCTGCTCTTTACATTTCCAATCCTGGCCAGCTTCAGGCTGAGCAAAGGAACCTGCAGCCCCCTGGCGAGTCCCCAGCCCCTATTACTCCTTTTGCTCTTCAGCGAAGTCCTCGTGCCTCCACGGAGCCTCCAGCTCTGGAATAGGCACTTAACCAAGCCTCAGGGAACCATGTGGGGTCTAGTTCAGCTTCTCCCATAACCAGGGAGAGGGTGCTGCCCCCTGCCCATGAGGTCACTTCAGGGGAAGGGCAAGTGCAGCCTGCACTCGCTGGGCAGGTTGGAGATTGGTCTGCTGACCTGCCTGGGCTATTGCTTCATATATGAAAACACTGACAGCAACATAGCAGTTGAAGTATTGGAGAATGACTAACTAGGGTTCAAATCCCAGCTCTGCTGTCTTGCAAATGACCCAGGGTCACTTCCTATTTACAAAATTTAAGGCCTTCCTGAGTTGAGAGCTCAGTAAGAAAAAGATACCTCTGCTTGCCAAGGCCCCTCCAGGGGTCTAAGGGAGTGGCCAGTTTTCACAGGTTGGGGATGATGCACTGGGTACAGCACCTTCTTCAGACCTGGGTGCCAGTTATCTCCCAGGTCAGACTGGGTCTGCTGGGATGAACCTCACACTCCAAGGAGTGGGGTCCAACACCTCCAGGTGATTTAGACGGTAGGTAGCCAAGGAAGGTATTTCACCTGGGACAGGTAGCATCACTTGAGATCCTGTCCAGTTCTCCCAATATCGAGATGCTCGTAGCCCAGCAGAACACTCCATGGGATGAGGGAACCATGTGACTGACCATGGCAACTGGTAAAAGACAATGTGGATTATGAATCACCCAGGACTCAGGGGTGAGAGGACCAGAGAACTTAACTGGCTTATAAACATATAAGGCATTTTTCAAAGTGACCATGGAAACACCTTGTCCCCACCCCCAGCCGTTTCTCCCTGCCCCAGTCTAAGCTCACAGCCACTGCTACTTTAAACAGTGTAGAAGAAAGCAGCTTCAAGTTCCACTTTTTCTGTTACCGGGTCTTTCAGTAGACCACTCCCCCTAAGGGTAACCTATTCTGCGTTCATGTATTAAACCAAAGAGGAACAAGGGAAGAGAACCCACAGAACACTCATCTTTCGCCATCTACTCATAGATTTGGTTTATACACAAAAGAACCACACCAATGAAGAGCTTTTCAACTTTTATTATATAAAATCATTAAGAGTTCCCAATGGTGAGGCTTCTCCAAACACTAGTTACATAGGACTACCTGAAAATTAAAGACAAGGCAGTTAACATTAGGTTCTCATGTAAATACAAATATACAATGAAGCCAAGCTTCTGATAATTTCAACATCAAGGATGTCTACAGCTTGAAGGTACTTTACTGTTACCTTCCACCTCCCAAACTCCAGAGCCTAGCACCTGCCAAGAACAGGAGGAAAATGGAAAGAGTTCTGAAGGCAGATTACAGTTAAGCAAAGACGCCGCAGGGATTTGAACCCCGTCCTGGAAACCAGGAGTGCCAACCACCAGCATCTTTTGCTTTTTTTTTTTTAAAGCTAGGAAAAGGCCAAAAAGCAAAACCTGAGAAAACAAAAAGATTTTGTTTTCTCAGGAAAAGAAAAACCTTTACAACCCTACTGAAGAGCACTGGAGAATCTGCTTCCACTAAGACGCTACCTTGGCCAAGTCTGTTATGTTCACCTGAAAAAGTCTTAGCAGAGAATTTTCGCATTCCCACCCAACATCCCTCTCTCAACCACTACAGTGCCTATCCTCTTCCACTTATAAGTTGTATGTTCCCACCCAACATACAGTTCCTGAACATGTTATTTCTCAAGTTGGCTTTAGTCACTGGGTAAGTGTTACACACGTAAGTCATCTCAGAGTTATTTAGCTGTGGTTTTAATGTCCTGTGTTAACAATTTGCAGGCAAATTAATGGCCTTTCTAGTTGTGCAACCCACCGAATACCTCGGCACCATTGTTACCTTGAGATCCATTATGGATCATGCCCTGAAGGATCCAAGCTAGCGGCTGCATCGAGGTGAGGGGTGATGGGTCTGTGCTAGGCCAAAGGCAGGGGGTGGCGATGTGGCAGAGAAGTCGCTTGTGGGGAGACCTTGCTTTTAACAGGCTTCTGGAAAAGCTAGGGAAAACTGGTTGCCCGCTTTCCCCCTTTCCCTCCCCTTCAAGCACCATACTTGGGATTTGGGCTTTATGAAGAGCTGCTATGAAAACAGCTTACTTCAATGTTAAGATAAGCCCAAGGGTACTCAAAGCATTCCTTTGGATGCTACATTCCAGAAAGGAGGTGTTGAGTAAAGTCCTCAATGCTAATAAAAATTGGGTTATGAGGCTGACACCACTTTTATTGACCTTAGTGTAACAGCTCTTTGTTGTCTCTCTTGCCACAGGAAGGCTCCATGGTTGTCCTACTTTAAGCCTTCGATGCCTTTAGTGAGGGGTACCTGAAAAATCTTAAAAAAAGGCTTAGCGCCCACCTCACCCCTCCACCCCCACGCCAACACAAAGCTTGCTCACATGCTAATCACTCCAGCATAAAGCTGAAGTCTATTCAACACTAAATTATTCACCCTTAACTGATCTTTGTAAGTATAGAAAAAGCTTGTTCACCTGTTGTCCTCATTTTGTCCACTGGTGAATTCACCTGGAAGCTCCTTCTATAGTCTGAAGAATACCATCTGAAAGAACTAGTGGTTCCCAATCCCCACGTTTAAAATGGAATGTTTTGTTTATTTAAAGTAAATAGGCTATTTTTTTCTTACTGGGTCTGGCTTCTCTGGCCCTTCGCATACGTGTGTCTGCTGTTCTGAATGTTCCTGCATGTAAGAATATTAAGACCAAGGGAGGGGAGAGAGAAACCCACACAAAGACAATGCACTAAGATCACTGAACTATTAAACATTTCCACTTGCCAGTTAAATTTCTTGAAGACTGTTGCTTGTTTGGAATTTATTTCTTGTCACTGATTTTAAGGTTGCATCTGGAAGAGACTAAAGGCTTCAGTGCCCCCCAACCCCCCTACCAGAAATGAACAAAAAGCATTTTACCTAAGGAAGCACAGCAAAAGGTACTTAGCTTCAATCACAAACACGACTGCTTAAAGCTGCAGAAATCTCCTCAACACTCAGCCTTTATCACTCAGCTGGATTTTCCTTCAACAATCACTACTCCAAGCATTGGGGGAACACAACTTTTAATCATACTCCAGTCGTTTCACAATGCATTCTAATAGCAGCAGATCAGAACAGTACTGCATTATTACTTGCCAACAGAACAGACAGACCTGAGGCCAAGACAACTGCATTCTCTGTGAAGTCTGTAAAAAAAAAAGCTAAAACAAGTAAGCCCCACCCCCTCCACCCTTCCCTCCAAATTTCAGGAAAAAAATTTACTTGAGTATGCTGGTAAACTCATTGCAAGGTCTCACACGCTCACTAGGAAAACAGAAGGCAGAGCCAAGCAAGTCAAAATTCTCAGCTTCATGAAGCCTCTGCAAAGGAAAATTCTTTAAAAACCCACAGCCCCACCCCCCAAATGCCTGTATAAGTGTAAAACATTGGCTAACACTTGATTATAAGCACTTGAGATAAACATGCAAACTTTGGACATACAAAAAGTATTTTATTACTTTAGTTTAACCACTGTCAGTTTATATATAGACCTGACTTTCTGGAAACAAAAGGTGTAGTTACCTTTTACTCTGATCATAATCTCCCACCTGTCTAAGAGGTATTTAGTCCTTATTTAGAGGGGCCTCTATTGCCATGTGCCTGGAATTATTATACGCTCATCACTTTATGAAGAATAAAATGTCTTTCCTTTATGAAGAATAAAATTTGTATTTCCTGCCTTAAGTTACATTCGTTCTTCTGCTCAATTCCTGATCTTGTCCAATAAAGAGTGTTCGCAGACAAAGTTTCTGAAAGATTAGAGAAGAATCCCCCCCAAGATTGCCCCAACACTAACTACAGACAAACAATATTTTATTTAAATAAGGAGACAACTTTCTAAAAGTATACATTCTCTAACAAAATAGTTTATTATTATGAATGATTTAATGGTTTTCTACACAATATACATCACATTTAAATTTTAGCAAGATTAACATCTGATTTTAACACTATCCCTTTCACAGGGTATTCAGAGATTCAGCGCTAAACAAATTTCCTTAGTTTTGTAGGCTTTACAATTAAGGCACTAATCACTTGAGAGGCTTTTAAAGAAAGATGCAAATGCCTCTGAGTGAGGTGTATCCCATCAGGCAAGCCCACAGGCTAATTTTAAAAAGGCTGAATGGGAAAATTCCTCACAATCCTGAAATCCTCAAGGAAAGGGGTCAGGAAAAAGTGCCATAAATGATACTTAAGACCTCTACAGCTCTTAAAATAAGCACTTATCCCTAACATGCAATACTGCAGATACAAATTAAACTTATCTGTTAACAGCTGCCTGCTGTTTTCTGCTCCCAGATGAAATGAAGCAACTCTGATTACGAAGAGAAACCTGTCTGAGGCAAACGAAAGATTGGCACACAGCACAGCCTCCTCAATCCACTTGATCCCAATTCATCTCTGAATTATTTCAGCTTCTTTTATTCCAGGATTAATGTAGTATAATGATTTTCATTTCTTTTCTTTTTTTTAATTCTGCTTTTCTAAAAGCAGTATTTTGTGACGGACATTTGATCTTCACTGTATTTCTCATCAATTCATTATTTTTGTGGGTATAGCTTGATAAGCCATAACTTTAAAAATGGTAGATTCCGTAACTTTAAATTGGCAGCTTTCATTTTCTTAATTTTTTTTGGCATATGCAGATTATGTTTTCATCAGTGGTAAAGATCTCAGGGTTATGCTTATTCCCCAATGGAGGTATGACATATAATCTTTTCTGCCTTTACTTATCATTCACCAAGGAGCTGATCCCTCTGCATCTAGGCCTTCATACTGCCAGGCTGGTTATGACTCAGTAGATGTTATCTGAAAAAAGTCTACAGAAAAAAAAAGGTTTCCCCTCCCTCATCAACAAAAGCCCACCCTCTAAGACATTCAAGCCGAAAGATCACAATTCTTAATTATCATTTGCAAATAAAGATACAAATTTAAAATATACAATTTACAAAATTTTTGAAGCATACCTTAATATCTTGTTTTGCAGTCATACACAGGAAAAATACTTTTCCTACACTAAAAAAACTTGCTTTCACACAACTGAAAATAGAATCTTACTTGATAATATAAAAGCTACCACCAGAAGAAATCCCTTCAGGATCATTAAGCCACTTCCTTTGCTCTGAAGTTCCTACAGTAGTATTAAGTTATATTATATCACCTGAAAAAAATTCCAAAAGAGAACCACACACTACCATATCCAAACAACTTTAGCGTTTTAAAAAATTCCCAAGTTAATGTCAGCCCAGTGGGCCAGACCAACCCCCAATCCAATACTTTCCTTCCCCAAGCCCTACGTTATGAGGGGGTTGAGTTATCAAATTATGGTACTTTCCTTGCCCAAATTAATGCACTGGTACACCCAGTGGATCTTCATGAACTTTCCCAGCTGCCCAATTCAAAAATTGGGGTAAACAAGAACTAGAGAATTGTGAGTTACTTGCCAACTCGAAGTTGAGATTTCTTTAAATTTTCCATCCTAAGTGTACTGTATTTAAGTTCTCTGGCATGAGTTATCTGAAATCATAAACTAAACAATTACCTAAACCCACCCCCCCATCCCAACCGTAACAGGCCATTGCCAACTGCTAATTGCCAACACTTGCCCCTCCCCTTTAAGAAAGAAGTATCTTAAAAGTCATGTTATTTGAAAACTTAACTTCAACATTTGGCCTAGTCAAGCTCTTCTGAGTTCTCCTGAGATGACTGAATATGAACCAAAGCTGCACTGTGCTGTACTTTTCAGCTTCAACTGGGAATACTCTTCCAAGGATAAAGGCAGCTCCAATCCCTGAAGGTGTTCGTGCCAACAGCATAGCCGTACACTCCTTCTCTAACCCAGTTAGCCAATAGTACTATAGCATCTGTGGAAAATTTTAGAAAAAAACATTTTCTTCTCCACCCTCTCTCTTCCCTGTTAAGACCATCCCAAAATACTTCAAGTAAAAACAGCAAGTTTAACGGGTTAAGCACTTTAAAGTCTCATTAAGGGGAGGGGGAAAGAGTAACTACCAGCCATTTCTCCAATGGACAGCTCCTCCACAGACCTTAAATTGAGAACTACTCATGCTCTAGCTTCTATGAACTGTAAACCTGTGGTGTTCTGATTATCCTGATACTGGATTTTCTTGTTTTCTGTTACCTTGAGTCATTTGCCTTTAGGATTCTAGACAGACCTAAGGGGAAAAAAACTCAAACATATTTGCCCCCAACCCCACAAAAAACAACTCCCTCCCCAGTTACACACCCAAACTTCACATTTAGAAAATTATCATTGAGGGTGAGGAAATAAAAATATGTCATCACTTCACAAAATTGAAATACTTCATTACCCCAACTAAATATACTAACTGCTTACAAATTTGCTGAAATTTTGCTTCAAAGTTGATTCTATCAAAGTCATTTAGTTTTCCTCAAATTAGTTTAAAAAAAGAACAAAAACTTGCCATCTACCATTCCTCCAGGCCTTGGCAGTCTGCCCTCAAAAGCTTCAGACAAGATGCATGAGAACATAAGCCTGAAAAAGAGAAACCTACGACACCCGGAAATCGGCCTACATCCCCATATAAATCCCTTCATACTGAATTATGTAACTCCCCCATTACAGTAGGAAAATAAAGGTTACCATACTCAAGTCCCAGAAAAACAACTTATCGCCGACCTCACGGATTTTTACCAACCACTTGCACTCCCTGCCGCCTTGCACACTGGCACGCCGGTCTAGGATCCTCTATCTATTCTCCACACCGCCTGCTTGCCTCCTCCGTGGGGTTGCCAAGCCAAGCCGCCTGCTAGCTTCATCACCAAATCGCACTGGCTCCTTCCTTGAATCCTCTTTCCTAGCTTCACCACCAATCTTTAGGGCTCCTTCCTTCTTCCTAGCTTCCTTCACCACATCGCACTGGTTCCTGGACTCCTCTTTCCTATCTTCACCACGAACTGCTGCTTGCTCCTCAGTCCTAGCTTCACCAACACTGGTTCCTGGAATCCTGTCTGCTGCTCCTGTCTTCCTAGATTCACTGAATCCACTTCTGCGTAGCACCTGGGTCAGCTGTCAATTAACGCTAGTCCTCAGGATTTTAGAAATCTTAGCTCAGTCCAATGCAATAATTTTAAGTTGGTAGTTATTCTTGATCTTGAATTAAACTTGTTATTAAAGTCCTTTGAAATCTCAAACTAAGCTACTGTATATTTCAGGCCTTTCAAATTCTTCTAACACTTCCAAAAACATTTTGCCTTAGTATTTATGTTACTTCAGTCCTTTTAGTAGCTTTTTGATGGGATTTTTTAACCGATTTCCCTTCTAGCTTCAAATATTCTTCTAAATCGGTCCTGTCTATAGTAGATCAATTACCCTCATCTTCGCCTTCTAAACTTCCGCACCACCAGAAATTAAATTGATGGGCTTTTGAAAGAAATTGATTGCTATTAATTTCCTGATTTTTTTCGGTTCTTGTATTTTATCCAATTTTTGGCTTTAAATTTTTCTATCTTCTATCTTGACGCCTATTTTGTCTGCTTGTGTCCAATAGTTGTCTTAGCTTCTGTTTTTCATTTTCTATCTCAAATACTTGACAATATTTTCAATTCATTTTCTGTTTCCTAGCTGCTTTTGTATGTTTTAGTTGTTTTCTAGTTTATCTATTTTTCTGCCTATTTAAATTAGCTTTTCTTCTAAAGTCGTATTTTTATCTTCTAGTTTTCCTATCTTCTCTTCACCTTCCTGTACTTCTGTCTTCGAGTTTTCCACTTCAAATTTCTAATTTCCAAAATGTTTTTAACCTACCACTCCCAGTTAATTTTTCCTACTTTCGTCACTTTTTAGTAAATAACGCCTCACGATTAATAAGGCTTTAAATGACGCAATTCCTCCTGCGTCCTGAATTTTAAGGTCTATAGCATGACGACCTTCGATTTAACCTTTTTAAACGGCCTGCCTTCAAATCATTTTAACCACCTGTACAACTTGATTTTTTAAATAGCTTTTAGGTTCTGTTTAAATCACCTTCGTTTTAATAATCTACAAGGTTGCCAATCAATTTAAGGCTTTTTAAATTCAGGACTCTGTAAGTCCTTTCTTAACAATCTTTTTCTAAGATAGGTTTTTACTCCGTGAAGAAGCTTCATCTCTTAACCTCCATGTTTTACATCTTCTCCTTTCTCAAATTACTTTTAAGTCTTCATACTTTCTCTTAAAATCTTTTTAAGTTATCCAAATTACATTTAAAACTTATTGCTAAGCAATATCTTAGTAAGTTATTAACTATATTTCTTGAGAATTGCTTAAATTTCTATCTTTTTTTAAAGAGAAAAACTTATCTGCCGCTTCCCCAAGCTGTGGCTCCTGCCTCTGCAACGCATCTCTGCGCTCGCTGCCTGAATGCCTGTCGCAGCGCCCCAGAGCCGTGTTTTTATAGACGGAGGACAGCTCACACCACCGGAATTCAATAAACTTCCGCCGCCTTTGTGAGGGAAACAAAAATAGTTCCTCGGAAGGGTTAAAAATATACTCTGACTTTACCAAGCTTTCTAGAATTTTCTTAACGGTTTATAGAACTTAATTGCAAAACTACATACCCAGAAATATTTAAGACTTTCTAGTCAGTAGATAGATTTCAGCATAAAATGCAGGCAAAAAGATGAAATTCTATTTTAAATATGTCATCAAACAGCTCACAAAAACTCAAAGCCATTACTTGGGATTTTTTTTAACAGTTCTTAAAATACCTTTTGTGTTTTCTTGAAGTACAATAAATACTATTTACTGGTCTTTGAAGTAAGGTTAAAAACGGGTTGGGTGACAGCTTTAACTTCGATTATGTAACTGAGCTTCAACCCGGCAAATTCACTGCAGACAGTTGAGAAAAGACAAAATGTCAGCTTTTTGCCCCAAACTGCCTGAGATCCTACGAGTTGATCCTGAACTTCTATCACACAAGTTTTGTTCGTCCTTTTATTCAAGAAACCCGAGCAACATGGGTTGAAATGTGAAAACCCACTTTTAGAAAATTTACACATTTAGAAAATGTCACAAGTCGCCCCACCATACTGTGTGGTCTCCTGCAACAGAGCCGCGCCCACACTCGGAGGCCTCCCGCAACGGGCTGTCACGCAACCGAAGAGGCTCAGCACTTCGTGTGCTTTTTTCCTGAAGTTGGTAAATGCCAGTTGGCCTCCTCCCTCCAAGCTGCCTGCCCATTTTCTACCAAGCTTGGATTAATAAACTCTGTGTTCCTTGCAAACGTGAACCATTTCTAAGCTTCCAGGCTCATTAAAGTTCCCAAAAGCCAAATCACGCCCTGGAAATCAAGTTTAAGTGTCCCTTTGAAAATACCCCCAAAAGGAACTGCCTTTGCCTCGACATACAGCAACCTTGGTCCTCAAAATGTTTATTAAACCATTGCTTATAAGTTTGCTTTTTTAGGGTTTTGTATGTTACGGGTTCTGTTGGTTGGCTTTGAATTTAAGACTTTGAATTGGAGCCGGAAGAGAAAGAGTGTCTCCAAGCCCCCAAACCCCGTTTTGCCGCAATTTGAGTGGTCTTATTTTCAAAAACGCCCCCGGAATTGCCGACCTAAAGGGACGACTCAGTTATCAGCACAACTCGGGCGGCGTCCCCGGGGCTCTAGGAGAATCTGAGCTCCCGGCGGTGGCAGCCTGCTCCGGGCGGGCCCGAGCGTCCTCGAACACCAGCTTCCACGGCGCTAAAATGGCTGCGGCGGCTGAAAGAACAGAGAGGCGGGGGCCAGCCCGCGCTCTCCCAAGGTCCCCTAGGTTCCCAGAATCCTCGGCAGCCCGGCCCGGGCCACGGAAGAGAGAGCGGAGGAGGGGAGCGCCTGCAGCCCCTTCCGGGAGGGGACAAAGACTGGGGGGAAGGGCGCTGCGCCAGCACCCGCGCCGCGCAGGGATACGCGGGTCCGTGAGCCGCCCTCGCTTTGTGAGGCTGCAGCTCGCAGGCGGGCGTCGCCGGTTCTAACCGGCTCCAGCCGGTCCCGGCCACCTTCCGGGAGCTATGGCGGTTGGCGCAGCGCATCAGTGCGCACGCGCGCCCCGCCCCCTTTCTCCCTTCCCCCCGCGCCAGAGCCTGTCGGAGGGAATGGTGTGGGGGAGGGTGGCAGCTGGGCCTGGACCTGGGCTGGGGGCTTCACGGTCATCCCTCCGCCCTGTCACCATGCTTGGGGGGTGGTCTGCCTTTCGTAGAGCTGCTGCCCAACATCCCTTTTCAGCCTAGGTCTTTCTTTCCTTCCTCTCTCCTGTCCTCTGTCGTTTCCTCCTTATTCCTTCAATGTCATCCCTTAATTAAAAGTTAACACTCGATCGTTTTGTGATTATCAACTTTAGTTTCTTTAGGTTAACTTATCTTGGGTGTCTGTATGTCACCAGGTCTTATTAATCTAGAGTTCTGGAGGCCAAAGGGGTCTCTGGCTGACCTAGCTTCAGCCTCGTTTAAAAAAAAACAAAACTGAAGGAATGAAATAAAATGGAGTGGTTCAGGGCACAGAGGTCTAAGGCTTGGCGCTGAGGACAGGGTGGTGACCCACCCTCACCACCCGGGTCTTTCTTCTAGAACCTGCTAAATGGCATGTTTTTAGGCAGTGAAGTCCAAGAGAAGATAGAGTTTAGTGACACTATAGGTTAGCATGCAGCTGATAGGAACTGTATGAAGTTGACACTCTATTTTTAAAACCCCTTTGGTTGCTGTAAATGATGGTGGTTGCGTGAGGACTGGGGGCTCTAGCAAGTGCTCCTCTGCCACTGTCTCCCCAGCCCCCACAAAGCAGGGGAGTTTTAAGCAGCTCTTCCTCAATTGACACTGGCAAAGCTGTTCTAGTTTTCTTTCTTTTGTTTTTTTAAAAGGCCTTAGCAGTGGAATATTACTGAGATGCAGATGGTTCCCTTCAGACGCAGTCCTAATGCTCGCTCTGGAGTTGGAAATTTTTCAGTAGAAGTTTAGTGCTAGAAGGAAGAAAATGAGTCAGGTCACCTCATTTTAAAATGGGGATTTGTCGGCCTGGGGAATTTGTGATTTGCCTAAAATCAGACACAGCTAATTAATAGCAGAAGCTATTCTTGAGTCCCAGATTTTCCCCCTCCTGCTGCCTCCCTTCCTCCCCCTGCACTCTTGTCAACCTCCCCAGTGCAGTTTTCCCTAGCCTGGGGGAGGACAGGGACCTGGGCCCTGCTCTGTGCTGTCTATGCTCTCTGCCCCTCTCTGGAGCCCATGAAATGAATCATTTCCTTTCCCTTTACAGATTATAGAATGTTTCTTGGGGAACACTCATATTCTATGGTATCAAATGAGGTATTGCCCAATTCCAATTTTTTTAAGTAAAAAAAATGATTTAAGAAGAATGTTTCTTATGCTATTAGAATGGCTATACAGTCATCCCTCAGTATCCATGAGGAACTGGTTCCAGGACCTCCCTCAGATAGCAAAATTCGGGGATGCTCAAGTCACTTATATAAAATGGCTTGGTACTTTATATAACCTACGCACATCCTCCCATATACTTTAAATCTTCTCTACATGACTAATAATACCTAATACAATGTAAGTACCATGTAAATAGTTGAATTGTTTAGGGAATAATAAGAGGGAAAATTCTGTACATGTTCAATAGAGACACAATTTTTAAAAATATATATCTTTGATACAAGGTTGGTTGAGTCCCAGGACGCGGAACCCAGAGGAAGGCTGACTGCATATTATTTGGCTGATTCTCTGAATTTGGGAAAAGAGAAGAGTTAAATGAAGCTTAGGAATCTCTTATACCAAAAGAGATGGCTTGGCAAAGACCAGAGAGAAAATCTAATTTTTTTCCCCTAGCCGGTAGGGGAAAAATATTTTTTAGAGAACATTATGTTCAAGTCATTTTGGAAATGAAAAAAAAAAAAAGAAAAGAAAAAATAAATAAATAAAAGAAAAAAATAAATGCTGCCACCAGCAGGTAGCCACAGCCTTAAAAAAAAAAAAAAAAGAAAAAGAAAAATTTTTAAATTTAAAAAAGTAATAAAAAATTAGAGAACATTATGGACATTAACCCTCCTTTTTACTATTTAGGCCCAAATATTTACTGCCTTCATATCCCCTGGTTTTGGTTTCGCAAAACACACTGGCTGTCTCCAAAATATTCTGATTTCTTTCTCCTCCTCTTTGTCTAGTGAGTTTCTTCTTTTCTAGGAGATTTCTTTAAACAAGACAGCCTAAAATTGCCATGTGCTGTTGTAAGGAGGTTAAAAGTACATTTGATTATGTGCCCTTCTCTCTACTCTTTGGACTAAGGATTCCTTTAACATGACACTGAATTTTTTCCAGGTGCCTTTCCTCTGGCCGGCATCCATGCTCCTTTTAACCTCATAATGTCCGATCGAAGCTGCCCTCTCCACTGGTACTTTAATATCCTGATTATTCCCTTCCACCTCAGTCTCAAACCTCATCTTCATTTGGACCCAAGGACACAGATATAAGAGGGCAAATCCATTTTAGCCAGTCATCCCATGCTCCCCTCAAAAAAGCCCAGGCTAAAAATAGGAGGCCCTCAGTGCTGGTTTCTGGCAATCACCCCACTGACAAACAGCCGTGTGACCTTGGGCACCAACCCAAATAACTCCTCAGGGACAACTTCTAAATATGTGAAATGAGAGGATTAGATGAAAGTAGTGATGATGCTAATTCTATAAAAGACAGTAAAGGGGTAGGAAGAGAACAGGAAGGACTTTAGGCCTCTTGGCTGTGGCTTCAAGGAGGTGGGGTGCTTTGAAGGGCTAAAGCAGCAAAGATTTAGAATGAGGCCTCCGAGCACACTGTCAGCAAGGCCCTACCTCATCCTCCTGACTCACACCAGGCCAGAAGCCTCCAGAGTATGCCAGAATCCACTCCACCCTTTCCCTGTTTGGCAAGGCCAGTTAGGCTTAGTCAAGGAAGAAGCTTTTGACACCCTTCATCTACTGCCCTGTGGTCCAGAGGCCTGTGTGGGCGAGTCTTCATTGCAACTGAATTCCTCCCAGGCTTCCTTTGATTTTATCTAATCCTGTGATTTATATTTAATTCTGCATTTCTAGCACTCTCTGGAAATGCAGGTCAGGAATAAAATACAAAGAGAATCCCAAGAAAACAACATTCTTATCTTCTAAAAGACTAGGAATTTGCAGTCCCTATCCCTCCTCCCCCAGCTGCCCACCTTCCCAGAGCCGATTTCTGGAACAACGTGACCCTCTGAAGCTGCTGCACAAACCTGGGCTCCCTCACCTACAACATCCGCTCCTGTGGCAGGAAAAACCCCACAGAGATGACGCTTAGCGCCCCATTGTACCGATGACAGAGCATTGTTTTCTAGGGGATATCGGACAGCTAATAATTTACCCTAGACAAAGTGTAAAATCCACCGTTGAAATCCACCAGACACACCCATTACCTCACAGAGAGCTGAGGGCAATTCCAGCAAAAACAAATTACAGAAACTAGAAGCGGCTGTGTCACTGCCTTTTGCAAAATGACATGGGGAAGAGGCAGCCGGGGCCTCTCTAGCACAGGCACTGAAAGACCAGGGCAGAAGAAAAAGGGAAACAGTCTCTTGTCTCCCTGAGAGAAGTAACCATTTTCTAAACTTACCCTTCTCTAAAACTGCAAGAAGGATTCCATGTTAGAATCCTCTTTTGGGAGGGGAATAAAAGAGAAAGTGTCTTAAAAGAGCAATTCCCCACCCCCCTCCTGAGAGCACCAGGCTCCTACTTCCCTTCTTTAGTTTATTTGCTGCAGTCCTTGGCCCAGGGCCCTGCAGGTTCTTTGTAGATCTTTCCGGAAGGCCTGGCTGTGGCAGCCCAGCTATAGCACTGTGGGCTGTGGGAGGACAGATGACAACAAAGGGCAAAACGGGGCTGTCTAGAGCAGCTCTGGCCCCATCCCTCCCCAGCTTCAGAACCTGCAAGGCCCTCATTGGCTTCATCCCAGGTTTCCAGTTTCTAGGCTTTCCTTCACCAGCCTGTCTCCCTGCCCTCCAGCCTTCCTCTTGGATTAGTCTTGGTTGGAGACTTTCTTTCTTTTTTTTTTTTTTTTGAAACAGAGTCTCACTCTGTTGCCTGGGCTAGAGTGCCGTGGTGTCAGCGTCGCTTACAGCAACCTCAAACTCCTGGGCTCAAGCGATCCTTCTGCCTCAGCCTCCTGAGTAGCTGGGACTACAGGCATGCGCCACCATGCCCAGCTAATTTTTTCTATATGTTTTTAGTTGGCCAATTAATTTCTTTCTATTTTTAGTAGAGACGGGGTCTTGCTCTTGCTTAGGCTGGTTTTGAACTCCTGACCTTGTGTGATCCACCTGCCTTGGCCTCCCAGAATGCTAGGATTACAGGCGTGAGTGCCGGGCCAGTTGGAGACTTTTTAATTGACCTCCTGTCCCCCAGCAGAAGGGGCTCCATGCTTTCTTTGGTCCCTCCATTGTCGCTGGTATGTCTGTATGACAGTGTTTATCCACCCCAGGTACATCTTTATTTTCTGTAACATGTAACGAGCACCATGCTAAGCACTTTCCATGTGTGATCTTTCAGTCCTCACAACAACCCTGTGACGGAGGTGCTGCTGTTCTCCCCTTAGACAGATGAGGAAACTGAGGCTGAGAGATGTCTGTCGTAGTATCCTGAGTGCCTGGCACACAGAGAAGCTCAGTATGTGTCTACCGAGCAGTGAATAAATGAATAAACTGGGATAGTATCTCCTTTGGAATTTATAACACACACACAACCAGAACAGTGAAAGGGCATCTTACGTGCTTCCACAGGAACAAAACAGATTGGGACTTGACATGAATGTGCCTGCCCAGTGGGGTGGAGTATAATGGCATTGAGCTAGCTGTACTGCATAGGAAATGGGAATTGGTTCCCTCCCACAGAACTTATAGGAGGACTGCGACCCACAGAGACAGGGGAGAGAGCCCCAAGGGCACCTGAGGTTTCCATGCAGCTGTAGGTGAGTATTCATCCCCCAGAGTGGAGAGGAGCAAGCCCAAGGCTCAGCCCTTCCTGTCACTGCACCGGGTATGAATCAATTCAGGAGGTGCGGTGTCTAGCACTCAGCTATGCTGGGTCCTCCAGTTACTCACCCCACTGTGGCCTGCTGAAGGGACCTTCTCAAATAGCCTGAAGAAACATTGAGGCTTCCAAGTGAGCTGCAGCTACATTCTTGTGTCCCTGGTCCATGTAGTCACCCATTTGTGGTCCCAGGCGGATGTTTTTGTTGGCTTGGCATACCCTGCGTGATGCTGAGTAAACATTCCACACCTGCACACACACACACACACACACACTCGCTCTTGCACTCAGACTCACAGAGAGGCATGTTCATTCCTCCTCAACGCAACTGTGGCTCACATTCCTCAGACACATGTCTCTTGGGACAAGGGTGCAGAGGTCACAAGTTTTCAGGAACTTTGCCTAAAGTATCTTTCTCAACAATGCCAGATAAAAACAGAAGCCGGTAGCATATGAGACCTTGTCCAGTGTTTGAGGTGGAATGGACCTAGAACTCATCAGGCAGCAAGCTCCCATTCTACAGGTGTCCAGCAGAAGCTGGTGACAGCTTCATAGGCTTTGAGCATATCCCTGCATTGCAAAGAAGCTGGACAAGAAAACTTGAGATTTTTCTTCCAATCCTGAAATTCTGTAATTCTAAGTAGCCCCCCTCTGTTGACAATTGAAGAATCTGAGACTGGGAAAAGTCACATTCCCACACTGCTCTTTAGAGACTCAGACAGATGGCCTCTGGGACCACCCCATCACCGCCCTGAGTTAGCAGTAGGAACAATCACACCCTGACTACCACGCGCACTGGGTTTTCTCCTGGAAGTCTCTCCGAGGGGTCAGGCTGAATTCGGTCTAGCCATGAGGGAAACACATGAATACAGGAAGAACTATATAAGGAACCAAGTCCAGAAGGAGATATTGTAGTCTGGCTGGAAGACTCCAGAAATGTTCATGGAGGCAATGACCTTAAAGGATGAGTAGGGTTTAACATGCTTTCTCAAGGGGTTGGGGATGGGAAGTGTCCCAGACAGAACAGGTGAGCAGAGGCCCTGCACCCAAAACCTTGGCAAGGCTTGTTTGGGGAGGAGGGCATAGACTGGTTTGGTGGGTGTTGGGTACAGGTGTTGGGGGAGCAGGAAGGGAATCCTGGAGTGAAGTCCAGGATGGCATGAATCACCTGGAGAGGGTGTGTGGATGCTGCTCTGGGCAGGATGACTTCTGAGCTGAGAGCGGCCCTGGCTTTGGGAAGACCTGTCTGGCTGCTCTTTGCAAGGTGGCAGAGCTGAGAGAGGTGGCAGAGGGGTGGGCATTGGGAAGCATTGTTGCAGCCAAGGCCAGAGGTCATGGAGCTCTGGCTAGGGAGAGTGGTGGCCATGGGACGACAGAAAGACGGCAGTGGAAGGTCTGCCTGAGGCTGGCTATGCTCCCCACATAGGTGTCCTCTTTTCTGTCCCCTCAGCACCCTTGGCCCATCCCAGACTCATGTTCTTTACTCTCCATGACCCATCAGCTGGGAATGTTCCTCCCTAACTCTTCAGGTGACACCCAGTCTCATCACCCTGCCCACAGGTCACTCCTTGGAAAGGACCTCTCTGACCAACATCTCCCAAGTCAACCCTGTCACCACCCAGCATTACTCTCTGTCCCAACACAGCCTGTATTTTCCTGGATGATTACGTGTGTGTTGACATGGCTCCCTGGCTCCTCTGAGGGTCAGAGGGGACTCTAGGGTCTGCAGCCTGGCTGGCAGTGAGGAAAACAGGGAGGTCTCAAGCTAGTCCTAGTCCCAAGCAGAGCCCTGGGAGAGAGGCAGGTCTGTGCCACCTTCACTGAGGGAGTGTCCTGCTCTCACCTCTGGACAAAGGGTGGGGACTCCACAGGGAGGTCATTCGGCTCCGTTTCTTAACTGGGCTTTGCTGCCCTGTGGCCAGAGCTCAGCTGGGCTCCAGTAGGCCCAGCATCGGGGAGAAGCTAACAGGAGACCAGTGGAGCTTGGAGCCAGAGCAGGGAAGGAGGGGAGGGGAGGGGGAGAACTGTCAGTGTCTTCCCAGCTCTTTTCACCCCACAGAAGTCACTTCTTCCACTTGGAAGCTTCTAGAGACAGATATATGAAATACTTCCCCAAAGAAAACAGAGCATCCAGTTAATTTCTGGGGAGCAGAAGTGCTGTACCCACAATATTTAAGTGTCCCCAGGCTTGTTCCAGCTTTACTGCTCTGTACTCTGGGGGCAGCACACCCACAAGGAGCTGATATGACTCAAAAATGCTGAAATGATGGAGGAAGCTGTCACTCCTCCGGTTTGCTTTCCTGGGAGCAGGATCCCTGGGCCTCTGGAATGTGTCAGGCAGGGGGGTACAGCTCTCCCTGGGCCTCTGGAATGTGTCGGGCAGAGGGGACAGCTCTGGTATTCCGCAGCAGCACAGAGGTCAGCAGGCCTGAAATTCTGCCATGTTCACTGTAGATCGGCCTCTGAGGCTGCCCCAGGCCTCTCCAGCCTACAGCCTACGCAGCAGAACTCGCCTCTGCAGTGCCTGGGGAGAGGGCGGAGTTGAGAACTGAGTACTGGGAAAAGAATCTGGGTGGAAATTTCCAGGGCTCTTCTGCTTAAGCAAAGACTTCAGCTGAGGCCAAGTTGTCAACAGAGATCCGGAGGCTAGAGACAGCCTAGCTCACAAAAGGTCACCCTTCCTCATTCTCTGGGATCTTTATCATCTGTTGCCCACCCCTCCCCCAGCCGGCCCATAAACCTCAGTCCTCCTGCCTCCTCTGTGCTTCCTCTACTCCTGCCCCTTGTTTGCTGCCAGATCCCTAGTTACACTGGACTGGGCATCCTTCCACCTCTCCCACAAGGACATGCCCAGTCTCCCCGACAGTGGGAGCCCCCCACCTTCAGGAGCCAGGTCAGGACCCATTTCCTCCTGGAAGCCTTCCCACTAAATGGTTAATCCATTTGCAGACTCCTGCTCATCACTGTACAGTGACTTTACCAGCATGCCTGTGATCGTGCCCTTTACTCGGTGACTCATCTGCGTCATCTTGAGCTATGGCATATGGCTTTTATTGCTATTTGTCATTGTCAGTTAACATCCTTGAAAACAGCGTCCGTGTCTTCTTATAGTCCTGCCTCAGCTCAGTACAGCTCTGCACGTGGCTTACATGATGTCCACACAGTCAGACCCGTGCAGCCTTGGGCCAGTGCTGGAGACTCTGAGAGGCTCACCCCAGGTTCCAGCTGGTAGTCCCTGTGGATGGCACCCCAGTCCAAGCCAGCACTCTCCCCAGCTGGAGTCAGGCAGGAGTGTGTATGGTTTGCTCTCCCTCCCAGCGGAATTCCAACATGGTTAGTTCCATAAGCCGCAGGCTTTGCTGGAGCCTGGCTAGACTCGCCCATCAGCCCTGGGCTCTGGCCTGGCAATGTGGGTGTCCTGAAACCAGTAGGTGCTTTCTCCCTAGCCTTCCACTCATCCTAAATGTCCCCTCCTCTTTGGTGGAGTCTCCTTCAACTCCCTGAAGACCATGGAGGGCTCCCTCCTCTGCACCAGTCTCCTGCACTCTGGCCCTTGGCCACCCACCCCATGGTGTCCTACAACACTGGGAGCATCAGAGAGGGCTGCGTGGAGAGAGTAGCCCTGAGAGTCCCCACACTCAGTCCAAGCCTGGTTCCTCCACTTTCTGGCTGTATGCTGGAAGCTTGGCAAGTTACTTAACCTCTTGGGATCAGTTTATTCCTCTGAGAAAGGGGAATGATGTTTGTAGTACCCCCTTCTCAGGGATGTGGGGTTGTCAGGAGCTTAATACAGTGCCTGGCTCAAGTGATGTGCCCTGTGATAGTGGCTGTCACTGTGTCTCTGGTACCTGCCCTCCCCCCTTCTGGTACTTAGTGAGGCAGGGGACAGTGATGGGTTATTGCATGGGCTGCAATCACTGGTGACTGACAGATGCCTGTGTCCCTCCCAGGCCCCAGATCAAACTGGAGCCAGGCCTGTGTGGGGAAGGGGTTAATCACTGGTGGTGACTTCATCTCTGCATTGGAGCAGGCGGAGGCAGAGAAGGTAAAAATCAGGCCAGAGGCTGGGTGGAATTTTCCGGACCTCATAAACAGGACCAGCCAGAGTTGCTAAAGGAGTTCACTATGGAAACGGTCACGTGCACTGCCTTCTGCTTATTCCAACCTGGCTTGCGAACAATGACGCAGGCTTCAGCCTCTTCATTGGCTGTCACCTTCCTCGTGCCACCAAAATCTGGTAGGAGATTGGCTGAGAGCAGTTGCTGGGCTGGAGTTAGACTCTCCTCTTCTTCCGCTACCCTCCCACGGGAACCTGCTGGAAGCTGTTGTTTTGAATCTGAGAAGGATGAAAGTGGGCTGCCAAAGATGTTGCCATAGCAATTCCTTTCCTTTCTGACCTCCTTGGAAGTTAGTATTTGACATCTTTGTAGTTGAAGTACTTTTCCAAAGGCAGAAGAGAGTGTCAGCCCTTTTCCACTGAGCTAACTTTCTCATTTTCCAGAGTCCTCAAGGCATTTCTGAGCTTGTACCCCTGGCTGGGTTACCCCCTGATGGGTTACCAACCCACCCATGGGGGCCTTGGTTTCTTTCTGTGAAATGGGATGTTCATTCCAGGACTCACTGCCTTAGAGGCTGGAGTAAGGCTCTGACTAGACCAAGTTTGCAAATGCTCATAGTAACCTGTAAAGCTTTGTGCAGTTGCCATGTGTCTTTATTCCATCAACACTGACACTCCCTAGGGCAGAATGGCCCCATGAGGTGGGGGTGGGGGCAGCTGACTTGTTCACGGAAGAGCCCCTTTGCAGTCTGATTCCTGTTCTGTCACCAAAAGCCTCTGGGACTTTTAGCAGTTCACATAGAGCCCCAGGGACACATTTTCTCTTTCTGTAAAAGGATTCCTCTCTAGTTATCTCAAGAAGCCTGCTCTGGCTCTGACATTCCATGATCCTAAGATAAAGGCCGGCTGGCTTTCCCTAGCAAATCTGTGGAACCCATCATCTCTACAGGAGATAAAAATGCAGGCAACTGCCCTGCACTATTTTCTGTGTGGCAGACACAGCACGTGCATTAGCTCAACCTTCACAGCAACCTGAGAAGATGAGTATCATGATAGCACCTACTCATTTCACAGAGGAGGAAACTAAGGCCCAGAGAAGTTAAGTCAACTTGCCCAAGGATGCACAACCAGGCAGTGGCACGCTCAAGACTTAAAGCCTGGTGGTCTGGCAGCAAGTTCACACAACTGTCTTTCTAGGCACCAACTGTAACAAAGATGAAAACAGCCTGGTTCAGTTCATAGCAGGTAAAACACTGGGTGGCGCGATCCTTTGGCTAGGCACCAGAAGCCCTGGATTCTGTTCTAGGCCATGCCATTAAGTCACATCGTGCTATCTCCAGCAAGTCACTCTTCTTCTTTTGGCCTCAGTTCCCCCATCTGTAAACATAAGAGGGTAACCCGGACCTCGGAGGGCCTTTCTAGGATAAACACTTTCAGTCTTTGAGAGAAACCAACCCAGAGGAGACAAGCACCAGCCTGCCTGAGTCACAGCACAAACAAGCACAGCCTCACGTGGCCTGCTCACTAGCTTTGATCTCAGCCTTTGAGAAAAATGAGGAAGCTGGCGCACACGGACCAGTACCAGTTCATGGTAGTGTCTGCTGTGACTTTTCCAGAAAACTAATACATTCCACTTTAAGACTATCCTTTATTCAAAGATTATGCCCTTCCTGCATCTTTGGTGTTATAAAAAGTCTTTTTCCCTATGAAAAGCTGGTGGCAGTGTGTGGTAGTTATTTTGTTATAATGTTCTTGTTTGGGAAAAGTTGGCTAACTACATGTCAATATATCCAATTTTAAAAAAATATTTCATTATGGGAAATTTCAAACATATAAAGTAATAAAAAAATAGCTCAATGAATCCTCATGGTATTCATACCCAGCTGCAACAATTAATTACTAACCCCTGGCCACTTTCATTTCATCTAAACTCTGAATCTCCTGAAGGGTATCAGAATATGCCAGCCCAAAAAATGCTACTTTGGTATAAGGATTATTTTGAACTGACAGCATTTGAGATTCAACAGATGAAGAAAGAAGCCTCTCCAGAGCTTCCCTTATCTGACTAAGAGCATGAACTGAGAAATGAGGATTTCCACAAATCTCCTCTCCTGGGGAAGTTCTATGACCATGAAGACAGACAGCACTGAGATGAAACTGCACAAACAAATCTTACTAAATTAACAGTTACCTCCCATTAGTTTCCCTCATATATTTACCTTCCCATAGTTTTGCATCCCCTAGAAGCTTAAAATCCTTTTTCCTTTGTTTTATCACATCTCCACTATATATTGCTCTTTGTTAAAAATGGTATGTAAGCTTTCAGGCCTATTCACCTCTTTGGTTCTTCACTTCTTTTCTAGGAAGGATCTCTGTGACACATAAAAATTAACATCAAATATACCTTTTCCTGTTAATCTGTCTTTTTTCAGTCTAATTTGCAGGGCCCTGGACAATGAACCTAAGATGGTAGAGGGAAAATGTTTCTTCCTCCCCTGTACCTTCCATTGGATGGATTTTTTTGAAACAAATCCCAGACACCCTGTAGTTTCATTTGTAAATGCACACACAAAAAAATTGTATTTATTTTTTTAAGAGACAGGGTCAATTTATGTTGTCCAGCCTGAAGTGCAGTGGCCTGATCATAGCTGCAGCCTCCAATTCCTGGGCTCAGGCGGATCCTCCTGCCTCAGCCTCCTGAGTACCTGGGACTACAGTTGCATGCCACCATGCCTGCCTAATATTTTTTATTTTTTGTAGAAACAAGGTCTCACTATGTTGCCCAGGCTGGTCTCAGATTTCTGGGCTCAAACTATCCTCCTGCCTTGGCCTCCCAAAGTGCTAGGATTACAGGCATGAGTCACCACCCAGCCAAAAAAAAATTTTCTTTTTTTTTGTGACAGAGTCTCACTCTGTTGCCCAGGCTAGAGTGAGTGCTGTGGCATCAGCATCTTAGCAACATACAGTGAAACTGAGGTAGATAGATAAAGGATACACAGAGAAAATTCCTGCAGGCTTATAAGATAAGACGACTAGGACTGCCAAAATTGTGCCTCAGTATGGCTTTGAGCTTCCCTCAAGCCAAAGAAAAGGAAACAGAACTATAGTAGTTGCATGATTCTTCTTATCTCTGAGGAAAAGCATCCCAATTCCTCAGGGAAAGTAAGCTTTTAGCTGGCAGTTAATATGCAAGAAATTTTTCACAGGTTGCTCACAGCAACCTCAAACTTTTGGGCTCAAGCAATACTTCTGCCTCAGCCTCCCGAGTAGCTAGGACTATAGGCACGCGCCACCAGGCCCAGCTAATTTTTTCTATATATTTTTAGTTGTCCAATTAATTTCTTTCTATTTTTAGTAGAGACGGGGTCTCGCTCTTGCTCAGGCTGGTTTCAAACTCCTGACCTTGAGCGATCCGCCCGCCTTGGCCTCCTAGAGTGCTAGGATTACAGACGTGAGCCACCGCGCCTGGCCCCAAAAATTTCTTAAACATAACCACATTAGCATCTTCATACCTAAAATAATTAACAAATTTTTCTTTAATATTAATCTTCAAATATACAGTTTGTCTCTTTTTTTTACAGTTGGTTTGTTCAATTAGGATCTAAATGATAGAATCCACACATTTCTTTTGATTTATATGCCTCTTAAGACTCTATTACATTCTATAGGTTTCCCTCCCCACCATTTTCTTCCCTGCAATTTATCTGTTGAAGATTCTGGGTTGTTTGCCCTTGGAATTTTCCACATTCTAAATTTTGCTGATCATATCCTTGTGGGGTGATGTAACATATTCTTCTGTCCTCTCTGCATTTCCTGTAAACAGGTGATTAGATATAGAGGCTTGAACCATTTTAGTTCCTTTTTTTTAAACAAGAATATTCTATAGATGGTGTTGAAGTCATCCAATTAAAAATATAGTTACTAGCCATGTAAACCAAAAAGCTAGGAGCCACGCTCCTCTGACAAGCACTCAGTCCATCCATTCCTCTTTGGTTCTAGGCCTTGTCCCAGCATCTGGCTAGAGCCCACAAAGATCTTTCCAGGGCCCTGCAGAGCTGCACGAGCTGACTCAGCCCTTGGCTTCCTGCTCGCTGCTGATGTGCTGATGTTGCCATGCTCCGTGGACCACGCTCCGAGTTAGGAAAGCTGCTATAAGTGATCAACAGCTACCACATCTCTATGTGGAGACCTATGTGAAAATTTTCTTGCATATTAACTGCCAGCTAAAAGCTTACTTTCCCTGAGGAATTGGGATGCTTTTCCTCAGAGATAAGAAGAATCATGCAACTACTATAGTTCTGTTTCCTTTTCTTTGGCTTGAGGGAAGCTCAAAGCCATACTGAGGCACAATTTTGGCAGTCCTAGTCGTCTTATCTTATAAGCCTGCAGGAATTTTCTCTGTGTAGCCTTTATCTATCTACCTCAGTTTCACTGTATGTTGCTAAGATGACTCCAATCCTTTGTGTGAAAGGTCAATACAAAGACATAAAGAAAGAAAATTAGTAGCAGAGCAGGACCCAGTTTTCCTGACTTCTAGCTTCATTTCTTTATATGACCTGGGACAGAACTTAATTCACTCAACAAACACCCTCTATGCAGGACACAGCTAGTAAAAATAAGGCAGGGAAAGGCAAGATTTCTGCCATCCTGGAGCTTACATTCTAGCAGAGGAGCCAGACAACAATCCTAGTGAATAAGCAGCATTGTAAATGTTCTGGAAAAAGTTAGGTGATGGGATAAAGGAAACAGAGGATGGGACCAATTTTTGATAGTGTGGACAAGGAAGGTGGCATATGAATGGAGAGTTGAAGGATGAGAATGAACTAGCTTTGAGAAGAGTGGGGAAATTCCAGATGGAGGGAAGAACAAGGGTAAACAGGAGGTCATGGTCACAGAGGTGTCCTGTTATGGTCTGGAGCGCGAGAAAGACCGCCTTAGAAACCGAATTGAGTCAAATTGTGAGTCTTTATTTACTGGCCAGGACTACTTCTGCCCTGCACAGTGGCAGGCACAGAAAAGTAGCAATGAGCTAGGAAAAACGGCCCCTTTTTAAAGGCAAAAACCACACTCTAAAAATCTAATTAGCAAGCACTTTTACAAAAGCGAGAGAAAGCATTAATCTTACATTTCTATCTTGTTTTAGCACAAACGAGGGGGTGGGGGAGTTTGGAGCCTTGAGATGGGTTTTGTAGGAGTCACCAGCTGTAGCTAAGATTTAGCTGAGAGGAAGCCTCTGATGTAGCCTAATTACGGACAGCATTAATCTTAGTTGAAATACATTCTGCATTCTGTGATCTAAGCCCAAGCGCATTTCACTAGGTACATGAAGCATGTCAGGTGCCTCAGGGGTCCAGGGCATTTTGACCCTGGACTAGTGGCTATATCTTGTGGGCAGTTGTGCCATGCACCACCGCCCTTCTCCTTAGTTTTTAAACTTAATCACACTAGCAGAGATAGGATGCAGGTCCAGAGTCAGATAAGGGTCAGCTGAAAATTTTCCACTCTCCTAAGCAAGCAAGCATAATACAGAAGCTAATGGTTGGTTATTGGCTACCTATGATCCCTAGGGCCCAACATGTCCCTCTGGGAGGTGGACTGCTCCATGGAGTTCCTTCCCCTTCCACCCACATGGGAAGTCTCCCAGTAATAGGACACCTGCCCTTTGCTTATGAGTTTGAAGCATGCAGCTGTTATTCCTGCCCCCAGATTCCAACTTCCACCACCTGCCTTGAAACCAATGCCCACTTCCTTTCCCATGGGTGGGGACCTGAGGCCTTCCCACCCTTGGGCAGAACCTCAGAGACAGCAGCTGAGAGGCCTAGTAAGGGTTCTGGAGGCTGCCCCAGCCCTGGCTGCGCGCACCAGGCCAAATCAGAAGAGGCTCCGCCTTCTCTGGCTTATGGAAGTGGAAAGAGTGCAGATGCTGGGAAGCCTCCAGGGCTACTAGAGCACAGAAGTGGGGCTTAACTTGGGGAGCAGAGCTAGGAGGGTTTCCAGGGGTAAGTGATTCACATGCTTAGAAAATTCCTAGAACATTAACCAAGAGGCTTGGGCTTTGGTTTTGTCATGGCTAAGTCCTCATTATGTAAACCAGTGGCTAGTCTCTGACACAGTAGGTGTAGGTAAACATGTGTTGAATGAATAAATGAATGAGCCAGGCATAGGGGGTATTAAGTAAGAACTTTCTTAATAAATAGGTAGTAAGCTCCCTGTTAGTGGGAGGAACCAAGGAGCTGCTAGATGGCCCCTCTTTTGGATTCCTATCTCCGGGAGGAGCGAGAGTCTAGCAGAGCCTAAATCCCTTACGTCCTAGGGCGGTGAGAAGATAATCTACAATAACCCGGAGTAGGGTATTGGGTCCAAACAAAGCAATCCGCATTCACTGAGCTGGCGTGAACTCCTTGGAACTCCAGACCCCGCAGCCCTTTGAAGACTAGCAAAGCCCTCGCCGCGGCCTCTCCCCCACGCCCAGCTCAGGCTGGAGAACTCTGGCGTCAGGCAGGCGGCCTGAGCTGACGCAGCTGCCAGCGGCCTGGGCAGGCTCGGGCTCCCCGGAGGCGAGGCGCGCTTCGAGCTGGCGCGCCACCTGCGGCCGGGAGGGAAGAGAGCAGGAAAGGGCGCGGGCACCAGCCTCGATCACAGCACCCGACCCCACCCGGGCTTCAACCAGGGGCCTGGAGGAGCCCGCGGGCAACACGCCCCTCCGTCCGTCCGACCCAGTCCCAGTCTAAGGCGGTCTTCCTCCCGGCAGTGCTCGGCCACTCGATTCCCACAGAGGCCAGGGACCTGCCCAAAGAGTCGCAGCCTCCCAGCCCTTAGACTCAAGTTCCAGGGGTTCATCCACAGTGGGGCCGAGAGTGAGCTGGTAGACGCTCCCGGAGAAGGCATTCCAGAAAAGACTACTCCGGAACTGGGTTATGGGAGTACCAAAGTTCACCTGGGAGAAGAGGGTGTGCGGGGCAGGGCAGTCCGGGTGCAGGGAACAGCAAGTGCAAAGTCACAGAGGCGAGTAAGAGCGCCCCTGTCGGAGCAGGCAGGGAAGGGGCGGGAGAGCTCATTGGCAGGATGGACGGAGCTGGGTGCCAGGGAAGGCGCTGGCCCTATATGTGTCTGTGTGTGTAGGAAGTGGGGGTGCGGGACCACATGGGACAGGCGGGAGGCTAAAGCCCCGAGATGCCGGCCTCAGCCAAGGCCAGGGCTTGAGAGCCGTTTTGGAGTGGCTGGGAGGACAGAGAACATGGCCAACCTTTCCGGGCACCTTACGTCCCCCTCCCCACCTTTGGGACGCTTGATCTTGTGTCTTGCTCTTAGTGCTCCTTCCAAGCTGCTCCCCTCATCCCACCCTCAAGTCTGGGACACCCTTTTCCCTCCAATCACTCCTGACGATGCCCCCCCCCCATCCGTCCTGAACCTCGGCTGTGCACCTCCTCTGGGTCTGCATTTTCTCCTGCGAAATGGGGGCCTGCTCTCATGGCCCCTGGGTTGCTCCTTCTAGAGCTTCTTTCTGCCCCGCAGACTCCCCTCCCCAGCCTGGAACCCCCTGGATTTCCCAATTTGTAAGGCCAGGGCAGGGATCCTGGGGAGGGGAAAGCGGGGCCTGGTGCCTCCTACCCCACCCAGCACTGAGGCTGCCAGACCCCTGGAGGCCGTCCCGCAGACTGGTCCTGCTCCGTGCCCCGCACCCGCAGCCTGCTGGGTGCTTCCGTGGTGACTTAGCTGCGTGGCTCCTCATGTGACTGGCCCTATAAACACCAGTCCTGGGCCTCTGGCGAGTCCCAGGCGAAGCCCGCTGCCTCCCCTCCTTCTGCGCTGGGGCCGCCCCCACCAGCCGGAGTGCCCTCGCCCCAAGACCCGGTCCCGGTGGGCGGCCAGTGCGCGCCGTTCCAGCCCCAGGGGAGGGAGCCGCGGGTTTGGGTAGGCCTTGGGATTTGAGCCCTGCTTTCCTGCTGACTTGGCCTGCTTTGGTCTGTTCATGGCTCAGGGCGGGGATTGTGGTCTCAGTTCCAGAGGCGGGGAACACGATCTGGGCTAGTGCGCTCAGCACCGCAGGCCCAGCAAGGGTGGTGGGAATGACCCTGTGGCTGGGGCCATCCGCCACCCATGAGGGTGAGGCAGGGTGGCCGCACATTTCCTGTCTTCCGCAACCTGATGCTCCCTCGCAGAGGGAGCCTGGACTCCTGCTAATTCCGACCTCTTCACTTCTGCCCCCACACAGGACGCCACCTCCCCAGGCCTGGGCCTCTGGAATTCTCTCTACCGTACCCCACACCTCCTCCTCTGAGCCCTCACACGGTGAGCCTTCAGGAAGCTTTTGATAAGCCAAACTTACTCCTGCCCCTTCCCTGGCCTTTCTGAACAAACCCGGCCTGTCTTGGGTTACATCATCCAAGCCCCGCAGGACTGGACTGCTCTTCTGCGCTTCAGCCTCTCCTGGTGCCCTCCGCTTCCCAGAACTACCCCCTCCCAAACCCAGTGAACTCCAGGGGTCTCCTTCAAGACATGGTGTGCGTGCCCTGCCTGCTCCCTGACTTTAGGCACAGAGCTAATTTGTTCCTGCTCTTTGGGGCCCAGCTCAGAATGCTGCTACCATGTGTGGTCTTGCACTGTTGGTCCAGCTCTGACCAGAAACCACCGGAAAGTCTGGGTTTGTTGAGAATCCTGGGGAGCAGTAGAGAAGCTATTGGGAAGGAGCAAAGTAACACTCCTCTATTTAAAAAAGAAAAAGTCCAAACTTTGAAAAGGCAAAAATGATGACTGCCAGTCCCAACAGATCAGCTAAAGGATGACCTTTGGGACTCTAGGCATGGCACCTCTCTGACTCACCCTCCACTGATGAGGCTGGGCGCTGTGATAAGTAGATTAACAAGGTATAAATGGCTTCTGTCAGGTAGGAAAGATGACCCAAGTCAATGGGTTTGATACCCTACAGAACATTAGCTACTTTCCTATGTAACTCAATTGTCTTATTCCAGCACTTTTTTTTCAGTGCCTCTAAATACTTGTCTCTCCAGTTCTCTTTGAATTAGCTTTTCCACCATGATGGTACCTTCCTTCACAGTGAAGTAATCTTTGACACATATTCTACATCAAGAAGTCTTGTTTTTAACTTTGGAAATTACATCCTGTGACACATTTGGAGACTATCTCACCAAGATACCCAGTTGGACGTAGCTGCCAGAGCCAATTAAACATTGTTGCTGAAGACATGTGTGGCTCATGGGCTCCCCTGAAACACTCTCTCCTGCCTCAGGCTTCCTGGCTCTGTCCGTGCCTTGTTTATTATTATTGTCTTATTTATTAAATAAGACCAAGTGCAGGAATACTTTCTTTACTGTTTGTAAAATTCAAACAGTGAAGTCCCTTGGACCATCACTTCCTATCCTAGGCCTGTCCTAAAATTGACTGCTGTTGTCATTATTCTGGTACACACACAAATACACACATACATATACTCCAGAATGATAGACAGTTATGTGATTGTGTTGTGTGAACATCATAGAGTGTACTTACATGGGTCTAGATACTATAGCCTACTATTAATACCTACCTAGGCTGGATGGTGCAGTCTATTGCTCCCGTACTATGCTGTAACAGTATAGAAAGTTACTGTACTGAATACTGTAGGCAACTGTGACGCAATGGTGAGTATTTGTGTATTGAAACATAGAAAAGGTACAGTCAAAATAAGATAATCTTAAGGAACAACTGTCATATATGGGGGTCTGTTTGAAATGTTATGTGGCATATGACTGTGTATGTATATATATACATACAAACATATTAATGTGCTTGTGTACATATATGTTTGTATATGTATACATACATACACACCATAATATATGTATATATAGTATATGTATAATAGAAATATTTTAGTGGTCAGGGGATTTTTCTTTCATAAAACTTATACTGGAGATAATTGTTTTGCAACTTCCCTTTTTTTTTTTTTTTTTTTTGAGACAGAGTCTCACTCTGTTGCCCAGGCTAGAGTGAGTGCTGTGGCGTCAGCCTAGCTCACAGCAACCTCAAACTTTTGGGCTCAAGTAATCCTTCTGCCTCAGCCTCCCGAGTAGCTGGGACTACAGGCATGCACCACCATGCCTGGCTCATTTTTTCTATATATTTTTAGTTGGCAAATTAATTTATTTCTATTTTTAGTAGAGATGGGGTCTCACTCTTGCTCAGGCTGGTTTCGAACTCCTGACCTTGAGCGATCCTCCCGCCTCGGCCTCCCAGAGTGCTAGGATTACAGGTGTGAGCCACCTCACTTGGCCACACTTCCCTTTTTTAAATTCAAAAACAGGGCTGGAGATCTATTTTGGTACATGACACCTACCTTTCTCTTTTTAAGCATGAACATGAGAACACAAACTATAAAGTACCTAGGAATAAATTTAAGAAATGTCCAAGCCGAGTGTGGTGGTTCATGCCTGTAATCCTAGCACTCTGGGAGGCCAAGGTGAGAGGATCACTTGAGGTCAGGA
>VBSM01003155.1:3216180-3245906 GCA_008086735.1 Cheirogaleus medius
CATTCTGTGATCTAAGCCCAAGCGCATTTCACTAGGTACATGAAGCATGTCAGGCGCCTCAGGGGTCCAGGGCGTTTTGACCCTGGGCTATCGGCTATATCTTGTGGGCAGTTGTGCCATGCACCACCGCCCTTCTCCTTAGTTTTTGAACTTAATCACACTAGCAGAGACAGGATGGCAGGTCCAGAGTCAGATAAGGGTCAGCTGAAAATTTTCCACTCTCCTAAGCAAGCAAGCAAGCAAGCAAGCAAGCGTAATACAGAAGCTAGTGGCTGGTTATTAGCTACCTATGGTCCCTAGGCCCTAACAGTTTGGCTAATTTCTTTCTATTTTTACTAGAGACGGGGCTTTGCATTGCTCAGGCTGGTCTCAAACTCCTGAGCTCAAGCAATCCTCCGGACTTGGCCTCCCAGAGTGCTAGGATTACAGGCGTGAGCCACCTCGCCTGGCCCTTGTTATCCCATCTTGGCTGGAAGTAGAAATTGAATGTATTTCCACTTACTTCATCTATTGTTTCATATAATAAATGAATTAATAATACTGATATGATTTAATGGCAATATTCAAGAATAGATTCCATTCTAATCACCTCATTTCAGGATATTATAACATTTTTGTGTATCACAATGAATTCATAACTTTTTGGATTTATCATGTGTCAATTGATCTTGACCTAATGTCTCCTTTTGATGCTCAAATATTCTCACTTTGGTGAAGGGGAGCCTCTCTTAATATGGCTTCTGTTACTTTAACTTGCCTCTATTTATCTTTCTAAATTTCCTTCCTTCCTTGCACATTATGATTTTCCAGGCTTACCTTGTTCTCAGAGTCTCTTTCTCCAGTTCTCATGAAGACTATGTCAAATTGTTGTGGTGATAAGACCATGGACTTGAGAACTTTGAAATGTGGCATTTGTTATTTCCTTGAGATCTGCATGCAAACATTTATCATGAAGGGAAATGACCAATGGCAACTAAAGATGATCTCATCTCATTTTTAAAAAATCTGCTTTATTGAGATATAACTTACATATGATAAAATGGACCCATTTAAAGTGTAGTTCAAGGCCAGGCATGGTGGCTCACGCCTGTAATCCTAGCAGTCTGGGAAGGTGAGGCGGGAGGATTGCTTGAGGTCAAGAGTTCCAGACCAGCCTGAATAAGAGCCAGACCCTGTCTCTACGAAAAATAGAAAAAAATTAGCCAGGTGTGGTGGCACACTCCTGCAGTCCCAGCTACTCAGGAGGCTGAGACAGAAGAATTGCTTGAGCCCAGGAGTTTGAGGTTGCTGTGAGCTAGCCTGACGCCATGGCACTCTAGCCTGCGGGCAACAGAGTGAGACTGTCTCAAAAAAAAAAAAAAAATTCAGATTAAAAACAAGAAAAATACCACCTCATATCTCTTAGGATGCTATTAAAAACAAAACAAAACAGAAAATGACAAGTGGTGACCAAATGCAGAGAAATCGCCGGTGGGAATGTAAAATGGTGCAGCTGTTGTGGAAGACACTTCCTCAAAAAGTTAAACATAGAATTACCACAGGACCAGCAATTCCATTCCTAGGGATATACTTGAAGGAATTGGAAACGGGGACTTGAACACACACTTGTGCATGAATATTCATAGCAGCATTATTCACAATAGTCAAAAGGTGGAGACAGCCCGAGCGTGCGTCATCTGGCGAGTGGGTAAACGAGATGTGGTGTGCATGCTGGATGATAATGATGGGGCATTATTCAGTAGGAAAAAGGAATGAGGTTCTGATACTGCTACAATGTGGATGAACCTTGCAAACATGATGCTAAGTCATAAAAGCCAGACATAAAAGGGCAATCATTGTATGATTCCACTTATGTGAAGCATTTAAAATGGGCAAATTCACAGCGACAGAGGGAGATTAGAGGTTATTGGGTTGGAGGAAGAAGGCGATCGGGAGTGACTGCTCAGTGGGCCTAGTTTCTGTTTGGGATGATGAAAGGGTTTTGGAAATAGTGGTGATTGCACAACATTGTAAATGTAAGTAATGCCTCTGAATTACACACTTAAAAGTGGTTAAAATGGCAACTTTAATATTACTACAATAAAAATGTTTTAAAATATTTTTTACTTTTTAAAAAAATGTTTTCGGATGATGTCTAAACCACGGGGAGATTCCTATCCAGACGCTGTAAAACAAGACCCAGACTATAACCAAGGTCTCTTTTGCTATGACAAGGGGTCTTGTTGTCATCTGTGGCATATGTATCTTGCTCTTGCTCTATAATCCTATCTTGCTCCCCCTCAATAAATTTCATCTCATGCTTGCCTCAAAAAAAAAATGTTTTCATTCTCTAGAAAAAGCAGGAAAGAATAAAAAATATTTTTTTAAAAAGCTGTTGCAGGGGCAAGGCAGGAAAAAAAATTTTTGGACAAGGAAATTGTCTCCTGGTCAAATGCAGAAAATCTCTGCCCAAGGACTGGAGTCAAAGGCTGAAGGGTCTGGGATCCAAACAGATGGAAAAAACGGGGCTAAGAGTGAAAGAAGGGGCCCACTGAGGCTGGCACTCTGCCCAGCCAAGCCCCGCCGTAGCACGTTCCCCTCCTCCCTGTCCGCACTGTGCCTACCTCAGTCCAGTCCTCCCCCTCACACGTGTGATGCCTCCATCCTCCCCCTGGCCTGGGTGGGAACCTTCCTCACATCTAGATCTGACCACGTGTCTCTCCTGTGTAACATCCTTCAGCAGCTGTCCCTGCGGGGTGCCAAGCTGGAGGATCTCCTGGGGTCTCAGGGACCTGGAGAGTGGAGGCTCAGACCCCTCAGTGCCCACCTGGCCCCAGCCATTTGCCTTCCTGCACAAGGGGCTGTTTGTTGGCCCCTCTCTTCCGCATCCCCAGGGCCCCACCAGACACTGCCCGTCTCCAGCCCTGCCGTCCTTCCCTTTGACCTTGTCCACCCAGCCCTTCCTGGAAGAACTACCCTGCTCCTTGGAGGTGGAGATGATAGAGGCAGAGGGTTGGTCCCGTGAGTCCCGGTGGGGAGGATTAGGCCAGGTGGGGAGTGTGGCCACTCCAGGTGGTGGGCCCCTCAGCCTTGGGGTACAGACTCCTAGCTGTCCTCCTCCCCTTCCCACGGAAGAGGGCTGATGGGGCTGACTCATTAGCCGCATGTGGCCAGGGGATGGGGAGCTGCAGCAGTTAGAGCCCTTGAAAGCCAGACCCAGGGCTCCAGGAGGATGAGGCCGTAGGATAAACAGGAGGGCCCCTGGGAGAGGCCCTGGGTGCCCCACCCTACGCCTCCCTCCTGAGGGACATCATGTCCCCAGTGGGGTGGGGAGAAGGGGCGGAGCGGGGAGCCAGAAGGAAGCAAGGACGCCGCAGGGACTTGAACCCTGGCCCAGCAATGCTGGGTGTGCCACCACCAGCGCCTTTTGCTTTTTCCTGCTCATTTTCTCACAGACTGAAAGGTGAAAAGCAAAACCTGAGCGCGGCCATGAGCCGCGTTCAGTAAAAGAAACACCTGCGGCGGCTCCGCCCCCGCCCCCCCCAGGCTCACCATCTGCCGTCCTGACACCCCTTGCAAAGGCACAGCCAGGGGGACAGTGTCCCCCGGCTTCAAGGCCACATGTTTCCTGTTGTACCAGCTGCAGGAGCATATGAAGTCAGACCAGCAAAGGGAAACTTGAGTCACAGTCTTGCTCATTCTGGGAAATTGTCAGCAGTGACAAGTTTTGGTATGTGTATAGAAATGTCCAGAAAGATTCTAAGAAACTTGAGAAGCCATCTTTGTGTAGTAGGGCTGGGATAGGTAAGGGGAGAGGGAGTTTACTTTCATTTTCTATCCATGGCTTGAATTTTTAACTCTGCAGATCACTTTTATAATTAAAGGCAAAATTCTTTTCATCAGAACAGGAAATCTAAGAAGTAGGGGAAACTTCCAGCACTCTGGCCTAGCTCAAATGCTGATAGTCTTTTGGATCAGCTAGGCCCCAGCCACCTGATATCCCACAGATGTGCCACCTGTGTCGCCTTCTGTCCTTGGATCCCTCGGCCACCGTCAGCTGTGGACTCCTTCCTGGGAACTGCCATTACTTGAAAACGAAGTCAGAAGCACCGTGTTCCCACCAGTCTCTCTCCTCACACTGGACTCTGACCTGGAGTCTGAATTCTGGGGAGGATGTGTCTGAGTCACCAGGGCCCCAGAGCCAAGAGGTACACGAAGCCCACCCTGGACCCCTGGCTAATAGCTGCCCCCAGGCCACCCTCATAGGCCACCCCACAGCACACCCTGCTCCTGGGCCCAGCCTCTGCCTCCCCTAGGCCACGGCGGGTCCATGGGAGCCCCCGACAAGCTCTGTTGTCCTCATCCATGAGTCCTTCTCAGCCTGTCATGGGAGGTGGTCCCTAGAGCCCCTCCTGCCAGCGCTGAGGAACTCGGAAGCCCCTCCCCAGCAAGATCCAGATGAGAAGCTGAGACTCAGAGAGGGCTGGAACCTGCTCAGGGGCACACGGAGGGCCAGGCCAGCTGAGGTCTGAGTCTTTTCTATTCATCTGGAGGAGCCTGAGCAGAGTCAGCCCCACTTCTCTCTCTCTCTTACACACACACACACACACACATACCCCAAGGTGTGGGGACCACCAGGTGGGCTCAGGGCCAGGCCTGAAGGCCTAGCCTCTGCCCCCTTGAAGGGGCAGGTGGCCTGTGGGCCCACCCCCCCCACCTCCCATTTCCCTCATGCCCCTGTCCCTCCTGCAAGTGTGCCCAACTCCCCTCACACCTCCCTTCAGCTTTGGTCCCCAACACACCACGTAGTGCAGGCACTTACTTATTGCAGCAGCAGAGAGGAAACGTGCATGGTCATCTAAGTCCCAACCTGCTCTCGAAGCAATAAAGCTCTGGCCTTACAAAGCCTCAGAAATGGGAGTGATCAAAACATACTCTGTAAGATGAGCAAAGAGTTAATTCAACACGTCAGCAAAAAGAGCCTCAGGTGTGGACTGTGGCAACCCCAGAGAGTGAAGACACTAGGAAACACTCTCTGGCTGAAGGGCAAGGATTAAAATGGCTTCCAGGAGCCACTGCACACTCAGTCAATGAGCAAAAGTAAAACTGCTGGTGTTGGCAGGAAAACAGCAGTGCACACAGCTGGCCCCTGGGAGCCACCTGGAGGGCACAGGGCAGTGTACAGGGGGAACTCACTGTTCCTTCCCTATGGCCAACAGGGATTGCAAACCAAAAGCAGCCTTGAGTATAAAAGGGGGTTTGCCCAAAGGTGTCTGTGACTGCACAATTTATAATCACAAAAAGCTGGAACTGGCCCACGAGGCCCAGGTGGCAATGAAAGCCCACACCCTGGAATGCCCCAGAGGGCCTCAACCAGAATGACTATTTTGGCAGGAGTAATTACCCCCTAACATAACCTGAGGTGGGAGAGCACAAAATACCAATCACAACCATGTGAGATAAACACCTGGACGTGGGCAGAAAGCAGAAACGAGATGTAAAAATAGTTACAAATTCAACAGTTGAAAATCACCCCCACAGGTATTTCAGTCCAATGCAAACAAGACAGCAGGTGTGCGCGTGCGCACACTCAGGTGCGAGTTTGCACTGTCAACATCAGACACGGCCAATGGCAAGCAGAAAGCTCTCCACAGAGGAGGGTCGTTTGTACTGTCAGGAATCCGGATGGACCAATAACCCTGCATCGAATGAAACACACAGAGCAATCTGTTAAGGCCACCACAGGAGCAGTGGAGACCCCAAACTCTTCTCATTACACACGGTTGACGTGGATTTGGATTTGACCAAAAAACATTAGGAGAGACTGATCCAGATGTGGATCATGACAGAAAATACCTTTTCAACCGCTGTGGAACGTTTATAAAAATAATCATCGCTTAAGCAATGAAGAGAGGAAGCCGTACATTCAAAAAAGCAGGCGCCGTCTAGGCCACTGCCTCAGATGACCCTTCATATTATACGAGAAATGGACTGTAGTTAAAAACATACTCTTGAGGCCAGGCACGGTGGCTCATGCCTGTAATCCTAGCACTCTGGGAGGCAGAAGCGGGTGGATGTTTGAGCTAAGGAGTTTGAGACTAGCCTGAGCAAGAGCCAGACCCCGTCTCTACTGAAAAAAAAATAGAAAGAAATTAATTGGACAGCTAAAAATATATAGAAAAATTAGCCGGGCATGGTGGCGCATGCCTATCGTCCCAGCTACTCAGGAGTCTGAGGCAGGAGGATCGCTTGAGCCCAGGAGTTGGAGGTTGCTGTGAGCTAGGCTGACGCCATGGCACTCTAGCCTGGGCAACAGAATGAGACTCTGTCTCAAATAAAAAAGAAGTAAAAAACATACTCTTGAATAACAAAGGTCAAATTATGCATCAGAACGAAAAGTACAAACATATAGGAAATATGATCAACAAAGTCTTTTCCTAAATACAAATGGGAGGCCTTCATGTGCTCTAGGGGTCTCATCCTGAATCCTAGAGGTGGCCTACGGGCCAGGCCGGGGTCTGGCCCTGCCCCACCCGCTCCACCTTGCACTTACTCCTTCCAGCTAGTCCCTGCACAGCCCAGAGGCCTTGCTTGTGCCCTCTCTCAGCTGGGAATGCTCTTCTTCCTGCTCCTCCTACCTTTCAGGTTAGAGCTCAAAGGTCCCCGCCCCTGGTTAGGGCTCTGTTTTCACTCTTGGGCAGAAACTATAACCACAACTGCCTTTAACTCATGATTTGTGTCATCACCATCTGAGGCCTGTCCCTGGTGAGAAGAGGAGGATCATGGAGTCAGGCCAGTCATCTTGAATGCCGGTGTCCGTGGGGACCAGCTCAGTGTCTGGCCATGGAGGATGTTGATGGAGTGACTGTTCAAAATTGAAACTCTGTGAAATGAGGAAACGACAGCTCAATGTATCCCTTTGCTGGGCGCCACATGCGCCTGCTAGGCTGTGGCTACCCACAAGAATCCTTACGTCCTCCTGGGGTGGCATCAGTAGCCTCTCTTAGAGAGGCTCCACACCTCAGCAGTTGAGGGCCCTGTGTGGCCACGGGGGGCTGGAGCAAGCCTGCCTCACGCCACAGACCCCACTACCACCCTCCATCTCCCCTTATCCTGATCGTTAAAAGTATGCAGACTTGTAAAACCACAATGTAAATGTAAAAGAAAAGAGCAAAAAATATATATATAAAACAGATAATAAAAATTTTAAAGTAATAAATAAATAAAAAGTGCAGACTTGAACATGAATGAATCAAGTGTGTAAGACTGTAGAAAAAGAGTGAAATAAGATAAAATCCAAGGAAAGCAGGAGGAAAGAATGAAATAAAAGTAGAAATTAATAAATTATAAAATGAAAGCAGAACTGCTTCTTTTAGCTAAAGCTGCTTCTTAGAAAAGGCCAGTAAAATGGAGTCCTTGAAAGTCTATTCAAGACAAAAACTAGGAATAAAAAAGTGAAAAGGCCAGATGCGGTGGCTCATGCCTGTAATCCTAGTACTTTGGGAGGATCACTTGAGGCCAGGAGTTTGAGACCAGCCTGAGCAAAAGCAAGATCTTGTCTCTACAAAAAAATAGAAAAACTAGCCAGGTGTAGTGGTGCACACCTGTAGTCCCAGCTACTTGGGGGGCTGAGACAGGAGGATGGTTTGAGCCCAGGAGTTTGAAGTTGCAGTGAGCTATGATGAGGCCACTACACTCCAGCACCTGGGGAACAGAGTAAGACCCTGTATAAAAAATAAAAAAAAAAAAGTGAAAAAACTACTCATAAAGAGGATATTAAAGTATAAAAAGATACTCTATACTAATACACAAAAAAGGCAATTTTCTTGCAAAACATAACTTTGAAAAATTGACTTATAATGAAATAGAAATACTGAATAGCCCAGTAATCCTGGAAGAACTTGAAAAATTTTTCAGAGAACCAATGAACCTCAGAAATGAAGTGCCAGCCCGAGCTGGCATTACAGGACGCTTCATGCTATGCAGCCTGCCGAGTGCACAGAGGGCTGGGAACCTGCCTAATATATTTCCTGTCAGAAAATGGACAAGAAACTGCAGCTCTCCTCACTCACAAGTGCCTGCACCGCGCAACTCGTTTCAGCTTCACACAAACCGACAGGTATGTTCTAACACTAATTTTATCTCCATTTCATCACTGAGGAAACTGGTTTCAAGAATTTAAGAAATTCGGCCAAAGTCATGTGCTACCAAGTGTTAAAGTAGGGAATAGAAACCAAGTTGTCAGCTCCAGGCTGTGTTCATCACCACTGCTCTTGTCAGGCAGGTTTTGGTATCAGGATATCAGGAGAGGCAGAGACCACAGTCAACGCCCTGAAGTCCAAGTACTAATTCATTTCTGTGTCAACAGTATAAAACTCTAGGCTTAGGAATAGCTTAGTTCAGAAATCATAGGAGGGCTTAATATTTCATTAGTGTTAATGGAGTAATTAATAACCTATTAATACAATTAATCATCAGATGATGAAAGGAGAGAAACCTGATATTCATTTCAAAAGATATAAGAAAGGCATATGAATAAATCCAACATCTATTATGATTTAAAAAACAAGTCAGCCACTTCCAAGCAATCTAGTAACAAATGGATACCCTTTCTCAGGATCCAGCACGCTTAGCAGGTGGTGGACACAGCAGAGCGGCACTTCTCATCCACTTCACATTTAAGGACTGCACCCTTTTCTCTGCCTGTAAACACCTGTGGTCTCATGGGGGGTGCACCCCAAACCTTAATTATTCACACAATACCTTGTCTGAGTATAGCCAGTCACTTTTTCCCCTTAAGTCAAGTTACTTTTAAAATATAAATTTATTTTATGTTAAAGAGCACTATCAGAAAAGTGAAGACACACTCCACAGAATGGGAGAAAATACTTGCAAATCGTATTTCGAATCCAGAATATATAAAGAACTCTTACAATTCAATAATAGACAAAACAAAAAGTGGTCCAAGGATCAGCATAGACACTTTTTCAAAAAAGATATACACATGGCCAACAGCACATGAAAAGGTGCTTGACATCATTAGTCATCAGAGAAATGCAAGTCAAATTACATGAGATACCATTTTACACCCATTAGAATGGTTATAATTAAAAAGTCAGATAATACCCAGTGTCAGCGAGAATGTGGAGAAGTTGGAACCCTCATACGTTACTGGTGGGAATGTAAAATGGCGCAGTGGCATTGGAAAACAGTCTGGCAGTTCCTCAAAAAGTTAAATATACAGTTATCATATGACCCAGTAATTCTACTCCTAGGTGTGTACCAAAGAGAACTGAAAACATGTTTATGCAGAAACTTGTACACAAATGTTCACAGCATTATTCATAACAGTCAAAAAGCAGAAATAACCCAAATATGCAAATGATGAGTGTGGATAAACAAAATACGGTATATCCATACAATGCAATATTGTTCAACGATAAAAAGGAATAAAGTACTGTTACATGTTACAACATGGATGAATCTTGAAAACATTATGCTAAGCGAAATAAGACAGACACAGAAAGACAAATATTATATGATTACACCTATATGAGGTACTGAGAATAGGCAAATTCATAGAGATGAAAAGTATAACAAAGGTTACTAGGGACCAGGGGAAGAAAAGGATAGGAAGTTATTATTTTATGATTACAGAGCTTCTGTTTAGGACAACGCAAAAGTTCTGGAGATGGATAGTGGCGATGGTTGCACAACGTTGTGAATGTACTAAAAATCAATGAAACTGTACACTTCAAAGTGTGAATTTTATAGTATGTGAATTATATCTCAATTTTTAGAAGGAAAAATAAATTTATTTGAAAAGGAAACTATATTACCACCATAAATGGAAAACTAGTAATATTACACAAACATTAAAATTTACAATGTCTATTAGCAGATGATCCCAACTTGCCTTGTAGACCACCAGCAGGTCAATCACCCCTTTGGGTGACACAAAAAATGCTGCTAAGGGGCTTATGTGCAGCTCCCAGGGCCCGGCATGATTTTCTTCCTCTATCTGCTGATGGATCCAACCAGCAGGGGTTAGGCAGGAACAAGACCACAATGCTCATGGCTTGTTAGTGATCACAGCCAATACGGGTAAGTCAGGAAGGGAGAAGCATGAGAAACAGAATAATTCCCATGGTGAATATAATCATCAAAGATGACTGCTATTTACTTAGAAAACCCAAGAGAAGAGTGCTCACTCCATGTCAAGAGAGTAATTAGCACAGTGCTTGCATTATTTCATTAACCCTTGTACTACTTCTTACATATATGAAAACTGAGGCAGAGAGTAAATAAGTACGTAAGTGGCGAGTCCAGGATCACAGCTGGGTTGTTTGATTGAAAGACTGCACTTTTAGCCAAGATGCTGTATTGCCTCCCAACTGACCCTAAGCGTGAAATTCAACATATTTATTGACAAAACAAAGTATATATACACACAAACAAGTCTTATCATATACTACCATAATCAGAAGTTTTAATAGAAAAACATGTCCAACCACAATACAGAATATTAAATGTCAAGGAACGAACTTCATGAATGTGCATAACTCATAGAAAGAGAAATCCAATACTCCCAAGGGACATGAAAATCATCCTATCCCGAAAGAACAGGGAGACTAGTTCCTAACAGGAAGTCTCAGTATCATAATGTTTATAAATGTAATGAAATTCCAATAAAAACCCAAACACTTTTAAAAAGAGAGACAGGGATTTATATCACCATACATTAAAATTAGTCTGTATAAAGCTAAAATAATTAAAACACTGGATTGAATAATTAAAACAAGACAGATGTAGAAGAGATCAGATTAGAAAGTCCGGAAACGGTCTTAATTATTTTAAAGTATTTAGCCGATCATTAACAAGGTGGGTTTCAAATCAGAATAGAAAGTAGAATTATTCAGTGTATGGTGTTGGGAAAATTGGTTAGCCATTTTGAAATAACTAAATGAGCGTCCTACCTCGAACTGTGCACCAAGACAACTTCTAATGGATTAAAAAGTTTAGTGTCAAAAGTGAAATCATGAAGGAATCAGAAGGAAATAGAGCATAACACCCAAGTATGAAACTATACTAATAAAAATTGATAGGTTTGATTATAAACTTTAAAATCGCCAGCAAGATCCAACACATAAAATTAAAAAGCAAACTACAGGCGTGAAGAACGTGTTGTAACAGGGGAAAATGTCCTCAACATCGAGTTTGCACAGAGCAGTGGAAACACAAGTGAGGCAGGAAGCAGATGTGCGGGTCAGCTCACCCACACGAGCATCCATTCAGCTTCACAGGATCAAAAAGCGCAAAGTAAAATACTGAGATACTGTTTCTTGTCTTCAGATCAGGCAAGGTAAAATAAAGATGGGGACAGCAAAGCTGGTCACCTACTGGAGAGCATTAGCTGTACCCCACCTGTAACTAGGGCAAAAGTCTTCAAACTGTCACAACCTCTGGGCCAGTAATTTCACTGCTAAGAAATTACCTTAAGGAAATAACCAGATTTGTGTACAACAATGTTTTAGGAAACAGAGAAATTCACCCTATCCTATTTTGACAGAAAGTCAGAGAAAAATCCTAATCAGAAAAGAGAACAGTATCTGATTTGAAAAAAAAACTCTTGCATCCAGGTTCTGCCTCTATTGCAGCATACAGTGAGCCCAGCAAAGGAAAGCATGGACCGACTCTCAGGAAGCGACAGCAGATCCCTAACCAGACGGCCATGCTGGTGAGGACGGTCAGTTAGGGAAGGGACAAACTGTCCCCACCTCAGTGGCCCCCAAAGGAACTACTGTGTGCCAGACAGGACAATGTTCACAATGGTGGCCCCGAGACACTGAAGAAGTGGCAGATTCTGGTCTGTACAGTCTCTAGTAAGACAGGAAAGCACGCAATACATTTTGTAGGAAGTTCCAGCAGGCTGTGGACAAGAGGAAAAGGCAGTTCAAAGGTTAAGCACAGGGCTCAGGAGCTGGTCACTAGGGCAGGATTCCATTTATACATTCCGGGTACACAGAACTTCCCAGTGAGATAGCCACTCACACAGCCGCACACACTCAGAAAGCAAATCCTCCCTTCAACTCTCCTTGAATGTGACCGTGGGCACAGTTCATTCTCCAAGCTGGGTCTGCATAAACTTAGTGGCATTTTTAGCAAGACAGCGTACATAGGAGCATTTCAACTGCAAAGACCACTGAATTGGACACTGTCAGTGTGACAAGTAACCATTAGGCGGAGCAAAAAATAAATAAAAGTACTCTGATGGGGGTGGTCTTTCAGATGGGACAGGGTCTGCTAGGAGGCAGGTTAGGATACCCAGACACCGAAGTAGATAGACCCAGATGAGTATCATTGACCACAGCTTTCTCTGTAATGCAAAGTCAAATTAAACAGATCCAAGTAAATGGGAAGACGTACCTTATTCTCATGCAGGAAGACAACAGCATGAAGACATTGTAGGGAAGGGTAAAGTAACATGCAGGAATAGCCAGGAAAATTCTGGAAAAGTAGAATAATGAGGTAGGGCTGTCCTTACTATATATTCAAGTATAGACTACAATATGTAAAACCATTTGGAATGGGCACGTGTGTAGACAACCAATAGTGAACAGCTGTATTAATCAGTAAATGGTGCAGGGACAACAGGTTAACCATCCCTAAGTCACTCATTATACCAAAGTTAAGTCCAGATAGATTCAATAAATATAAAAATAAAAGCTTAAAGGAACTAGGACAAAACATGGGGTTTAACAAAAAAAACTTCAGCTGGATTAGCCTTTCTGAACTACTCATAAAATCCAGAATCCATAACAGAACATACTGATAAATGAGTACATATATATTTAAAACTTTGAACAGCAAAATATTACCATGAAACTTACGAATCTGTGAAAAACAGGAAAGTATTTCCAGAAAAACTGACAAATGGTTAATTTCCTTAATATATAAAGATCTCTTATTAATCAGTAAGTATACAATCCAAAAGAAATATAAATCAAAACTATACTATTTTCCACTGCTCACGTCAACAAATAACAAGTTTAAGAACACAGTATTGGTGAAGGTGTGGATAAATGTCATTTGGAACAGCCTCCCTAGAGGGCAAGCTGGTGGCATCCATCATATTTAGAAATGTACGTTTACATGTACAGGAGTCCCCCTATAGGAAACTTTCCCCCACAAAATACTTGCCCATATACATAAAAACACATGTAGAAAAATATCCAGTATAGCCTTACATATGGTGAAAATTGCTGGAAACAACCTAGTTGTTTCCTTTCTGAACTACTCATAAAATCCAGAAGCCATAAGAGAAAATATGAGTACATATATATATTTAAAACTCTGAACAGCAAAATATTACCATAAAACTTAAAAACTGGTGAAAAACAGTAAAGTATTTCCAGCAAAAATGGCAAACAATTAATTTCTCCAAAGGGGCAATAGGTAATTCAAACATAGCTACCACACAGATGTTGAAAAGACCAAGGTAGACCAAAAATACAGATACGCAGTGCTCTCCTAGATGAATGCTAACTGAACCATCCGCTGTGCAAGGCCGGGTATGCAATATACTTGTACCTCTACAGATTTATATGTGCACAGACTTCTCCAGAAAAAAACTCCAGCAACTGGCCATGACAGTTATGGGAAGAAAGCTGGGGTTAGAGAAAGACATCACTCTATCACCTACAGGGTTTAACGTCTTAACATGTACAGGTATTACTTTGATCATTTTTTATGCATGTAAGTGGAATAAGTTGGAAGGAAACCAGCAAAACATTTGCCTTTGGTATCACCACCACAGGAGCAGAGGCTGAGGCAAGGCCTTGCTTTGACACATAGGTGGGGGGGGTCACGCAGCTGTCACATTGGCATAAGGGTAAGGAGGACAGTGCACTGGTCACTCTGAAGGCTGAGGGCCTGAGGAACTCAGGTGTTGCCTTCTGGAGATAGTAAGGTGCGGGCAGATGCTAGGCTGGGGTGGTGCCTTGCTGTCCCCAGTGTTTAGCTTCCCGTGTCCCTACAAGTGACCCTATCAGGCAAGTAAGAGTCAGAGCAGGTTGCCCTGTGCTCCTGGCACTTGGTGGCCCCTTAGGGGAGAGCGCGTGCACTGAGCCCAGAAGGCAGCCACGCTGCGCCAAGGGCGGGCAGGAGCAGACAGCACTACTTCCGCATCAGGACGCCAGGTGAGAGCCCAACAGACAAAATAGACAAATACATTCGATATAATTAAGTTCCACATTTTACAAATGTCACAGCTGCTTTCCTAGGATACTTTTTTTTTTTGTTTTTTAACTTGCTTGGGGGAAAGAACAACAGGAAGCAGACGCTGGGACTTACAGGATCCATTACTGTTTGGTGCCAGGTCCGACACCATCTTATACCAAATTCTGGTATGGACAAGAGGTTTGTAGTCACTCAACAGTTTTAACTAAATTCAACGGCACATGAGAAGACCAGCATTATTCTATTTTGGCGGCAGAAGCTCTCAACCCACCTCACAAAACTGAGCGTCCCAGACCCGAGGTGCGGAACCAGAGCAGGTAAGAATACCTGTAACTGCCACAGCCCTCACTGCCCCTACGGCCAGGGCAGCACGGCCACCAAGGGGAGTTCAAAGGCGTACACTGCAACACTCTGCAGTGGCCAGAAGACTCTAGAAATAACGTCAAAGCCATCAATAGGAAAATGGTTAATATAAATGCACTGACATGCACAAAATTAAACATCATGGAGCTATAAGATAATAGTACTGGTATGATTCCATTTGAAAGAGAATAATAACAGGATAAATTTTAGTACATTCATGGTGGGGAAAATGTCTGAAGGAATATAAATGAAAATGTCATTAGTAGTTATCTTGGAAGTAGGGAATCATAGAGGAACTTTTATCTTCTACACTGCCTTTTTCTGTAGTGTTTGAATTTTAAATATAAGACTAGTGATTTATAAATTGTCACAGATTCACACTCCATAGTCCAAGCCATTACAGCAGTAAGTAATATAACATTAGCTGTGGACTTACCTAAATCTGAAAAATCTTGGTCCCTTCAGAAGAATTGCTACAATGCAGGAAGAAGCAGAAAATGGAGCCACAGTGTGACACGGAAGCAAAGCATTAGGTTGGGCCTCCTCAGCAGCCTCGTGACACAAGTAATTTTTTAAAATTATACCTTGACACAATTATAAATTATTACGTGTCTTGGACCCTGGGGGCCCTATCAGCATTAAGCCCGTAAGTGTTGAATTCACACAGATGACAAGAATCTATGTTACCAATTAAAGACTCAGTGAGTCACTATGCATACATGACGGATCAAAGGTGGCAAATGGCAGAAATTTCAGTTCCATACATAGAGTGTCAAAGAGGATATGAACGATTGATACTCGGGTAGGAAAATCTGCATACCCTGGAGGGCAATAGGACAGAATATAGTAAAATGTCTACCCACAGCCTATGATCCAGTAATTTTGCTTTTCGGTACCTACCCTGAGAAACACTCATACATTGTGCACAAGGGGTTGTGTACGACGATGATCACACAGTATTGTTTTTAATATCAAAAGATTAGAAATAGGGTGAATTTCCATCAACAGCAGAATAGCTAAATAACTCATGGCATGTCCCGGTAAGGAATACTATATAGCAGTTTAAAAAATGAGAGCGGTTCTATATGTACTCACATGAATCTCCCGACTGTAAAATGAAAAAAGCTAATTAATAATGTACAGTCTACAATAGTATTTTACCACGCAGAAAAGAAAACCAATGCAACATGTCTTTTAGATATAAATGTAAATGAACAGGAAAGAGGTCTGCCAGGAAACACAGCCAAGAGAGAGAAGAAGAGAAGCAACCCAGTGGCCATCGATGGGAGAACTGATGTGTTAACTGGGGTGCAGTCACAGGACAGGTTCTAGTCCACAAGCAAAACAAAGGAACTGCACACCAGGCCAGGGATGAATCTTAACATTGTATTACATTACAGTGTTCCAGAAGATGACATACAATATAATAACTTTTCTATAAAGTTAAAAACAGCAAACATAGAAACATGTACTTTGAAAAAACACATTTAGACAAGATTCTTTTAAAAAGATATAGGAAAAGAAAGCGAGTGAAAGATAAACCCAGGCTGTTGGCCTAGGAGGCGGGGGAAGGATGGGGGTGGGACCACATAAGCAGAAGGAAGTTACCGTCTCTGCTGTCCTAGTTTTTATATTGGATAGGAGATTCAGAAATGCTTACCACATTATTAAAACAATCAAGGAAGCAAATAAAAGAAAGCCACATTATATCATAAACCAAAGATTAAGATTAACCCAGTTCTGTGAACTCGAGTTCCAACAAGGAGAGAGAATATTCTTGCCTTAGAAGAGCATCATAGCTCCCCCTTACCGGATTTTAAAACATACTGAATGGTAACTGGCATTACATTTCTTTGTGTTTGATTAGAAACAACTAAAACCAGAGCGTAAAATTCCCAGAAATAGATCTAGACAGATAATTTTAAGAAATTAATATCAACAGACCTGGAGTAAAAAAGCAAAGAGAGTATTTACTCATTAAAAATTTGCTATTTCAACTTCATCAGTATAAATAATTTAAATGGAGAAGAGTATTGTAACTGTGCGAGTATGTACATGTCTAGCTATTAAATAAAAAGTAATCAGAAGCAAATCCAACAGATTTATCAGTTATTATTGTCACACTAATTTTTAAAGTCCTTGCATAATACTTTTTACACCAACAATAATAGGGAAAAAGGGAGAATAAATTTGACCATCATAATTGGCAAATCTTACCTTTCCAACTATACCAAGAATTTCTGATCATTATAAAAGTTAATACAACAGTTTCACATGGTTAGAGGTCAAAGGGGAGAAATGTAGATGGTAAATCAAGTGGTAAAACAGCCAGACTAGGCAATACTTATGGAAATATAGACTAAGACAACTAAAATACTTATAAGAGCAGCAATAAATATCTTATAACATTGGATTTGGCAACGATTTCTTGGATATGACACCGAAAGCACAAGCAACAAAAGTAAAAATGGAGAAACTAGACTACTTCAAAACTAAAAACTACTTTAAAACTAAAACATAATTAACAGAGTAAAAAAGCAACCTTATGGAATGAGAGAAAATATTTGCAAATTGGATATCTGATAAGGGGTTATTATCCAGAATATGGAAAGAACTCCTATAAGTTAACAACAAAAAAACAAATAAACCAATTTTTTAAATGGGCAAAAGACATGAATAGACATTTTTCCAAAGAAGATGTACAAATGGCCAGTAAGCCTATGAAAAGATGCTCAACATCACTAAACATTAGAAAAATCAAAACCACAATGAAATATCACCTCATGTCTATTAGGACGGCTGCTATATAAAAAAGCAGCAAATAACGAGTGTTGCAAAGCATGTGGAAACTTGGAATCCTGTGGACTGTTAGTGAGAGTGTAAAATGGCGCAGCTGCTATGGCAGACAGTATGGCAGTTCCTCAAAACATTAAAAATAGAAATATCATATGATTTAGTAATACCACTTCTGGTTATAGACCCAAAAGAATCGAAAGCAGTGTCTCAAAATTATATTTGTACATTATAGCATTACATTTGTAAATATAATAGTAAGGGTATTTATACATAGCATCATTATTCACAACAGCCAAAAGGTGGAAGCAACCCAAGTGTCCATTCACAGATAAATGAAATATGATATATACAGACTACAGAATATTATTCAGCTCTTATAAAAAGGAAGGACATTCTGACACATGCTACATTATAGACGAACCTTGAGGACATTGTGCTAAGTGAAATAAGCCTGTCACAAAAAGATATCAACTACTGCATGATTTCACTTATATGAGGCACCTAGTCTAACTCAGAAACAGAAAGTAGAAAGAATGGTGGTTGCCAGGAGCTGCTGGGAGGAGGGAAAGGAAGAGTTTACTGTTGCTTAATGGGTACAGCGTTTCAGTTTTGCAGATGAAAAAGTTCTGGAGACTGGTTGTACTACAATGTGAATTACTTACAACTGGGAATATTCACAGTGTGAATACAATTAACACTACTGAAAAAGAGAGTAAATTTTGTTATATGTATTTCACCACATTTTTTAAAGTAGCAACAAATAAAATTGAAAAAACCTGATGTTAGCAACTACATAGAGAACTGGACATACTCACAAGAGGAAGTGTGAGCTTTCTGGAGAGTCACCCGAGTGTGAAGAGAGTTACAAGGACCACACATGCTCACTGACTTGGCGATGCCACTCTAGGAATATACCAAATTCATAGAGATGCTCGTTGCAGCACAATTTAAAATAGTCAAAACACAGTTTAATAACTTACAGACTGGCTAAATATCCTATAGTATAAGCTCAATGGGATAAGACAAATAATTCATTCGTTCATTCATAATCTTTTTTTGAGGCACGGACGGACCTCTTTGACCAGCTGATGAAAGTTACGCTTTCCACAGAAAAACATAACACACACAGTTTCAGAGCATTCACAGACTTCTGGAAGCCCATCCATGGAATTCTTGTGGGAGGAGTAACAACCCTGAGAATAAGCCACTTCAAATGTGTTTGTGGACTCAGCTGATTCAGGGAAATGTTAGTGGAAATGAAATTAAATGTATGAAGAGAACAGACCAGAATATACACACGGATTCCCACTACACACATGGCCCAGAGCAAGGTGCACAGGTGGCTGGAAACTGGGGAGAGGGAGCCGGGAGGAAATGGCCAGACCTGATGCTAAGTGACGCAGGAGGCGAGGAAGGGGCGCAGAGAGAGAACTCGAGCTCCGTGAGGAGGAGCCGTGTGCCAAACGCACACGTTCATTACCCCATTTCACAGACAAGGAAAACAGGCACAGCGAGGCTAAGTCACTTGCTTCCAGTCACAAAGTTGCCAAGTGGCAGAGTCAGAACCCAAATCTGCTGGCTGTAGTTCCAAACCCCCACAGGTTCAGCTGGGGGAATGAGGCGCCTAGGAGGAGCAACAGACCAGGATCCCATTTGAGAAACACCACCTGCCTGCCCTGAGGTGGTCTCCAGTGAACCGGTCCCATGGTGGCAACAAGGCTGTCTGCCACTCCATCATCCCCCTGGCCACAGGGAGGTGGGCACACAGAGGCAGCAAGCTTGGGGGGCTCTGAGAGGATACCAGACTCCCTCCCCACACACAGATTCCACAATACCCTCCAGTTGGAGTACAGGTTTAAATGTATAAAATGAAACCATGCAAGTGCACAAGAAAATATGGATTGATATTTACATGCTCTTGGGGTGGGAAACATCTAAGCATAACACCAAGTACCGAATCCATGGTGACAAACGAATCTCAAAAAAGCTGTGTAACTTTTATATGTCTGAAATACAATGACCAAAATTAAAAGGCAGTCTAGAAACTGGAAAAATATTTGCATCAAATACAACAAAGTATTATTAATATCATTAATATGTAAATAGCTTTTACAAAACAACCAACAGAAAAATGAGTGATTAAGAAGTGGCAAGTCTCACACACACACACACACACGGCCAATGGCCAGTCAACATGTGGGAAAGATGTTCCACCTCACCAGCAGGCAAAGCAACACTCACACCCATGGGTAAAGTAGGCTGACCCATCGGAGGAGCGAAGGTTTTTAACATAATCCCTGTTCTGAGGAAAAGGGGAGAGACAGTCAGGTTTGCCTTACTAGTGAGAACACTAAATTAGAAAATCCCTCCCTGGAGGGCAATGTAGCAATATGAACCTAAAGTCTTAAGAAGTTTGACATGGTCATTTCCTTCTAGAAATGTATTCATGTATTCCCAAAGACTTAATAAGAATTGGGATAAAGTTTGAGCTACAAGGAAAGTCATCCCCGTATTATTTCCCGAGAGGAAAAAAAAACCTGGAAAATAACCTACATGTCCATCAAAATAAGATTGTTTAAATTGATACAGCCATGCAACAGAACATTATATCACCACTAAAAAAAGATACTTCAAATGACAACATAAGGTGTTCACTATATATTAAAGAGTTTCCAAACAGAATTTTGTAATCCCATTTTTTGTATAAAATGCATAGTCCCATGCATTGGAAAAATAACCCTCTAGAAGCAAATATGCCCATAACAATGGTTAATGGAAGTTTACTGAGGTTTTTTTTCAGTTTCCTTATTTTCAAACTTTACAATGAACCCCTTTTACACGAGAACTCAATGAATAATTACTTAAAAGAGGCAGAAGGCGTGAGGGCTGAGGGGCTGGAGGGTGGCGGCGGGTCCCCCTCACCAGCAGGCGCAGGGTGGAGAGGGCACCCTGCTCAGAGAAGTCAAGGCCACGTGCCTTGGAACACGCACTTTCCCATCTTATTTTTAGTTCTTGTTTTGCTGTCTTCCCCTTGCTGTTTCCAGGCTGCATCAGTATATTTTTGTGTGTTAAATGTGAACATTTAAGAGATACCACAAATACATGCAGGCCTATTGGCCTTTCTTCACTTCACACCAGCACCACACATAACAAGTACCACACGGCCAGAGGTTAGCACTTCCTCCAGAGATCTCCCTACACACAGATAGGTTAGCCCTGGCATTAAGGGTCCTTGGATCTCTTCATGGCCACGGTCAACAGGACAAACCAAGGGCAGCTGGCCGGGTGGGGTGAGTGCAATTACTGTCAATCTCTTTTTGTACCACAGATCATTTCTGCAGTCCTCAATGTCTCCAACCTGAGCACGTGGGGAAGCCTCAACCAATACTTCACATTCAACTTCTGCTATTCTTATGCCCCATGACTTATAATTTGCACAAGACCAGCACAAGCCCACTCACTGAAACCCACTGTATCATCCACACCTCCGGGAGTTCACAGGGAAGGTTGAATTTAGACCCATGCACAAGGATGCCAATTATTAGTGATAATCGCCGGCACTGCCATCGACACCACCTGCCCAGCCCATCCACCCAAGGATAACTGAGGGTAAAGGATTGGGGTGGGGGCGAGGAGGGCGGTGAGCCAAGCCTTCACCTGCCTGCCTCACCTCTCTGCTCCTGTATCAAGAAACCGCATCACATACCCACTTCTAATACCCAAAACATTTGTACCCCTATGGGTCAATTCTTCAACATGGCACGGTTGCAGGGAAACAGTACCATGACATACACACACTTAGAACAGTTACCCTCAAGGTTGGAAGCAGTTCTGTACACATGACATAAAAAACAAGAGGAGAAATCAGGAGTTTTAAAAAGGGGACGAGGTAGTGGAGAGGTTCTGGGGCAAAAAGCAAATGGAAGGGGGAAGACAGGGAAGGAGCCTGCATTGTTTCTGGGCGTGGAGGAAAGGGGTGGCGAGCATGGAGAGGATCCTGGAACCTCTCCATGTGTCGACTCTTGGCAGTGCCGTGAGCCCCAGGCAGAAGGTTTGCTGGGCAGCACGGTGACCTCCTCTTCCCGGCGCAAACAAGACACACTCAGGAGCTAGTATGGCAGCTGGGCTGGAAATGGTTTCCACTCTGAGCCCAGTTTGTCTCCTGTGAGGCGAAACCTTACAGCCCAGAAGAGGTAACACAGAACAGCAGTATACGCGCCAGTATGGAACAGTTCCCAGGTTGAAACGCTGCTGCCACGTCCCCACCCAGGACAGACTCAAGTTACAAGCCATGACGCACACTCTGGATTATGCAATGCCCTTTGCACAGCTTCTGCTTGCTTACTATAGCACTTACCCAAGGAAGCCCAAACATTTCAGTCATTTACCAAAAGAAAAAAATGTAAGCCAAACTCTTCATGAGAATTATGCACTTAGACCCAACCAAGTCCCAGATACATTCCAGCTACCCAAAGATTGTAAATATGGAAAATACATATTACATGTCCATTCTATTCTTTAGACTGTTTCCTCTAAACAAATAAAAATAGGTACCACTTGGAAATCTAACCAGTTAATGTTTTAGGATATTATAGTCAAAGTACTGCCCCACCTAGACACCCACCTTCCTTGGCTGTGTGGTTCACATTTCCCACAACCATTACCAACTCCCAGTGAGCAGTGCCCCCTGCCCACCCACCAGTCTGCAGGCCATCGAGGACGTACACCAGTTCTATTTGAGATTACCTCGCTCTACGAAATGGCCTCAATTACGTGGAGCTAGGGAATCTAGGCCTAAATCTACAATATGAAGATACATCCAACATCTTTATGAAGGCAACTTGATATGGGTTGAGAAATGTAACATAGTAATACAACAGTTCTAATGAGTTCAGAACTCAAACCTTTATTTGTGCTGTAAGGGGAAGAAAAATGATTAGTAATTTAGGTACATGATGCAACAGGATTAGTTCTTACCATACAGAGCAACATGGAAGTACTTTAACCACCTACATTTACAGCTTTGATTTCACAACAGCATACCAGAGAACATTTCCCCATACAAGCATGACTAACACACTTTAAATTCTGATGGTAATCATGTGCATCACACCCAAGTCACTGGTTAAGAATTGAACTACCAAGTCAACATATTTTTAAACATTTAAAAAAAGGAACCCAGAAAACAGAAATATCCTAAGGATACAAGTATTGGGGATTTAAAATTTTTTAAATGAAACTTAAAGGGAAGAGAGACACGATAAAAAGCCACTGGTACTATTCAAGAGATACAGATCAGAAACAAGTAAGGTTTTTGGACTTTCTTTGAATTTTACAGACCACATCCAGCAAAGGCCCTACCCACCCCAATTCCCATTTAGCTCTTATTTTCCGAACTGATTTTGGTTGATAGTTTCCCCTCTAATCCTGGATCATTTAAAAAGCAAACATTGAAACTAAAAATACAAAGCATTATTCATTCTAATCTTAGCAAAGGCCCATGGATTGTTTGCTACCAAATATTACAGTAATTTTACAGTGACCACAAGATTATTTGGTTCTCCTTGTTACAATGACTATGATTTGAAGACAACAGGAAGCAAAACTTTTGCTGTTATAAACCAAACACAGAAAAGACAAAAGATGTGTTTAAAAAGCACGACTTACATATGAAATTCCTTCAAAATAATTGTATTTTCAAATTATTGAATATGAATATTTTCAAAATAATTGTATTGTGTATTTCACTTTGCTTAGAATTTCCATCTCAAAATATCTGTGACGAAACATGAATTACAAATCCAGAAGAGCCCATTTAACCTCATTTTAGGTGATCACCTAAATACTTTAAAAACTACAATTTAGGTATTTAGAAGTCTTTCCTAAGACTGTTACTGAATATCACACACACGAAGCTTGTAAAGAGCAGTGAAGGATGTTAATATGCGGATGGACACCCATCTTTCAAGTGACTAATATTCAGGTTTTCGGTTACACTTTGTCTTTCCCACCTTGCAGCAAAGCAAAACAATTTTGCTTTTTTCCTTACATTTAAAGTTCTAAGCACTTTAGAAAGTTTCCAAACAACAATTTAACCAGCACTAACAATTTACTAACTAGTACTTTTTCTTGGCTCAGCAGTTCTATTAGATTCCCCAGAACTCCAGAGAATTCCCTTCAACCCACATCCCTACCACTCCACCCCACTGCCCCTTCTTCACCCCCACCCCTCCCAACACCAGTGCTAAGTGTGCCCTCCACCTCCTATAACTCCCACCACAGGGTCCTCTTATTGGAATGCCCAGAATTCTTTGAAATCTAATCAAGTAAAATTCAAGTTTTAAAAAATGGAGTGAGCAGGGCGCTATGGCATCTGCCTGTAATCCCGGCTACTCAGAAGGCTGGGGCAGGAGGATCACTTGAGCCCAGGAGGCCAGCCTTGGCAACACAGTGAGACCTCACTGCTAAAAATAAATAAATAAACAAATAAAATTTTAAAATGGATTAAGAACCAAAGATCACTACTGTTACATTCACCATTCCCTTTTGTTAGTAATCTGTAATGCAACCGGAATGCCCAATACAGACCTGCCGTCCCTAACACATAGAATTCGGGCATAACCAACTTGTATCCCCCCCAGACTTTAGCACATCATGTTGATCCCCTCAATTTAACATTCTGCTTCATCTAACATATCCCCTCTAAGGCATTTAAAATTGAAGAGTTTTCCCCCAACACCCAAGTTTATATCAATGCACTAAGAATTCCTCCGAGCAACACACAGGCAGGTAGGCAAACAGGTGGGTAGGTGAAAGATCACTGGGCTCCATCTGCAAGCTCCATCTACAAGGCATCCCTCTGCGTGGTGGCATCACCGTTAAAATGTTCTACAGCTTAAGAATCTTCTTGAAGCAAACAAAGTTCGTAGCACGTAGCACAGAACTAGTATGGCTGGAGGCTCAATTTAGAAGATGCAGCATCTGAAAACCTTTACGCCAAGAAACGAGGGGTGCCTGCTGGCATTCATGTGCTCCCGGAACAAACATTCATTCAAAGCGGATGGCCCCTCAAGCCGGATCCATCTGTTTTGGACTTTACGATTGCCCCCTCATAAGCTCATCTGAAAACCTTAAATGGTGGCCTCCTGAATACAGGGCTGGAGCAAGGCCTGAAAACATGACATCGGAGAACTTCCTCCTCCTAAGCCTCTGGAAATTCAATCTGCAGTTAGGCGGGCTCTCTGCTCTCCTCCAGGGTCTCCCCTCCTGCACTGCTACGACTCACACTGGCCAGGGGTTCCATTTCTCCTGGTGCCATCTGCTCGCCATGATGAACACTACAGTAACAAACCAGGTCCATGAGGCGTCCGTGTAACTCTGAGCTGGAACCACTGCTGTGGGCCCGCCCGAGGGTGCACATTTGATCCCCACCCTCTGCACCAGCAAGCAATACCAACCCACCCCACCCAAAATCTCAGCGGGGAGAGCCTTTCCAACTCGACCATTACCAATACCGACTGCGACAGCCACTGAACTCAGGCTACTTCCCCAGGCTTACCAGATTACCAGAGGCAACGTTTTAAGTGAATGAGACCCTTGAGAGAGTTAAAGGGAGGAGAGGGGTAGAGTGAGCTCACAGAAGAGTTTAGCACCAAACCTAGAGAAAAGTCCAAAGGGGAGCACTGCCACCTGGAAAATAAAGCGTTGGTCAATGTCGCCCCAAGACACACAAACATCCTGCCTCAGCAGCCCCCACCTATCAATCACGTTAGGTGCCGCAGCAGTAACAGGGGAGGCTGGCACCTTACCTCCGAATCAAGCCTTGGACCACCCCTCACCTCCGACCGGGGGCTCGCGCCTCACACCCAGACCTGGGCTCCACCAGGCCGAGGCCAAGTTACATACCAGCCTGGGCCAGAGCTGTCACCCCAGCAGAGCTAAGTTCAGTTTCCACAAGACCAGGGCCTCATCCCCAGGCCGGTTCACAACCCTCTGTCTGGAAAAAAAGGGGGCTGCTAGTATTGACAAGTTCAAGATCGGCCCTCCCAGCCCACCTACAGTCCTGCTTTCCTGACCATTTCCAGGGCATCAAGTGCCCCATTCCTCTACCTCTGCCTCCTTTCACACAAACCAGGGCCCTGGGGCTCCCTCACTCCATGAAGAGCAGCGCCCTTCCGGAGGTCAAGTTCCCCGTCTCCAGTAGGCAGCAGGGCCAGCCTGGCCTGGAGAGCTGCTGTCCTCCACATGGGCAACTGCGGGCAATTCCCAAGCAGCCCGCCCCACTGTGGTCCTCCCAAGATCTGGTCTCCTTTTCACTCTTTCCCCTCCTCGCACCCCCACAGCCCCAGTCTCATCTAACTTGGTCAACTCCCGCATTTGTCCCCTGAGACCCTAAATTAGCCACGTCCTCCCCCACAACTAAGCCCAGGCGAGAGACCCTCCCTGTCGCTAACTCCTGCTGGCCTGGCCACAACTTTTGCTTTTATAGCCCTGGGTCGCATCACTCGGCAAACTTCTCAACGGGACGATTCCTCCACTGCCACCGGAAAAAAAGTCCCTCCCCCACCCAGCCCGGGGCCGATTCCGGGTCTCCCCCAGTGGCCACCCCCTCAAATTCCCCAGTTTATTCCCACTTCTCCTCTAGCTGTGCCTCCAGCGGTGAAGGACAGACCTCAAGGTCACACTTGGGAGGCGGGTGCCATGGGAGGGAAGCCTCCTTTTCTTCTAGTGGTGGTGACGGGAGGTGGAGGCTGCACAGTTCCCAAAATGAGGGGCTTAGTGAAGGAGGCAGGTGGCGGGGGTCGCTCCCGAGCGGGCAAAATGAGCTGCCAGGGTCGCTTCAGGTCACCCCGCCCGGCAGAGGCCCGAAAGAAGGGCCGGCAGAGCGACTGGAAAATTCCAGGAGGCGGCGGAGGGATCTCTGCAGTGGGCGCATCACTCTGGGGGAGGGTGGGGGTGGGGCGGCGGCGCGTGACTCCCGGGCGGGGACACACCTCGTGCTTGGCCAGTTACGTCAGCGCTGGGGCGCGCGGGTGGGGGCGGGGCGGCCCGGGGCCGAGCCTGGGGGGCAGCGAACGTCCGAGGGGAGACGCGATGTCCCTCACGCTGGACCGTGCTGACAATTTCTCTGGCTAAGAAACCCTGCTGTGTCCTTTAAAAGTGTTCAGGAGCAAGTTGGTGACAACGTTAAGCTCCGATGGAGCTGCCCTGTCGCTTGAGGGGCATTTGTTAAGATTTTGTTACTCTGTTTGCAGGGGTCTGGAGAGCGGAAGTGTCCCTAAGAGCAGACGTACCTGCTGGGGTAGAACACTCAGTGAAAAATGTGTTCCTGATGGACTAAGTGGAATAAGGCCCTTTAATTATTGCAAAATAATGTAAAAGCAGGATTTTGTGCTGAAAACAGTATGTGTAATCGCATGGCAACACGACCAAAAGGGTATAGATTTTCAACTAATTTTACTTTTGGATTGAGGGCGTGGGGAGAAAGGTGTTATTTTTAAAAACTACATTTGCCCAGGGCAGTTTAGAGCCTGTGGTGGCCTTAGGGCAAGGGTCTAAAGCGTTGCCACCAGAACAGACCCTGGCCCAGGTCTTCTAGAAGCGAACCTGGGGGACTCCTGTGCTCCCTTGCCAAGGCTGGGCAGGGCCTGAGTGTCTGGAGAGGATTTTGAAAAGCCACCTTGGCGGGTTGGTGCAGGGTGAGGAGGAACCACTGCCCGGATTCTGCTGCCATCTCTTCAGCCCCGGGCCCCTGAGAGGTAAGGCAGAAAAAGGACGCTGGTCAGAGTAACCAGAACTGAGAATGGCATCTGGCACGAAGTCCTGCCAGGACGTCTCCTAGGGTAACAGTCACACCCCAAACAAACCAACCTAGACAACAGGCTCCTTTGGCAACCGGGAGGAAACTGGGGAAGTTGTTTTTCCCCTGCCTCTGAGATGGCATCTGCGGGCAGGGCGGGGCCCAGCACGCACCCCTCCCTGTGGTTCTCGGAAAACTGGTGGCTCTGTCTCATCTGACCTTCAACGCAGAAGTCGATGATGTGGCAAGCCCGGGCCTGTTCACTAGCCTGCTTAGCCCCACTCTTCTGCCAGCTGAGAATTCGGTAGCTCACCCTGCCCCTAGGTCTGCCTCATTAGTCCTGTCCTGACATTTCCAGCGGTGGGTTGGGGTGGGACAACTTTGGCCTGAGGGAAAGGTACAGAAAGAGGGAATTGCCTGTCAGAATGTTCTAGAAAGCTGGGAGGGGTGTATGAAGCCAATCGAGTGACTCTTCCCTGCTGTCTCACAGTACCAGGCTGGGGAGCCAGCCTTTATCTGGCAAGGCATCTGAGAGGTGGGTAGTCACTGCTGTAGGGCTGCTTCCAGGGCCAGCTGATGTCTTGTCTTGCTTTTCTTTACCTCTGGTCCCCAAATCTCCCTCATTCACACGGGTCATTCCCAGATTGCTCTCTTGACCCTGCAAAGGGAGCTGCCAGAAATGACTGAGATTTTATTTTTCAAAAGAGAAGGGAGAACTAGCAACACACAAAGCATAGAGTTCTATAAAGCATAGGTTTCCGGTCACAAAGGGAAATAAGGCTCCTTTGTGCCCTTGTGTCTGGAGCTGCCGTCACCACCCTTGGTTTTCAAGGACAAAAGGGCACAATTTCAGAGGTCTTTACATAGAAGCTCTGTTGGCCTCCGAGTTCCACACAGCTCTTTTTCCTTGGGAAAGGAAAGTATTTGAGGAGAGATGAGTTGAGGGTAGAAAACCACACAGGGGTGTCTCTGTCCTGCCTTAGGGGGCCCAGGCTGTGCCCACAGTACAGTGGACGTACACTGGGCCTAGTTCTGCCCTCGTCTTCTGCACATAAGGCTAAAAATACCTCCTCCCTGACTGAGGGCGGCCAGTGCGTCAGCAGATTTCTCTAGCTCAAAACAAGCTGTTCCAGAAAACAGCAGTAAACAGAGGACCTTGGATGCTGGGGTGGAGTTGGGTGGTGATGGGCCCACCCTGCCTGGGCGGGTGGCCACAGCTTGCTTCTTCCCAGGAGAGAACAGGAAGGAGCTGCTTTGGCAGCGTCCGGATTCCAGAGTCAGAGCCGTCTCCAAGCCCTTTCTCATGGCCATGTTCAGTCAAAGTCACTGGTCTCCCTGGTGACCAGCCTCCCCATCTCGTTCTGAAGCCAGCTCAGCCCTGTTATTTCCAAACACACATGCACTGTAGCCCAAAAAAGGACCCAAGGGAGCCCCTGGAAGAGGGAGAGATTATAAAGGGTGAGAAAAGGTGGTGCTTTGGGTTTACAAAAGGGCAGGACAATGACGATATTGCTGTCACCACCTGAGACTATGCCAGAACTCCAGGCCCCCCATCTGCATCTGCTTGGATCCGGTTCCAGAGCTGTGCCTCCTGGCCCACCTTGGGCTCCCACTGTCCTTGGCCCTTTTCCTCTGAGCCCCGAGGGCCCAGGGCCAAGAGCCTGGAAACTGCACAGTCACTGTGCGCTGGCGGGTGGCCTGCCTGCCGCCTCACCATAGCTTATATGGGGAAAACAGCCTGGGCCCCACCCCCAGCTCCCACCAGCCTCTTCCTGCAAGGCTCCGGCTGCTCTGACCTCACCTCCCAAGTGACCAAGTGACTGCAGACAAGCACTTCACCTCTGCCAGCCTTGCTTGCCCCATCCTGAGGCCCCTCCCGCCCTAACATTTCATAATTCTGACAAATATTGTCTTGCTTGGAACACTCTTTACCCAGCAGCTGCCTGGCCCGCCCAGCTCAGCTCCTTCAGGCCTCTGTCCCAAGGTCACCTCTCTGGGAGACCCCTGACTGCAGCTCAAAAGCGCCCCCATATCTTGATCCCTTTGAGGGAGGGGTTTCCTCTATTTTGTCTTGATCTCTGTGTGGGCAGAGCCCCTGGCATCTGGTAGACCTGAGTAAGCGTGTGTGCAACTCCACAGTTTATGCTTTGAGAATGTCGCTCTGACTACTGTTAGGCTCTCGGGAAGTATTTGTGGACTGACGGAAGGAAGGGAGTTACCAAGTCAGCTGTCAGCTGTGGCCCAAAATGCGATGACAGGCCCAGATCTGTGGGCAGGGGCAGCGGCTGCTCCAGGAGGACTGGTCCGGGAGGACTGGGGATGCCTGGGCAGGGGGACAGGGGGCAAGCTCGGAGTCAGAGGGCATTGGTCCTGGTTTACAGAGCAGAGGTGAGGTGGGATGGGTTCTCGGGGGGCCGGTCATCTCCCTCCTACTGCACCTGTGCCCATGAGCTGACTGTCCCTGCCCTGCCTGACAGGACTTTCCTTCCCAGCTGCCTGGGCCCCTCACAGCACCTCCCATCCCCTACGTGTACTGAGCCCTCAGCCCTTT
>VBSM01003155.1:3259298-3297146 GCA_008086735.1 Cheirogaleus medius
AAAAAAAAAAAAAAAAACTGGCAAAAAACTTGAACAGGCACTTCACCAAAGAGGTTATCCAAACGGTGAATAAAGACCTAAAAAGGAGCTCAACCTTATTAGCCAAGAGGAAAAAGCAAATTAAAACTGTAAGGAAGTTTCTAGGGTGATGGAAATAATGTCAATAAAAAAAGGGCAAAAGATTTCAGTAGACATTTCACCAAGGAAGATACCTGGATAGCAAACGAGCTTTTATATAGCTGGGCCATGGTGGCAGTTACAAGTTGTCAAAACTCTTCCTTAAAGTGGGTGCATTTTATTGTAAATTATACCTTGATGAAGTTGATTAAAAAATAAAAGGAAAAAAAAAAGCACATAAGGACTATTCACCCAACAGAATGGCTAAAATTAAAAGACTGACAATACTAAACATTGGGGAAGACATGCACGGGTGACATGCTGCTGGCAAGTACAGACTGCTACAGCTTCTTTGGAAAAGTGGCAGAATCTAAAGCTGAACACATGCTACCATCAGACCCAACAATTTGTCTCCCAGGTGTATTCCTATCCAGTGCACAAAAGATATGCACCATAGTGACCATAGCAACACTGTTTGCAATAGCCCCACTCTGGAAACCCAACTGTCCATCAGCAATAGAATGGAAAAATAAATAAATTATGTGCCATGTGTTTCGGTCAACAATGGACCACATATGATTGTGGTCCCATGAAATTATAATGGAGCTGAAAATTCCTATCACCTAGGGTCACTGCCGTCGTAACACAACGCATTACTCAAGTGTTTATGGTGATGGTGATATACAGAAACCTACTGTGCTACCCACCATATAAAAGTATAGCACATACAATTATGTACAGTAAATAATATTTGATAATGATAACAGCTATGTTAGTGATTTATATATTTACCATACTATACTTTTTATCATTATTTTAGAGTGCACCCCTTCTACTTATGAAAGAAAAAGTTATCTACATAGAAAAGTTATCTATAAAAGTTAGCTGAGGCAGGTCCTTCAGGAGGTATCCCAGAAGAAGGCATTGTTGTCATAGGAGATGACAGCTCCATGGTGTTATTGCCCCTGAAGACCTTCCAGTGGGACAAGATTGGAGGTAGAAGACAGTGATATTGATGATCCTGACCCTGTGTGGCGTAGACTAATGTGTGTTTCTTAATTTTTTTGTTTTGTTTTTGTTCTATTAGAGACAGAGTCTTACTCTGTCACCCAGGCTAGAGTACAGGATTATAGCTCACTGCAATCTCAAATTCCTGGGCTCAAGTGATCCTCTCACTTTAGCCTCCTAAGTAGCTAGGACTACAGGCATGTGCCAATTCACCTGGTGAATTGTGGAGATGAGGTCTATGTTGCCCAGGAGGATCCTAAGCTCCTGGGCTCAAGCAGTCCTCCCATCTCAGCCTCCCAAAGTGCTAGGATTACAGGTGTGCACCGTGCCTGGCCTTCTTAGTTTTTAACAAAGAAATTTAAAAAGTGGAAAAAAAAAAAAGTTTCAATTTAAAAATATTATAAAGATATAAAGAAAGAAAATATTTTTGTACAGCTACACAATGTATGTTTTAAGTGTTATTACAAGAGTCAAAAAGTTAAAAATATTAAAAAGTTTATAAAGTAAAAAAATTATAGTAATGAAGCATTATAGTTCGGGGATTTAAAAAAAAGTTACAGTAAGCTAAGGTTAATTTATTATTGAAGAAAGAAAAATAGTTTTGTATAAATTTAGTGCAGCCTAAGCATACACTGCTCACAGTCTACAGCGGTGTGCAGTGATGTCCCAGGCCTTCCCATTCACTCACCACTCACTGCCTCACCCAGAGCAACTTCCAGTCCTGTAAGCTCCATTTATAGAAGGGCCCTATACATGTGTACCATTTTTTATCTTTTATGCTATATTTTTACTGTACCATTTTGTGTTTAGATACACAAATGCTTCCTACTGTGTTATAATTGCCTCCAGTATTGAGCACAGTGACATGCTGTACAGGCTTGTAGCCTGGGAGCAACAGGCGACACCATACAGCCTAGGTGTGTGTGTAGGCTGTACCACTGGGGTTTGTGCAAGTACACACAGTGATGTTTGCACAAAATCTCCTAATAATGCATTCCTTAGACTGTATTTCTGTCATTAATTGACATATGGCTGTATTGGCAAATTCATACACTGGAAAACCACACAGCAACGTGAAAGAACAAACTGCTCCTACCTGCAACAGGGTGAATCTCACAAATGCACACACAGAAAGAGTTCATGCTGTAGGAATCCACTTCTATAAGGGTCAAAAATGGGTAGGACAACTCTAGGGTGACAGATATCAGGACAGTGGGTCCCCTGGTGGGGAGCAGTGACTGGGAGAGGCTCTAGGGGTCTCCTGGGGTGTGTTCTATTTCTTAATCTGAAGGTGTTACACATATTTGATTGGGAAAATTTGTTGAGCTATACTCTTAGGATCTGGGTTCTTTTTGTATGTACATTGCAGTTCAATAACACATTTACTTAAAAAAAGAGGTCTGGACGAGTGATATGAAAATTGTGAACTCGTGAGCATAAAAGTTCAAAGCCCACGAGAGGGAAGAGCTCACAGACTAAGCACAGGGAGAGGAGGGGTGGAGGGTGGAGGGCCAGGAGAGAGAGTTGGGAGACAAGCCAGGAGGTGAGAGCCACAGGGGCCAGGAGAGGAGAGGCAGGCAGGCATTTCCAGGACAGCGTGGTCAAGCTGAGACGGGGGAAGGACAGAGACCCCTCCTGTCCTTTGGATGTTGCAAAGCTTCAGCTTGGAGCTGCATGGGAAGCGCAGGGGTGAGGGTGGGCAGCACCAAAAGGGAGTTGGGAGCTACGGGTAATGAAGGGTCCAGAGACCCAGAAGCTGCAAGGGGTGGGGGAGTGGGCAGATGGGTGTTTTCAACCACAGGAGTCCCTGGAGCGTGTCTGTGTGCCAGAGGAGAGAGAATAGCTCTGATGTGACCAGAGGACGGGGCAGGGGAACAAGGCTGGTGGAAGATCGGGTGCTGGAATGAGTGGGAAAGTCAGACGAAAGCACTGAGGGGCCCTGAGCCTTCTCCACCTGCTCCTCTCGTGAGTGGGGACCACAACAGCACCGGCCTCACAGAGGCCTCGAGGACAGGAGGGGAGGGTGTGAGCAGGTCGCAGTGCTGGGCAAGCTGCTGCCCCACCCGCAGCTACTGCCACGTGGCACGGGATTTGCAGACCAGGCCTCCTGAACTCACCAGGGCGGCTCCAGGTCAGCAGAAGTCAGGTGCCCTGCATCCCTCCCGTGCTCTTACCTCCTTCCCAGGCAGCCTGGAGCCTCCAAGAGTCTGGGGCCCCCTGGGCACCTGGGCCCAGCCTCCCCCATCCCGGGGCAGGCCACACCCACACTACCTGCTTGGAATAGATCTTGAGGAGCTTGTTGACCGGCATGCCCTCGCTGTCCCCATCAAATTCCAGCCACAGGATGGGCTCCTCCTCCTCAGGGGAGGTGTGGTCCCACGACAGCTCCTGGAAGCGCAGGCCCAGCAGGACATGCTGGCCGGCGGGAGATGCAGAGCAAGGCTTGGACCCCAGGACAGAGGCCTGTTCCCTATCCCATCCCACTCGGGCTCCACGGGGAGGGGATAACTGGCCAGGGTGTTTGCCTCTCCAAGACCAAGTCTACGCTGGTTCATGCGCTTCTCTAAGGAGAGGAGCCCTGGCTTTCATCAGACCCTCCCAGGGACTGTCGTCCAGGAAGGCTGAGAACCCCTATCCCGCATTCCCACTGTGGGCTGAGCCCCTGACAGCTCACTCGGGGGCAGAGGCAGGTGGGGCAGGGAAGTCTCTTCGATGAGGTTGGCTGGGTAGCATCTAAGGCAGAAGGCTGAGTGGGAACTGGCTTGCAAGGCACAGTGCCCAGAAAGACCTGAAGTCCCTCTCCAGGGACAACCAGAAGTCCGCTCAAAGTCTTCTGGCTTAGGAGGGGACTGCTGCCTAGGTGTGGGGAAGCTGCCGCCCCACAGGCTTGGCTGTCGACACAACCTTCTACCCAGGGCCAGCTGCCGAATGCAGGCAGAAGCAGGACTTGGTCAGCCCAGGCTCCCAGTTGTGGGGTCTTTCTGGAAAACCAAGCTGTTCACCAGGCAGAAATGCTGGCTGCAGCGTCCCTCACCCTGGCCACCCTGCAGCCTGGCACGCTGGCCAAGAAAGCTGATCCAGGGCAGACCCAGGGGTGCCTTCAGGAGGACAGCAGGAGCCCTGAGAGTATATGAGCAAGGCAGAGTCCCTCCGCAACAGTCCACCCACCCTGCCCCCACCCACAGGCCCAGGGGAACCAGGAAGACATGGGTAAGGACCCCCAACCCCTTTCTCTCCACCCTGGAGGAGGTACCTTCTCCCTGCTGTCGATGACATGCACGCCCTCCAGACTGATGGCCACAGCCACTGGCTTGCGCCCACCTCGATGCAAAAAGCCCTGGGCCGGCTTGTCAACCTCGCCGTGGAAGAAGGCACACCTGGGGAGGGGACTGGTGTCGGCCTTCTTGCTCCAGCAGAGGATGCGAGGGGAGGCCTGCCCTGGGCCCCTGAGCAGTTTAAGCTGTTTTGGGGACTGAAGGCTGAACAGAAACCGGCCCCAGGGGAGGGAGAAACCAAGGGCCAATCCCTTGGGATCTGCCAGGGAGCAGGGGATGGCTGCAGGGGGATGGGGAGATCAGGGCTCAAAACTGAGGAGTGGCAGTGGCCTTGGGGCACCAACCTGGAGGGCCCACGTCCTCCCCTCTCTACAACGCACTCTCGCCACGGCTACGGCAGAGCTAAGTTACATCCAGTTATATCCCACTATCTCCACGCAGTGGGACGGGGCTGGGACGAGCATAGCCATCCCTGATTCCTGAGGGTGGTCTCACTCCAGCCCCCCTTCTGGAAGACTTCTATCCCCCAGGCTTGGCTGATGGCGGCTGCTGCCTGCCTGTAGGCTGTCCTCTACCTCCGCGTTCTCGTCTCTCTCTCTCCATGAGAACAGCAGCTTCACCAGGCGGGGGCATGGTGTCTTTGGCTCACTGAGGGACCTCCAGTGCCCAGAGACTGCCCAGCACACAGTAGGTGGGGAGAGCTATGTGCTAGACACTGACTGTGCGAGAGGGCTCGCTGAAGGGGAGGTTGGCTGGGCCAGTGACCAAGTGACTGTGGCAGGTGGAAGGAAAGAATCTGTCCCTGGTGCCCCGGCTGATGACGGGGGGAGGGAAGGACAGGTGTCCAGCTGGGGACCAGTGGGGCCTAAGGTGCTGGTGTCAAGACACAGCTCTATGGCAGAAGAACAGAGCTCAGCTGGAGCAGAGATGGGCTCGCCAGCACTGAGCTAACAAAGCCAGGACAGACTGCTGGGCTGCAGGGAGTGGGCTGAGGGGACCCCAGGGCTGTGGCTGCTCACCCATAGAAGGGCAGCTCATGGCACTTGAGGAGGTAGGCATGGTAGTGTGTGCCCAGGGTGGCCTCGCAACCGCCGCCACTGCCAACCACTTCCTTCACCTGGCGGTAGGCGTTCAGCAGGCCCTGCTCTCCTGGCCCAGCCTTGGCCCCACGGCCTCGGAAGGCAGCAAAGAGCCCCTGGCCCCGCCTGCAGAGGTGGGCAGGGAGGAAGGAGTCCAGCTTCTCTCTGTGGAGGAAGGAAGGTGGGTGTTGGTGGCCCAGCTGGAGGTTGCACGCTCACAGGGGAGGGGAGGGCCCCGGCTTGGGGACCCACAGGGCATGAGAGCACATCAGTGCCCTTCCCCACCCTGGACACTGACCATCGGCCACCAGAGAGACCCCCACTGCCTCCATCCCCGTGGGCCAGCCCAGCCGTGCTCAGGGAGCACTCTTGAGGTGGGGTGGGCAGCTCTCCCCCGGAAGGAGAAGATGGCGGGGGCAGGGAGCAGGGCTGCCTGGAGGAAGGGGACACACAAGCTACTTAAAAGCCAGAGACTGGGTAAGGGGACTTGGGGGAGAGGGGGCCCTGGGCACAAGATAGAGGTGGCCTCAGATCTTGGCCCCTCTGAAGGGCAGGCCAGGGCCAGACTCTCTGCCTCTGCCCAAACCAGCTGTACCACTGGCCAGAGGTGCCCTCTGTCCCCGTGCGTGCGGCCTCTGCAGAGCGGGGATGGTAACGGCCCCACTGTCCAGGCAGAGTTTCCTCGACCCTAAAACATGACAAGGCTCTTCAAGTGCAGGCCCAGGACTGGGGTGGGAGCCTGATGAAGCCCACTGGGGCTGTCCTTCTGCCTGCCCAGCCCAGGGTCACCATCTAAAGCCACGCACTCTGTCCTGCTGTTCCAGGCGCCAGCGCTCGACCCTGCCTTCTGCATTTCCCACCAGTCCCACCTCAGCTGATGGCCTCTGCCCCTCAGCACCAAGGGGCCCCCACAGGCCTGGCCCTGCCTCCCTCCCTGCCAGTCACCACTTGCATACCCAGGAAACTCACAGGAACACCTCTGAGGTGGCAGAGGGGACAGACACAGGGAGTCACCAGGCCATCTTCACCCCCAGGAGGAAGGACACACATCACGTGTGTCCAGGCACCGTGGAGGAGGCCCCTCAACCCGTCCTTTGAGGGGCACGCAGATGCTGAGGATGGCCAAGGGAGGGAAGGAAGGCCCTGGAGACAGGCCCAGGGCTGCGGCTTCCTGGCAGGGGAGAGGCTGAAGGGAAGGTCAGGAGGCCGAAACAGGAGCTGCAGGCAGCCCCTGCCCACAACCAGCCCACGGCAGGAGGTTCTGCATTGGGACAGTTGCGATTTCTGACCTGGTGGAACTTTCACAACTAAAAACTGGTGCAGGCTGGGCACAGTGGCTCACGCCTGTAATCCTAGCTCTCTGGGAGGCCGAGGCAGGCAGATCACTCAAGGTCAGGAGTTCGAAACCAGCCTGAGCAAGAGTGAGACCCTGTCTCTACTATAAATAGAAATAAACTAATTGGCCAGCTAAAATATATATAGAAAAAATTAGCTGGGCATGGTGGCGCATGCCTGTAGTCCCAGCTACTCGGGAGGCTGAGGCAGAAGGATCACTCGAGCCCAGGAGTTGGAGGTTGCTGTGAGCTAGGCTGACGCTACGGCACTCTAGCGCAGGCAACAGAGTGAGACTCTGTCTAAAAAAAAAAAAAAAAACTGGTGCAAATGGCCCAACACTTTGTCAGATAAGACGTGAAACCCTATCATCGGCACAGGGTCAGGAAAGAAAGCTGTCTCCGCACACGGCACGGCTGCATGGGCTCCCGCCTCGGGCAGCCAGAGATCTCGCAGGCCCGGCCCAGCGTTCCCATAAACAATCTTGAGGCTTCTGCGGCTCAGCGTCCCGTGTATAAAACAAGGACACTGGTCCGACCTGCACAGAAGGCTGCTAGTGTGTGCCCGACACAAGGCAAACACTGGGCAAGTCTCACTGCAGTAGCCGTTTTCACAGAAGAGGGGAGGCCCCACTGGGCTTCCAGCGCACCAAACCCCATAGGGTACTAGCGGAGGAGGGCTGGTCTGGCAGAAGGGCCCAGGTGAAGAAGGGGGACTCTAGGGGACTGCCCATCCATCTCAGGGCTGCTGTGGGCATTTCTATTGTCTGTCCACCCCCCACCCCCCAACAGCTCCCACTTGTCACATGGAACCCAGCCTTCCCCACTCTCAGACCACGGGTCTGTGCAGGTTTATGGTGAGACCCAGAGGAGGGGCTGGGCTGCAGCCATCACTGGCCTGGCCACTGATGCCATTTCCTTTTGGGGGGGCTGGAACCAAGCCTTAGTCATCAGAGCAAGTCTGAGGGCTCTGGTCATGTAAGGGACGTGTTGTGGCCTTTCCTCCCCAACATGCCACTACTGCCCAGAGGACACAGCTAGGCAAGAGGAGTGAGAACCGGGGCCTGGGGCCCAGCCAGATCCTAGCACTGGGCTCAGACTGGGCCACTTCACTACCCTGGACCTGTCTGTTACACGAGATGACAAAGTACCCTACATCCACACAGTTTGAGCTGGTTTTGTTGTCACTTGCGAGAGGAACAAACACCCACAGTGAGGGCCAGCAACCTCAAGCCCACTCTGCTGGGAGCCCTCAGGCTGGGCTCTGAGCCCAGGGCTTTCCCTGCCGGGCTCCAGCTGTCAGTCCCCCAGCACAGGGTCCCTGTCTCTGCATGTCTCTCTCCTGACTCACCCACACTTTGCAGGGTTGGGGTGGGGAGGAACCCTGGCTAGGAACAGGCTGGGCTGCACGTTCACTTCACTGGAACTATTTCTAAACCTCAGGATCATCCTCCATGGGGTCAGAAACCGGCCTGGTCCGCAGCCAGGGCAGGCTCAATCCTCCTGCCCCCGAGGCCCTGCTAGTTCACACGGCAGAGAACACAGCTTCTTGAGAGAGGGTGGGAAGCTGAGAGCAGGCGTGCCGAGCGTCTGGGGACCAGCCCCATCCCTGAAGTTTGGAACTAAGCAGGACTGTTACTGGTGACTAGAGGCCAGTACTTGTTCGGTGCCCGGCTGTGACTCCGAAAGAACAGGCTGCAGGTTGCGCTCCACCCTCACGCGCTTCTGGGGCCCCTTGGGCTGTGGACTCCTCACAGACGTCACTGCACCTGAGTCTCCCACTGCCCAGAGCAGACGAGGAAGAGGAGGCTCAGAGAGGTGGAGTGACCGCCTCAAGGCCACCCAGTGTGTGTGGACCGAGGCCTCTTGACTCCAGGACTGTGTCCCCACCTTGCAGACCTAAGATCCCTTGTAAGTAGGATTCTGGGGGCACCCTCCCCACACCCCGTGCCTGTGCCTCAGGTCACATGGTCGCTCACCTCAGGGTGCAGGCCGCAGCCTGGCTGGGCTGGTATGGCCCAAGCTGCACGCGGCACACGAGGGCGCCCAGAGCCTCGCAGTCTTCCATGTCACATGGGTACCGTGCGGCCAGCACGTTGTTCTTGGCCTCCTCATAGAGCAGCCGCAGGACCTCCTCATCCTGGATCTGTGGGCCGGTGCAGCAGGGAGAGGCTGCTCAGCTGGGCGAGGGTCAGGCAGGAATGTCCAGGGTCTAGGGACAGGAGGGTGGGCACAGGGGCCGGACCTGGGTGCTGCCTCACCTGGAGCTCCCGCCGCTTTGGGAAGAACACGTTCCTTCGGAACTGCAGGGAAGGCTCATCTGGGGACAAAGGTGGTGGGACAGAGGTGGGGGTCACTGCCTGGCCACCCCGCTCAGCCCAGCCCTGCCCTCTCCCCTGATGGGCCCGGACCCCATTCTTGCCTCACCCACCATGACTGAAAACCCAAGGGCCATCCAGAGAGTCTCAGTGTGCTCGCCAGCCCCCCACCCCACCCACCTCCCTGGGCTCCCCTCAGGGACCTGTTCCTTCCCTGCCAGGGGTGGCTGAGGGAACCTGGGGAAGATGCAGGCCCTGCCCCTCAGCCAGGGCAGCGCCACCTGCCAGCAGCTGCCTGGCTGGGCTGGGAGCCAGCACTCCAGACTCAGGTGGGCCCGAGGCGGGGACGGGCAGCAGCAGCACTGACCCACAGCCACATCGTCATCCGGCGCGTCGGTGAAGCGCAGCAGCAGCTCCGGCCACTGGCGGCCCAGCTTGTAGGGCAAGTGCTTGGGCTTCAGCTGCACCTCTGCAGGACAAGAGGGGAAGTGGCCCACGCAGCCTCTGACGGGTCCAGCAGTCGCCCACCCACCCAAACCACTGCCCACTAACAACAGCAACGATGACAGTCACAGCCAATAGTAACTGAGCAGGTACTAAGCACCCAGAGCTATTGCAAGTGATTTATACACTTACCCTGCAATAACCCTAAGCCCCATTTCACCCATGAAGAAATTGAGGTTCAGAGAGGTTGAGTTGCTTGTCCAAAGTCACATAGCAAGTAAGAGGCTCTGGCTCCAGGCACAGCCAGCTCTGACTGTTCACTACAGACCTCAGGGCAAGCTGGGCTGAGAGGCTGTGACTGATGGAAGGTGCTGGGGTGGTTGGTACAGAGGGACCCGCACTGCCTTTAGGTAGCAGAACCTGAAGCTGGTAACTAGGGCCCACAGGCTCGATAGACTACCCTCACCTGCCTCTGGCAGAGCCTGGGCCTCCTCCTTGTCAGTCCCCACCCCAGCATCTCCCCGAGAGCTCCAGCTGACCCTCCATCCTGCGATCTCCTGCTCCGGCCTGGCCCTCCCACCTCACTTCCTTCTCTGCTCCTGTCCTACTATGCTCCTGCCACACTGGCCTTCTTAAATTGTTTGCATATTTCCAGCTTCTGTGTGCCTCAGGGCCTTTGCGCTTGTTGTTCCTCCTGCCTTGGGTCACCCTTCCCCCAGATCCTCACATGGCTGCTGGTTCAGGTCTTAGTTCAAGTGTCACCCTCCCTGGATCCCTAACTCAGGCACCTCCTCGAAACTTTCTATCACACGGATTGCACTGTCATCCACTTGCCTCCATAGCATTTATCACCCCCTGACACCCCCTTGCTGCCTCCACCACAATAGCCTATCCGTGCCACATGGCAGGAGCCAGCCGTTCTGTCCACTGCTGCACCCCTGGCGTGCAGCGGGCCTCACCACGGATTGGCAGAATGACTGAGCACACTCCTGCAGCCCCTGGAACTCAGGCTGTAGCCTGACACTGCCACTGCTCTAGACTCAGGACACAACACCTCAGGCCAGGAAGGATAAAGTGGTTTTAGCTCATGCACCAGCACCCACCAACTGACAGTGGCCCCCTGCGACGCAGCCTCTGAGAGGGGTGAGATGAATGGGGATATCTGGGCTATGGCAGGGAGCCGGGTGGCAAAATACCCACCGGGTACTTCTACCCTGCCTCTGAGCCCCCTCTTGACACGCATCGCCCCACTCACCCCTCTGCCCCTCCCCCCATGCCTAAGTGCCTTGTCCTGCCAGCCTGATGACAAGGGCCATCTCTGTTCTTTGGACCATCTGGACCGTCTTCCATCTGGACCCTGATCTTAACCCCAAACAGCAGCCACAGCCTGTTCTACCCAACCCCCGCATCCAGCTTCTTCAGCCCTTTCTTGTCCTGCTGTTTCTTTTATCTTTTTCTTGTCCCTCTGTTTCTTTTTCTTTTTTTTTTTTTTTGAGACAGAGTCTCACTCTGTTGCCTGGGCTAGAGTGAGTGCCGTGGCGTCAGCCTCGCTCACAGCAACCTCAAACTCCTGGGCACGAGCAATCCTCCTGCCTCAGCCTCCCGAGTAGCTGGGACTACAGGCATGCGCCACCATGCCCGGCTAATTTTTTCTATATATTTTTAGTTGGCCAATTAATTGCTTTCTATTTATAGTAGAGACAGGGTCTCGCTCTTGCTCAGGCTGGTTTCGAACTCCTGAGCTCGAGCGATCCGCCCGCCTCGGCCTCCCAGAGAGCTAGGATTACAGGCGTGAGCCACTGGCCATCCCTCTGTTTCTGATCCAGATTTTCCAGAGGCCCCACAGCCCTCATTTCCAACCTAAGTCTCTGGCCCCACCCCTCTGTCACCACCAACCCAGGGAAATGTGCCATTTGCCCCCAACAGCCACCTTCTTCTCCCCTCCAGAAAGGGCCCCTTCAACCCCGCCCGCTTGGCCCCTTGGCCAGAGTCCTACTTGTGCTCTCTCCATCTAGAGCCCCGTGGGGCTGGAGGACATGGAGATCACTCACTTTGCAGGTAGGCAACTGAAGCCCACACAGGAACAGTGATGGCTGTACCCCCAGCATTGGGAACACTGGCCAGCACAAGGGAGGCTTTGCATATCCTTACGGAATGAACGAGGTAACTAACTAGCTGGGACCCATTGGACACACTGGGGGGAAGGGAGACCCAGGACTAGGATGCCCTGCCTCTTGCCTGCAGCCCAGCCCTGGCCAGCCTTGACCCTGGGCCCCGGCAGCTCAGAGGACTCTCGTCATCAGAACAGGACTATGCTGACCCAGTGGTCCCGTGAATCACCAGACAGGCCTTCCTGACTGCCTGGAGGCTGTCACCCAAAAGAGACTGACAGTCCCTGGAGTTCTGTTCTATGCAGAGTGACAATGGCACTGAGAAGGCCAAGCTCTTCCAAAATAGCCGGCATGAAGGGCAGCTCTAGCAGATGGCAGCCCCTCTGTCACGTAGGGTGCGCACAGCCTCAGGGCATCTATCACTGCGCACCCAGTGTGGGGGTCGGGGGAGGCCAAGGGTTCTAGGGGGCCCAAGTCAAAGTTGAAGTAGCCTTTCAGCCTCCCAGAACTCAGCCGGGGACAAGGTGGGTGCTGACTGGGCTGGGCCTCTCTCAGGCCACACAGGCGGCCCATTCCTGCTCTTGCCAAGGGGGAGCAGGAATGTACAAGGGGGAGTGGGAGGAAGTGAGCTGCCCAGCCCCCACTGGGAGCCTCCCGAGGCAGGGCTGGGGCCGCCCACATATAACCCCCCAGCCAGCCCTGACCAACAGCCGGAGGTGAAGGAGGGGGTGTGGGGCGGCCAGAGGAGACGGGTCAGCAGGAAGAGGGTGCGCAAAGGCCTCTGAGCAGCAGCTGGGCAGGAAGCTCCGACTGCGGGGGTGGAGGGAGGAGGATGGGCAGGCAGGGGGTACCAGGGCTCCTTCTGTCCTACTGGGCTGGCTGAGGTCCCCTCTCTGGGGTATGGGCAGACCCCAGCAGCCTCAGGAGAGGAAATAATCACTGTGGGCCCCTTGGCTGGCCCAGGCTGTCCTGCTTACTCTCCATGGGACTGGTCACCCGCTTTTTGTCCCTGACTCTGTTCCTCTACAGCAGGGAGACTATTTAAGCTCAGAAAACACGCCTGGCCGGGCACGGTGGCTCTCGCCTGTAATCCTAGCACTCTGGGAGGCCGAGGCGGGAGGATGGCTCAAGGTCAGGAGTTCGAAACCAGCCTGAGCAAGAGTGAGACCCCATCTCTACTAAAAAAATAGAAAGAAATTAATTGGCCAACTAAAAATATATAGAAAAAATTAGCCGGGCATGGTGGCGCATGCCTGTAGTCTCAGCTACTAAGGAGGCTGAGGCAGAAGGATCACTTGAGCCCAGGAGTTTGAGGTTGCTGTAAGCTAGGCTGACACCATGGCACTCTAGCCCGGGTTAACAGAGCGAGACTCTGTCTCAAAACAAAACAAAACAGAAAACACGCCTGGCCCTGGCATCAATCAGCAATTTACTTTCCTAAATGACAACATGGGGCATTCTCTCCTGTCCCCCTTCCTGTCCAAGCCAGCAGGCTCAGAGACCCTATTTACCCAGGGATCCTGGTGAGAGTCTGAGAGTCACTGCCCCCACACCCATTCAACCTTGGAATCTCTGCCTGAAAGGGCAGGACGTGGGTGGCCACAGGGCCAGACAGCAGGCAGGACTGGAGCCCCGCTGCAGAGACATGTCAGTACTCTTCCTGCCCTCCCCACCCCCAGCAAGAGCCTCAAACTCAGAGGGGGCTGCTTCCTGGGCTGTGTCTCTCTCCTCCCCACCCCAGGGAACAGGATACAGTTCAAAGAGGCCTGCTGGAGGCCACCCAGGTTCTATCCTGGTCCTATCACTCAGTAGTCTGACCACTCTAAGCCTCGACTTCCTCATCTGCAAAACGGGCCTGGACCAAGGATGAGACAAAATCACACTCATGAAGTGCTGGCTGGGGTTGTGGCACAGACTGGTGCTCAGTAAACACGGCCCCTTCCCTCCTGCTCCTCCCTATGCCCAGGCTCCAGCACGATGAGGTGTGGGGCAGACTGGCTGCTCCTCTGCCACCAGCAGAAAGAAAGAGGGCAGGGGGCGGGGGAGCCAGGAGTCTTCTCAGGACAAAGCCAAGTCCCACCTTCCCCTGATGTGTAGTGGCCAGAGGTTCCAGAAGCTGCCCCCTCCCTCCCGCACTGGTCAGTGCCCTTCCAATCCTCTGTCCTGGGCTTCTCACTGCCAGCCTTACCCAGCAGAGGGGAGACGAGCCAGAGGGCGAAGGCATCCAGGGCGATGTCTGGGAGGCGCAGGACCTCACGGACTGCGCGGTGCAGCTCGTGGGCACTGAGTGAGGGCAGGTTCTCCACAGCCAGGGGCACCACCGTGTCATCCGCCAGGTACACCAGCACATCAGCTGCTGCGATGGAAGTCAGGCAGGGTCACCTGAGGCCCTCTGTCCAGGCACAGACAGCCCAATAGGCACCCTCCACCACCCAATGGGACTGGAGCCTTTACCCTGTGGCCCTTGGGGGTGACTGAGGCTATATACTCCTGAGGCAGAACCCCAGCATCCCCAAAAGACTCTGTTAAAAAGTGGTATATATTAGGACTTTGAGACAATCAAACCACCCAGAAACCCAACAACTCTGGCCCACAGACTAGCCCCACCCCAATCTCCAAGGTTCAAATTAGGGCTGGACACTGCAGTGCCCACCCCCACCCCAAATCCCATAGCAGCCCAAGGACTCTGCTGTGCTTCTGCCCTGAATGAGAACATTCCATAGGTGGAGAACTAAGGCAGAGATAGGCTAAACCTGAGGTTACAGCAGTTAGTCTGTCAGGGTAGCAGCAGAGAGAGCTGGTGACCCACTGTTACCCTAGGCAAGTCTCTGTGTCTCTCTGGCCCAGGCTAAGATGGGACCAGAGGATTCCTTAGGTTACCCCAGGTTAAAGCAAATTCCAGGTCTTAGCTTCCTTAGGACTCTCCAAGCCTCAGGAGTCAACGCTGGGGCCTTTCAGACAGCCTTAAGGAAGCTAGGGAAGCACAACCCATACAGCTGAATGTTCCCTGTGACAACCTATGGGACTTCCACTTGGAGCCTAGAGCCAAAGGGAGAGTCTTGGAAGAGCAGCCAGATTCAAATCCCCATCCCTGGAACCGCCGGCATGGTGAAGGAACACTGAGCTTGGAGGCCGACATAATCAGGTTCCAATCCCTGCCTGGTCTTGGGCTCGCTGGCTGACTCTAGCAAGCCAGCTTGAGTGTCAGTTGCCTCATCTGTCAAAAGAGAGCTAATACTCCTCCTGCAAAGAGCAGCTGTAAATCAAATGAGGTGAAGCCTCACAGGTGAAGCCTGTGAAAGGGAAGGGCACAGTTTATTATTAATACAAGTGAAGTTGCTTCTTAAACCCCTAGTCTGTTCTGCTCTAATAGCTACTGTGAGAGACTGGAACACCATCTCGGTGAGGCTGGGGTTCAGATCCACCTGCCAGGCAGGGAAAACTGAGACACTGAAGGCTCACATATGTGATCACCTGGAGAGCTTCAATAGCTTGTGACTTAACCTCCCAAGGATCCAATTTCCTCCCTATAAAACAAAGCATGATCCCTGCTTTCAAAAGACTGTTTGTGAGAAACAAATGAAACAAAGAAAGCAAGTGTGTCACTTTTCATTCGTGTGATCCCATTTGAATTTCACAGCTATGTGAGACATGTCCATTTTACAAATGAGGAGAGCGAGGTTCAAGAAGAGGACTCCACTTGGCCATTAAGCTAGTGACAAAGTCCAGGTGCTCTGACTCTGACTTTTGTGAGTTTTCCATATCTTAATGTGCCTTATTTCTTAAATGATATGTAAGATTATCTTTAGTGAAAAACAAAAAAAAAAGCCAGAGCCACTTCCCCAAGGCTGGGGTCCCAGGAGGGTATGGAGGGGAGGAGAAGCGGACAGGGACCCACCTCGGGCTCCCACGGAGGACACGCTGCTTCGGTGGGACCGCTCAGCGGGGCCAGGATGCCCGGCACTGCTATCTGTCCCGTCCATCTGCAAAGGGAAAGAGAAACAGCGCTTACTGGGGGGTCCAGGGATGGGGGAATGGGGGTCTCCTCAAGTTCTCAATGAGTAAGGGAAGGGGTCCGGGCTGGGTCTGCAAGGCTGGCTGGTGGAACTGAGTATGCAGACTTGGGTGGGGGTGTCCCTCGGCCCACTCGAAGTCAGGGCTGGTGGGAGGAGTCAGGGCTGTGACTGTCAATAGCGAAGGTCGAACCTCCGCTCGCCGGGATGCCCAGGCAGAGCAAAGCGCACCCCATTCCGAGGGCGGGGCCCGGGGCAGGGCGTCGCCGCACTCTCACCTCGTAGAGGGGCAGCCGCCTCAGGCCAGGCTCCTGTCCTGACTCCCCCTCCTGGCTCCGGCTCCAGCTCCGCCGCTGAGCGGGCCACGGCCGGGACCCCAGCTGCCGCTAGAAACCCAGCCGCTGGGGCTGCTACGCGGAAGCCGCAGCCGGAGGAAGCGCGGCACACTCCGGCCCCGCCCCCGGTCTGCGGCAGCCAATCGGAGCCCGGGGCTGCTGCGCACGCGCCCTGCTGACGCCCGCGCGCCAACACCCACCCGCGGGCCCGCGCATGCCCAGACGCCTCGGGACAAGCGCCTCGCGTTTCCGGTCACATCCCAGGGGGCCGCGTCACGAACCAGCCTTGCCACCAACCTGAGTGACCCAGGGCAAGTTACCCCTCACACAGGTCCCGATCATTGGCCTGTAACAGGGTGTGGCGAAGATTCAAGAAAATCAGGGCTGGGGCGCGAGCTCTGGCACTCACTTGCCGTGTAACTTTGGGCCACGCCTGTGAAACGGAGATGCTTCCTGGGACGTGTCAGGGAGCCGCGCTGCTGGGCCCTGGGTAAAGGTGACGCAGGCAGCAGCCTGAACTGCAGCGCCCCCCAGGCCGTGAATGGTGATGGGCGCTGGACTGTGGTCAGGAGACCGTCCTGCCCCTGACTCGTCCTGGACAAGTCCCTTCCTCTCTGGGCCTCAGTTTCCTCATCTATAAAATGAGGAGTTTGGACTCGATGACTTCCAAGGACCCTTCTCACTCTCAAATTATAGGTGTATGTCAGAAACCCAGGCCAGGCACACCTGTTTTTCCAGAGAGCAGTCACATGAGCCCTCGCTATCTTACACACACAGCCTCAGAGACCTTGAGGTATTCCTAGGCTGGGAAGAGATGTTGGGCCCTGAAGAGGCTGGTGTGAAACTATTTATCCCCAGGGCCATATCCCCAACATGTCCTGGCAATGCCAGCATGTATGTACCTGACGTGTGGAACTCAGGGAGAAAAACAGGTCTATGGGGCGCCGTCCCGAGCTAGAGGAACCAGAAACTGTTCCAAGTGACAACAGTGGACTTGGTGATCTGGAACAGAGGTCTGTGGGTTCACCTTACCCTGATTCCCTGGGATTGGAAAGCAGCTCTGGCTCCTGGCCCAGTCCGATCTTCTTCAGTATTGGAACCAGCTCTTTGCTGGACCTCCAGGACCCACATGGCCCCAAAACAGAGCTGATTACAACTGCCTTACTGATGTGACCTAAGGACTGGAGAGGCACAGATGTGGGCTGCAGAGAAGAGTGTGCAGCTGGAGCAGGCGTCTCTCTCCAGTTCTCAGCTCTGGGACCCTCAGGCCAGGACTCAGTGGCTCCCTGGTCTCCCAGAGCCAGCTGTGTTGCCAAAAACTCAGCACTTGTCCATGAGGCCAAATCAGAAGAATGAAGACAAGTGGTTTGAGGGGAAGGAAAGAGAAGTTTATTAGTTTGCCAGCAAAGGAGGAACAATGGTAGACCTTCTCATCTCAAAATCCAAATTTTCCTGAACATAAGCAGAAATACAGAGCTTTTAAAGGGAGGGCCCCTCATTTCTAGGATATGGTTAACTATACTAATCATCCCATCTCTGCCAAAGACAAAGCCTGTGACCTCCACCAGCCACCCACATGGGAGGCAGGTGCTGCCTGGGATGGCCAAGTTATCTCTTTTAACAAAGCACTTCACCTGCCTCAGTGATGTAGGACAGGCCAGAGTTCCCAAAAAGAGTGGGGGAAGTTTTAAAGAGACAGAAAAAAATTTTTTTTTCTTCAGGCCCTTCCGTCTGTTCCTTCTATTCTCCCAGTCGGAGCGAAGTGGGAACATAGTTTGGTGTTGTTGGGTGCTTGCTGGGTGCAGGGCCTGTGCCAGGTCAGGGGATGGAGACTGCAGTGAGATACGGCCCCTGCCCTCAGGAAGTGTATGTTAGGGTTTCACTGGGGAGTGGAGGAAGAGGCCAGAGAGAAAGAAGCCCAGGAGAACAGCATATTTAAAACCACAGAAGATGACAGTATTGTCTTAAGAGCTACAAAATGCTACAAGCAGGAAGAGGAAGGTCCTCACTTCCTGCTCATCTGTTGTGTGCTGGACACTGAGCCAGGCCCTTTCCCAGATGTTCCCTCATGGCGTCCTCATGTGTCCTGTGAGTGAAAATAAGAGCATTAGCAGCTACTATTTATATGCCAGCCACTGTTCTAAGTGCTTTAATCCTTATAATACAGTAAGAGATGAGTAGTATAGGTCTGTTTTATGAATGAGAAAACAGGATTGGAAAGATTAAATAAAAAGGGTAACATCTGTCAGTGTGTGTGTGGTGTGGTGGTGGTGGAGAGGCTGGAACCGGGGTCTAGCTGAGGGGGCGGCCTTGGAGATGAGCTGGAAGGCTGAGTAGTGTGCCAGCAGAAAGGGTGGGGAAAGAAAGGCATTCTAGGTAGCCGCAGCTGCATGGTTAGAACCAGGAAAGACCCTGCCTGCTTTGTAGGAGAACAGCAGGTGGGGTGGCACCAAGGCTGGGGCCCCTGAACCCCAGGGTGAAGGGTATGGGGCAGGTTTTTCAGGCAGTGAGGACGTCTTAGAGGTTGTGAGCTAGAGAGTGATGAAGTGAATGCTCTGCAGTGCCATGCATAGGGGGGCTTCTCTTCTGCAATGCTCTAGGGAAGTGGGACCGAGGGTCTCTCTTGAACAGGGGTGGGCTGTGAGATTGGAGGAGAGAATGGGGCCCATTCTGGAGTGAGGGAGGAGGGGCCCTGCAGCCTTTAGAGCCCAGGAGGCTTAGACATTGGCAGTCAGCCGGGCCGGTCCCCTACTCTGGCAAACAATAAAGGACCCCAAGGCTCACAGAAGGGTTGCCTAACGCCACTCAGGGAGAGAACAAGAGGCAGAACTAGGACTGTAGCCAACCCACCATGAGGCCAGTCCTTGGGATGGTCTTTAGAGTGGCCCAAAGAGTCCCAGGCAGTTCTGGGGAGAGGAGGTCAGAGATGAGGCCCTGCCTTCTAGAACCTGCCACCCACACGAGGTAGTAGTCACAGAGAGAGAGGAGGGTGAGCAGGACTGGTCCTTGGGCATCTGATAGGAAACTAAGAGCCTCAATGAGATCTGGAGGGGAGGGTGTGGGTACTGTTGGACTTTTATGTTCTCTAGGGCACTTTGGCAATGCCGGGAGAGGACCAGAACCCCAGGGCTGGCCACTGATGCCACTCCCTGACTTTTCCATTCGTTCGTTCACTCAATATTGGTTATTTTTTAGAGACAGAATATTTATTGAGTGCTCACCCTGTGCCATCCACTGTTCTAAGCCTTTGAGATACATTAGTGAGCAAAACAGCCAGAGATCCCTGCCCGACAGACAGGGATACATCACAGGTCAGAGGCAATAAGTGTGACGGGAGGAAGAAGAGGAAGAGCCAGGTGCGGAATGCTGGGGGGCAAGGCAGACTGCAACGTTGTTGGAAGGCTCACCCAGGAGCAGGTGAGGGGGTTTGAGGTGGGAAGGCTGAGAGTGTCCAGGAAGAGGGAACAGCCAGTGCTAGGCCTGGAGTCAGGAAGCCAGGGGTGGCTAGATGTGAGGTCAGAGGAGAATGGGCAGTGCCTGCGGCTCCCTGAGTCTAGGAAGGATTTCAGTTTTGGCTTTGAGCGAGATGGGCCCTTGCAGAGAGACACAGGACTCTTTATCTCGCCAAGCCCCCATCTTTCCCCTGGGAAAGAAGAGGCCTAGGCAGGCTGTCTTTGACTCACACACGGGAGTTGTAAACAACTCTGGGAGAACAGCTTCTGGCCTGGTGAGTCACTCCTGGGAGCGGCTTCTCCGGGGCTGTGACCCCCTGCCCTGGCTCAGCAGCTACCCCACGCCACAGGCAACTGTGGGCTGGGCCTGCCCCCTGGTGGCCACTCGCCATCCGCACTGGCCTGGGGAGGCGGGGTAAGGCGGCCTGGCGGCTGCTGTTAACACAAAGGTGGGGGGCTGGGCCAGGATGGGCCCACAGGGCCTCCCCATCATTGACGGCTGAAGGCAGCCCTGGAGGAGCCTGACCAGGGACTGGAACTGGGTTGCCACCCCCAGCATCATCATTGCCGGGGTTTGGGGATCAGGCCTCCGTGGTTCCATCTGTCACCCTGGCCTGTAGATTCCACACTCTGCACACCCCTTCCAGTCTCAGGGTCACCGGAATTGGCTGGCTCCCCTCTCCTAGTTGCCCCAGGTCTGGGCACTAGGCCACTTGTTACCCTCCAGCCAGGGTTAAATATTAGCGGGAGGTTATCAGTGTGTACAGGGGAGGGCGAGGGGGGAATTCAACCTTCACTGTTTCTCTGCTGCAGCCGCCAGTTCCCACAGAGCCCACACGATGCCTGTGGAGGAGTTCGTGGCTGGCTGGATCTCTGGTGAGACATTTTCCTTCCTTCTGTCACTTCCTACCCAGGTAGGTCACTTCCTGGGGAAGGTGGGTGACAGGAGATGCTGAGGCCAAAGTCTTGAGTTCCCCTGGAGCACCCCAGAGTCGGCTGTCCCCAGAGCCTCCTGAGAGTGGCGGGCAGGGAGAGGAGAGGAAGGCACAGGGGGAGGTGCTGCTGGTGCATCCAAGGCCATGTTGCCGGACGCCTCCCCGGGGAGCACCTTGTACCTCAAGCCCCCTCTCCAAGCCCACCCTGTGGGGGTCAGAAAGGAAGTTCACCTTTGACCTCACCTGCTATCCTGAGTTCTCTTTGGCCTCTGCCCCACCTGGAAAAAGGTTGCACTCCTGGCCCCTGAGGAGGGCTCCTGTGCTTGTGGACCCAGCCCAGCTTCTGGGTGACGTTCCTCTTAGGAGGGAGGGACATTCTGAACCTGCCTCCTTGGGATGAGACCTTTTTCAAGCTCCAGAACCAACCCCACTTTGGAGGACAAGACTATGGCTGGGGAGTGGGGCGTAGGGAGGCCCTGTCCAAGGGCCAGCAGGACTCCTGAAAGGGCCTCCAGCTCTGGATCAAGGTGACAACCTTATGAGTTGAAGGAAGGAAGGAGCGAAGCTGGCAGGAGGTGGGAGCATTGGAGACTTGTCCAGAGTCCCACTGTTCATAAGCAGCAGGACACTCGGGGGGGGGGGTTCACTCCCAGCCAAGGACACATGCGTCTTTGGTTGGCTTTTCACTTCTGGTTGTGCGTTCTCAGGTGGGTCAGGGCCTCACTCCCTGACCCAATGCCTTCCAGCTGTGTGTAGACGGGGTAGGGGACAGCTGGAATTTCTCTGGCGTCTGGCAGGAAGATGGCTGTACGTGTCTGAGAAGGTCCTGTCCCCCTTCCTCCTGCCTAAATCCCTCTTTCCTCTCAGCACAGACTTGCGCCCTGGGCCTGGCGTGAGGCCCGCACTCATAGCATCTTCTTGTCACCACAGGAGCTCTGGGCTTGGTCCTGGGACACCCCTTTGACACTGTGAAGGTGAGTTTAGGAGAGGCACCTGAAGAATGAAAGATCTCACCCAAACCAAATGTCAGGGTGCCCTGAGATCAGGCCTGGCTAGTGGAGGCTCTTCCTGCCTCTCCTGCCTCTGGCATGCTGCTCCTGGGCCAGAGGGAAGAGTGGGCTGCCCACCGGCCCTGCCAGCCCACCTGCTCTGTCCTCCCCATCCAGGTGCGGCTGCAGACCCAGACCACGTACCGGGGCATCGTTGATTGCATGGTGAAGATTTACCGCCATGAGTCGGTGGGTGGCCTGCTTCTTTTGGGTAGGAGGCATCTGGGGTGTTTGGTACCAACTTCCATCTCTTCCCCAGTAGGGCTCTGCTTCTGGAGGAGAGATGACCCAAGTCTGGGACCCTTGGGGGACTTGGTGGTAGCTTAGCACCTCAAGAGTGGAGCCAAGGCCTTCCCCAGCCTCAGCCTGTCCCCACCTCACTGTGGCAGGGCTCGGGAGTTGTTTCCAGCCAGAGACTGCCTTTCCAGGGCTGGAAAGGGCAAAGGGGAGGCCCCACGGCACCCCCTCTAGTGTTGCCATGTCTCCCTGCAGCTGCTGGGCTTCTTCAAGGGCATGAGCTTTCCCATTGTGAGCATAGCCCTGGTCAACTCCATGCTGTTCGGGGTCTACAGCAATTCCCTGCTGGCACTCACCGCAACCTCCCACCAGGAGCGGCGCGCCCAGCCGCCCAGCTGCACACACGTCTTCATAGCAGGCTGCACTGGGGGGTTCCTGCAGGTGAGGGGGCATCTCATGGACACACACAGGTGGCACAATGACGGTCAGCTAGATCTGTCCCCTCCCACCCTCCCCTGATGACCCACAGCTGTGGATGGGCAGGCCTTCCCTAGGGGAACGTGAGGCATGGCTTTGGTGACCCGGCCTGACTGTGCTGTGGCCTTCCAGGCTGCAGGTGCTGGGGCTGGGGAGCAGTGCCAGGAGGGTGCCATGGAAAAGCAGCTGTGCCCCACTCTGAGCTGTCAGGGCTTGCCCACCTCCGGGGCATCTGCCAGCCTCGGAGCTGTGGGAAGCCGACTCCCCAGCAGACCTTAGACCCTGGAGAGCTGGTGGGCCCAGCAGAGCTGTGAGCCCAGCCCCTCTGGCCTGGTCCTGATGTGGTCCTGGCACACCCTGCCCTACCCAGCGTGGCCCTTTGCCTGCATCGTGGGAGTGGCAGCTACCTGGGAGACAGCTCTCATGGGAGAGGCCCAGGGTATTCATCATTAAGTCGCTCCAGGCATCTGGTTTTGGTCTTTGTTCTGAGCACCGTAGAGCCAGGGTTGTTGGGGTAGGGTAGAGGAAAGAGGGACCTATAGGCACCAATGGGAACCGAGCTGAGTGGGGCCTCTGAGCTCAAAGAGGCAGAGGGAGGAGCACACGGTTCCCTCTTGCAGCTGGGCGACTGGGTCACCCTCTATTGGCCATCTGCCCTGACACCCCTGACACACTTCATGCGGCAGAGAGCAAGGACAAAGGGCAAAGTCAGGTTGCTCATTCAAATGAAGTAATGATTAATGAGACCCCCCAAAGGGCCTGGCTGTCCTTCTGCCCATTTTTTTTTTATTTGACCTTAAGCAAAAATCAGGAGTTCTGCCCATTTTTGTACAAGGCGCATGCCTACATTTTTAAAGCCCTGAGACCTGTAACCACCCCCCAAAACAAGGAAGAGAACTGAGACCCTGGGCTGTGAGGCTGATCCAGGTGCAGCCAGACCTGGCTCTAAGCCGCCCTCTGCTGCAGCTCTGTGGGAAACAGAACCTGGACAGTCAGGGCCGCTGATGGGGCCAGGGGCCAACTGGAGCCTGGGTTTCCCGTTAAACCAGTGCTTTCCGTTTAACAGGGTCTTGGCACAAAAATATATTTTAGTGTGGAGGAGGCAGGAGGAGGCAGGGATTGACATCCTCTGATGGGCACAGACATTGCCTTGGACTTGGCTGAGGCTGACCTGGCCAAACAGTGAAGTAGGGTCTGGTGCTCCATGTCCCCGGCGTGGGTACCATCTGCCACCCTGCCTTTGGGCAGCCCTTTCTCACCCCCAGGAGCCCAGGGCTCAGGAGAACACCCCTCAGGGAAGCCCTCTGCACAGCCCTGCCACCAGGCTCTAGAGGCAGCACCAAGGACCATCACTTGAGATGGTCCCCAATCCATGGGATGGCCCCCAACCCACTAACCTCCCTTCCCCGGGTATAAGTAAACAAGGACTCAGCTTGCCACACTCTAAAGACCACCGCCAGAGGTGACTGCCAGCCCCCTCCTCCATCAGCCGTCTCCTGGACTGAGGAACTGAGCTCATGCACCTTTTAACAAAATACACACAAAGCAAAAACCACACGCACACCCCCCCCCACCCCCCGCCAGCAGTGTGCTAACCTCAGCCTGGACCTCCATTCTCACCTGGACTTCAACAGTGACCTTGACCTAGTCACATCCCTGACTCAAACCTTAACCCCCACATGGTCTCCCTCCACATCTTCCCAGCACCAACCCTCACCCAGGGCCCAGTCCCAATACCATCCCAGATCTGTGTCCCATCTGCTGCAAGGCACCTCCCATCCGCCTAGATAGGGCTGGGGAGACGCCAGTGGGGCGCAGGAAGCCAGTGGTGCTGGGCTTTAGGGAGGTCAGAAATCAACTTCCGCTCCTGGAAAGAGTCCAGGCTCGGTCCTGAGTGCCGGGGGTTCGGCCCTGTTGCATGAGGAGGCAGTGCTGCTTGCTGACAGGGGCCTAATGCTGAGGGAGGTGGCCTGTCCCCACTGCATGCAGACGTCCTGGTCCATCCCCAGCAGTGTATGTGAGACGCTGCATGCTGGCAGCAGGAGCCAATGTGGCTCCTCTGGGACGGTGCTGCCCCCTGCCCTCCCCCTGCCTCTGCTTAAGCATATAAGCAGATGGTTCCCAGGCCAAAGCCCCACCCAGGGCACTCATGTTTCCTTTCCAACAGGCCTACTTCCTGGCCCCTTTTGACCTCATCAAAGTTCGGTTACAAAACCAGACAGAGCCGAGGACCCAGCTGGGGGGCCCCCCACCCCACTACCGGGGACCCATGCACTGTGCAGCCTCCATCTTCCAGAAGGAGGGGCCCCGGGGGCTGTTCCGAGGAGCCTGGGCCCTGACGCTGAGAGACACCCCTACAGTGGGAATCTACTTTGTCACCTATGAAGTGCTCTGTCGCCAGTGTACACCAGAGGGCCAGAATCCTGGTAAGTAGAGCAGCACGAGAGGGTGGGGGACAGAGAGGAGCAGGTTGTAGGTGGGCTGGACCTGGGGACTGGGGAGATGCTCTGTTCCAGGTCTGACCCTACCTGGGCTCCCTCTGCCCCAGGCTCAACCACAGTGCTGGTGGCAGGGGGCTTTGCCGGCATCGCGTCCTGGGTTGCAGCCACACCCTTAGATGTGATCAAGTCCCGGATGCAGATGGACGGGCTGAAGCAGAGGGCGTACCAGGGCGTGCTGGACTGCATGGTGAGCAGCGTCCGGCAGGAAGGCCTGGGGGTCTTCTTCCGGGGGGTCACCATCAACAGTGCCCGTGCCTTTCCCGTCAACGCTGTCACCTTCCTCAGCTACGAATATCTCCTACGCTGGTGGGGATGAGCCTGGCTGGGCGATGCCAGTAGCTCCCCAGCAGGCCCAGCGCCTGCCTGCCAGTTTGAGATGGGGCCGAGATCAGAGGCCAATTTGGAAGCACAGTTTGTAATTCAAAGGCACGAGGCTCAGCTCTTCTGAATCAAGGCACCTCCCAGCCGCCCAGAGTGGGCTGTGGAGAAGTCAGCGCCAGCGGGCGCGGGAAGCCAGTGGTGCCGGGCTCAGCCTCCCTGGTGAAGCCGTGGAGCAGAGCGCGGGGCACAGGCGGCCTGGCCAGCGTGCTGAGCGCCACAGCCCCCGTGCCTCCTGAAGAGCTCTGGAGGCTCTGCCGCTGGCACCATCCCAGCCCTGCTGCCTCCCACTTCCCCCGTTACACCGCGCCCTTCCATGACTAGAATCCTTCGGTGGCTCCCACCACCCTCAGGAAAAAGCCCAAACCCCTCCACTTGGGCCCTCCTGCCCACGAGGCTTTGCTGTCCCTTAGTGGCTTCCCAGACCCTGAACAAGCTGTGTTCTGTCATCACCCTGGCCTGGAAGGCTTATTCCCTCCTGACCAGCAGTGCGCGCGCAGTGCCTGGCAGGGCGACGCCGTCTTCCCCCCCTGGCTAAGCCCATTCTCCTTCAAGACCCAGGCTGAGCACTGTCCCCTGGAGTCCTTCATTGGCTCCTCCCCCAAGCCCAGACATCTTGATCATGTTCCTGGATCATGGCACTGCCTGAGCTGCTTCGGAGCTGTTGGTTCGCTTCTTGACTTCCCCACTGGATGGCGATGGCGGTGAGCTGCTTGAGGTGGGGGTTGTATGTCTGAGTGTTTGCCAGCACGTGTCCAATAAATGCTCATTAAGTGAAGTGCCCGTTGCACTCCAGGCCCGTCTCGCCCCACTCTGGTTGCAAACACCTGCGTCCTTGGGCCCGCCGCACACAGCTGTCCACCACACTGCCTGGCCCCGAATGCCTGCCTGACCTGTCTTGAGGTCATCTGCCATGGAGTGGTGCCAGAAGTTGGGGGGGGGGGTTGCCTTGCCCACCCTTAGCCGATGGCACTTGTTTACCCATCTCAATTGCTAAGTGGGAATGAAAAGCCAGCTGAGTGGGTTATTTAATGACAATAAAGCTGAGGTTAGTTTGTACCCATTAATGTCCCGATCTGGTCTGAGGTCAACCTGAGTCCACCTCATGGTGACCTGGATTCCTGAAGTTACTGCCATTTACCAGGTACTCTCTACAGAAACTGTCACAGTATTATTGTCACAGTTTACAGAGGAGGCAGCCTCGGCTCAGAGACATTATGTAGCTTGTCCCAGGTCACAGAGCTGGTAAGTCATGTGACTTGCCTGGATGCATCCAAGCCCCCAACTCCAGCACCCTGCTGCTATGCTACCCTCCTCTACCTGACAGTGTGGCTGTCTCCCATGCGACATCTAAGTTCAAATTCCCTTGGGCTGGAACTGCCGGGACCAGCTCCCTTCCCGTGCTCATCGGAGCTCTCCTTGTCCGGATGGTGTGCCACAGACTGCTGGAGACAAAGATAGCCAAGAAGGGGCTAAAGATACTTTTATTCTATTTTTTATTGTTTTAGAGACAGGATTTCTCTCTGTCACCCAGGCTGGAGTGCAGTGGCAGGATCATAGCTCACTGCAGCCTCCGACTCCTGGGCTCAAGCGATCCTCCTGCCTCAGCCTCCTGAGTAGGTAGAACTACAGATATGCACCATCATGCCCAGCTAATTTTATTTTTTATTTTTTGTAGAGATGGGATCTTGCTATGTTGCCCAGGTTGGTCTTGAACTCTTGGGCTCAAGTGATTCTCCCACCTTGTCCTCCCAATGAAGATATTTTTAAAATCTAGATGTTTTCCCCATAATACTCTGAAATAAAATTTAAAAAAAAGAAAGTGGATCATTCCCCAGTCAAGCGTTCAAATGATATTGGCTCAGGCCAACATCATGACTGCAACCTCATGGGAGACCCTGAGCCATAACTACCCAGCTTAGCCACTCCAGAATTCTGGACCTTAAAAACTATGTTAGACAATAAATGTTTATTGTTCAAAGAAAAAAAAGGCAATTATTCCTGATGGGTGAAGCAGCCTAGTACATTAAATTCTCCCATTTCCCCCCTCATTGTCCTCTGCCACTGAATTATGGGCTTCAGAAAGAAGAAACAAAAAGTGCACTACAATGTGCAAAATCTGAAATAGAAGCTTGAAGGTTCCAGGGGGACAAAAAGATACAATAAAAGCCAAAGAATAACTAGTTATTCACTAAGATAATATTCCCAGCATTCTCTTAAACACCATGTCTCCTTCCTTTCTCTTTTCCCAGCCAAAAAGAAAAGAAACATGTATCACCATTAGGGGTGTCAGATATTTATAGCTGTTGCCTTAAACCCCAGCTGCTTGCTTTTCTTCCTTCATCCGGTTTAACTAAGTGGCTTCACTTGACTAAACTCTAGGTAGGTGGAAGGAGGGGCCATGAGATGCCTCCAGGCTCCAAAGAGAAGAACCAAAGTGACCAGCTTTGGGAGAGAGAGCTCCTGGGGAAGCCAAACAGCAGTAAGGGTAATGGAATTTTCTGGATTTAAGTATATAAAGCTACATTTCATAGCGTTGTGCTAGAGGCTAATCCTGAGTGATGATGCTCCCAAATAATTTGCTAAACTGTTTATTCATCTTGTTTTAATCCTAGTTCCTGATCGTTTAAAGATGTTGTTAAACATAATGTATAAGAGGCTGTTGTTTGGACTGAGCGCCTACACTGGGTCCAGAGACAATGGAGTCACTCGTGCTAGGTGTCTTGAATAATAAAATTGAATTTTGAAACAAGCCAATTTTCTAAAAAATATATTCACAGCAAACAGAAGTGGCCCCATGTACCTAAGCCAGAGTAGTAAGGAAGTCCTGTCTGTGTTAACCCTGTGTGTGAAATATTAGTAACTGAAATGACTGATCTGCTTTTGTTCCCTGTTTCTGCTTTCTTCACCTTTTTTCTGCCTATAAAGCCAAATCCCTCTGCTCAACTTATTGAAACATCTATTTTTTTAAAATAATGAAATGTTGCCTGATTCTACAATAATTAATAAAAGCCAATTAAATTGTTAAACCAAAACAAAAAAAATCCAGATGTTTGTAAATCATCAGGGTGTCATAAGATGCATGTGAAACTGCTTAAAAATTTAACAGACATGGCCAGTGCAGTGGCTCATGCCTGTAATCCTAGCACTCTGGGAGGCCGAGGCGGGAGGCTCGCTTAAGCTCAGGAGTTCAAGACCAGCCTGAGCAAGAGTGAGACCCCATCTCTACTAAAAATAGAAAGAAATTGGCCAAACAACTAAAAATAGAAAAAATTAGCTGGGCATGGTGGCGCGTGCCTGTAGTCCCAGCTACCCTGGAGGCTGAGGCAGGAGGATCGTTTGAGCCCAGGAGTTTGAGGTTGCTGTGAGCTAGGCTGACGCCACTACACTCTAGCCCAGGTAAGAGAGTGAGACTCTGTCTCAAAAAAAAAAAAAAAATTTAACAGACGTTATTCAAGGTTGCCATTGCTTTTGAGAGCTAAGAAGAAATAGAAGAAACCCTTAAGAAGTAGGAAAGAAACAGTGAACTTGCTTTGAGGTTACAGGGGGTGATGTCTGAGGGTCACCCGCAAAGAGTTTACAACTTGGGCAAACTATTATTCGGTGTCTCATTGGATTCGTGTTGACAAATGTCATCCTTACAGTAATGACCACAGCTGAAGAAATTCCAGGAGACCGATGTGTGTAGTGACACAACAGCTACATGTGCGGGGAAAGGGGGAAATGACACAGCCTGGGGATGATTCTGGCTTAAATAACTTTCACAGACTCACCAACAGCTGAGCTAAGAGGATTCACTCTATAAATGGGACTTAGGTCCCTCCAGCCTGCCCAGGCTCCTGAGCTCCTGGTCGTGGATCCCTGGGCGTCCCCAAGGCACCTGAGTGTCCCCAGCCCACCCCTGCTGCAGTGCTCGGTGCAGGCACGCCCTCTGCTTCCAGGGCCAGGTGCCTCAGAGCAGTGCTTCCCCTCCCACTTCCACATCAAAGGAGCCCCTAACTCCTGTTAACCTGCTTTTAAAGGTTTTCTGGGGCCCACTCCCCCACTTTTCAATCCTAATAGCACAACTTTGGTCCTCTCCTGAATCTGGACAAGTAATTTAACTTTTTGAAATGCATTTCTGATCAAGTCACCCTGCTCCCCAGTGGCTCCCCGTCACTGCCGAGTCAGGGCCTGCAGGGCTCCCTCCCACCGAGGGACGTTTGCACGTGGTCTCCTCACTGCCTTCAGCTGCCGGTTCAGTGGCGCATCTTTTGGGAGGCCTTCCTCAGCACCTCTGCCTGGGGCAGGTTCCTTTGGTTTATGCCAGTTGTTCAGAATCTCCTGGAAGGTTTGTTAAAATGCAGTTGCTGGGTACACCCTGGAGTTTCTGATTCAGTAGCTTTGGGAAGGGCCCAGGAATTGGCATTTCACTAAATTCTCAGATGCTGCTGACTCTGCGGTGTAGGCCACACGTTGAGAACCACTGGCTTGTGCTTTCACGTCATCTCCCTTCCTCCATCAGCAATGACACACTCTTGTTTTCGTGACTCTTTGGTTATGTCTGTCTCTCCTCTAAACTATGAGCTCCACAAAGCAGAGACCCTGCCTGGATTGCTCATCATCAAAACTGGAGCTGGTATACAGAGGTACTCAATAAATAGTTGAACAAATGAGTGAATGAATAAATGAAGGAAAGAAGACTGGTCTTCCTGACTTCCTCTCTGGCAGCCTGATGCTCTATATTTTACGTAGAGCCCTCCTACTAGAAAGCAACCATATTCAAGATCAGTTATAATACACGTAATTTAAAAACCATTGCTAACTTTGCAAGAAGTAAGAGAACTTCCCAAGGATCCCCCAAAACAAGGAATAGCAAGTATAAACCAGAGTGTTAGAACTGGGGCTGCCCCTGGGGCAAACACTGACTCCACAACCTTGGTGATTAAAAAACCATAGGGAACAGATTAGAACTTGAGTCCACATAGAGTGGGGGAGTTGAGTCCAAGACTCATAAATTAGGTAGATTTATATAGATACAGGAAAAAGCTACCCCTTCAGTGAAAGGGTAGACTAGAAATTTTCTGCCCACCAGTGCAGGGAATCTACAAGAAACCCTGCCTCTCTCCTTTGTGGCAGAAAACATTTAAGAATAAGATTTGCCTCCCTTGTGTGTGAACCAGGAACCATGTGCCTGCTCCCTAATCCACCCCTCAGGTCTGGACACCTGCCTCTAAGAAATGAATTTCTCATGCTGGTAGCGCCTCCTTGTGTCCTGTGGGAATAACTACACAATTTTCTAAGAGCACCCTACAGTGGGATCTTTTAAGTTTTCCAGAGATTAAGTCCAACTTAAAAAAAAATTCCCTCTCACAATTCAATAACAAAAACCAAATAACTCAATTGAAAAATGGACAGAGGGCAAAGCATAGTGGCTCAAGCCTGTAATCCTAGCACTCTGGGAGGAAGAGGAGGGAGGATTGCTTGAGGGCAGGAGTTCAAGACTAGTCTAAGCAAGAGCAAGACCCTGTCTCACTAAAAATAGAAAAATTAACCAGGTGTAATGGCATGTGCCTATAGTCCCAGCTACTCGGGAGGCGGAGGCGGGAGGATCGCTTGAGCCCAGGAGTTTGGGGTTACAGTGAGCTATGATCACCCCACTGCACTCCAGCCGGAGCAACAGAGTGAGACCCTGTATCAAAAATATATATATATATAACATATACCAATCATATCTAAGACAGGTGGGTAGATAGGTAGAGTTTGAAGTAATGCCTGGCAAGTAGTAAGCCCTTTATAAATATTAATTCATTCAGAGGGCCTTGAGAGGAGGGATCCTGCGGTCTTAGTCACTGACTCGAGTTATAGGTAACTTCCGTTTTCCCCCTCTGGTTTGTGAGCACCTTAGGAACAGGGACTGTGTCTTCTTCATCTCTGCTTCCTGGAGTCTTCTGTGCTGTCTGAACATGGCGTTTGTTATAGGCTTGGAAATAACCGGACATAACGCACATGATCTCTTTGTCCTCCCGTCCCCTTCCGTGCTTGGCATGTGGCAGCACCTGCAGACCTGGGCAGGCCTGCCTGACTTTGACTGAAAATGAGCTCTGTTGGGGAGAGTCCACGCCGTCTTTGCCGCCTCTTTCCTTCGTTCCTACGCCCTGTTGGGAAGTCCTGTCAACTCAGGAGCTTCCTAGAACTTCTCGGTCTTCCTGCTGCCACTTTAGCTCCCCCCCACCGCCCCTGTTCTTCACATGGGAACTACAATTCTGATTTTTAAAACATAAAACATATCGTGTTCCTCCTTTGTCTAAACCACTCACACCAAAAAACCCAGCTGCTTTCCTATCTCGCTTACGATGGGATCTAAGTGCTGCCTGACTTAAAGGCCCTGACCACACCCCTGACCTCCTCCCCTCTTTGGTCCCTGGCACTTCCCTCACAGGGACTGCTTTCTATTTCTCAACCCCATCAAACTGTTTCTAACCCAGATCTGTACCTACAGTTCCCTTTGCAGAGGAGTCATTTGCGACGTGGCTCAAACGCCATTTTCTTAATGACCCTTCCTCACTCTCTCTGACATCATTGTTTTCTTTTCTTTTTTTTAAACTTTATTTTATTTATTTATTTATTTATTTATTTATTTATTTATTTATTTTTTGGAGACAGAGTCTCACTCTGTTGCCCGGGCTGGAGTGCAGTGGCGTCAGCCTAGCTCATAGCAACTTCAAACTCCTGGGCTCCAGCGATCCTCCTGCCTCAGCCTCCGGAGTAGCTGAGACTACAGGCATGTGCCACCATGCCTGGCTAATTTTTTCTATATAGTTTTACTTGTCCAGCTAATTTGTTTCTATTTTTAGTAGAGAAGAGTCTCGCTCTTGTTCAGGCTGGTCTCAAACTCCTGACCTTGAGTGACCCTCCTGCCTCAGCCTCACAGAGTGATAGGATTACAGGCGTGAACCACCGCACCTGGCCCCATTGTTTTATTTTCATCTCGACACTTTTCCATATCGAAAATTCCTGTGTTCATTTGTTCACTGGTTTATTATGTCCCCCTTCCAGAGAGTCAGGCCCTAGAGAGGAGGGAGCCTCTCTGCCTCGTTCTGCGCTGGCTCTGGGTCCTAGAACAGGGCCTGACCCACTAGCTAAGCATGCAGTAAATCTGGCTCGCAGGAGCAAACAAAATCACCCACAACCAGGAAATGTATGAAATGTGATGTTTCAAGGAAGGAAGAAGGAAGAAATTCATTGTGGTTTGAAAGAAAAAGCTCTGGGAAGAAGCCAGCAGTGACACGTTGTGTTATACCCCGCTGCTGAGACAGGACTAGGACACTCGAGGACAGAGAGCCAATCTGCCTGCCGTTTGTCGCTTTGGTCAGACCTGCAGAGATTGTGTAATTTTGCCTTCCACGTTTTGAAAGAGATATTTCATAACTGGAATGATTTAAGAAAAGAACAATTTACTTGAGTACAGGGTAGGAGAAGTAGAGTGTGTGAGGAAAGGCTAAGTGATTTGGGATCTTAGGCTGGCAAATGGAGGGCCCATGGGCAGCTTCCTAACCGTGTAAAAGTGAGTCGCTGAGCTGCCAGGTGCTGAGTGGTCAATTAGGACAACAAGCCAAGCTGGAAGTGACAGAAAAGCATTTATTCATTCACTGCAGCCTGCAAGAGGCAAGACCAGGTGCCAAGGCTCCCCAGTGCCCCATTTTATGGAACAGCACCGGATGAGGGGCAGATGTAGAAGATGGGAACAGTTTCACTGTCAAGGGGCCCCAAATAAAAGGGAATAAAAGACTCCTGCCTCTTTATTCTGGCTGGGGGAGGGGGAGGGCTGGAGCGAAAGGGGCTGAGTCAGAGTGGAGAAAGGTCTCAGCTGATGCCTCCAAGAAGGAGGTCGCGGTAAAAGCACCTGGAAAATGGCTCAGCCTGGGTCCCTGATGAGGAGGCCTCCGAGGGAGGCGCCTGGGCTAGGATGCAGGTGTGTGGGTGAGCAGGGCTGGCCGGGGGCCCTGCGGCCTTGACTGCAGCTCCCTCCAGAAAACTGCCATGTGCCATGCACTGGCTGTGCCCTGGGCTGCTGTGGGGATGGCAGCTGCCCCCCATGGGGCTCACCAGGCAAAGCCTTGCAATTGCCGGTGGCTGAGCCTGAATGATCAGGAAGGATTTTGGCCTGGAGCTGGAATCCTTGCCAGCCGGAGTCTGTCTGCCTCCAAAGCCCACGGCCTTTCAGGTAAAATCATTTTCTTCCTGTCTTGCTCCCACTATCTGGCTCAGGCTTCACCTTCTCTCACCTGGACCAGTCAGAGTCTTTCTGCCTCTGAGTCTCACATCTTTGATCCAAGGCTAAAATCCTATCCTGACTCTGTTATCATTCTAGAACGCCAAGAATGCCCTGTTCCTGTCTGACTGAAACCCTTCAATGCTATCCCACCACTAAGCCTGGTGGCTAACGGCCCTTTCTATTCCCGGCCTCCCCTCGCACCACTGTGCTTGCGTGGTCCAGTCGCCTCTGTGCCTGCTGTCCCTCGGCCTGGAGTATCCTCTGTCTACCCAACTGCAGCTCAAAGCTCCCTTCCACCCGCCGTCTCCCCAGCTCCATGGGGCCACGGTACTTTGCACAAGCCTTTGTCATGACCCTTAATCGCACTCCACTGTCATTGTCTGCGAGGTCCTGCCTAGCAGAGACACCATCTTTGCAACCTTCTCACTTAGGAGGCCATGCTGAAGAGATGTGAAATGAACAGATGAAAAAACGAATGACTATTCCAAGTTCTGGCTCCTCTCTGTTTCCCTGACATATTCCTGGCCTGCCCCATCCCCACACCAAACACTCACAGTCTGAGGGGGAAATGACTGGAGCTGCAGCATGTCTGGGGCAACACCCTGGATCTGTCTGTCCTCCAGCCTCCTCCTCCTGAGGGTAGCCCGAGAGCAGTGCCTTGTCCTGAGGTCCCTGCTGCTGGGGCTCTGGAAGAGGATCCCTTCTCGCCATAGACAGCTGCATTGCAGCAACCGTTGGCAATCAATGTTTAAAACCTGCATTGAAAGTTCTCACCCTTCTCCCATGAAAATGACACCCTGGCCTCTTTTCTGATTAAAAACTTTATTTCCAGAAGCAGAACTGTTTTTAACTGTTCAAGGGATCGGCCTGTCTGTAAAGCCCAAATCCACCTTTCCAAGTCCCAGACTCTCTAGACCAGGCGTCCTCAAACTACGGCCCGCGGGCCACATGCGGCCTGCCGAGGACATTTATCCAGCCCGCCGGGTGTTTTTGCCATGGTTGCCTGTCCTGCTTAGCAGCCGACTCATGGGGGCCCACAGTGCGCATGTGTGGAATGTGCGCCGCACTCTCCAACGGCCCTTCAACGGTCTGAGAGACAGTGAACTGGCCCCCTGTTTAAAAAGTTTGAGGACGCCTGCTCTAGACTAACGCCCTAAGGCTTCCGAACTTTCAAGAAGGGTTTAGAAACTACACAGCCTGGATTCCTACCCCTAAAGCCGCATTTTAGAGTCCTCTTCTCAGGGCTTGGACAACTTCCACTCCGAGCCCAGACTTGGTGTCCCAACTTCTCTCCCTTCTCCACTTTCCAAGATAGCTATATTTCCACGGGAAAAGGGCAGCCGGGTCTGCCTTCTGGAGAGGGCGTTTCCATGGGAAACAGGAAAGGAGGGGGCTCTGGCAAGCGGTGAAGGCACCTTCACAAGCAGCAGAGCCGCTCCACCTCCTCCTCACAGTCATAGAATTTTTCAAAGAACTCAGGGGAGGTGCCATTGCACTCAAACCACCTCCTCAATGTGCCCAGGGCCCGGAGGGCATCGGCTTTGGTGGGCAGGGGCTCAAAGCCTTCCTTTCCTCCACCCTCCTCGTCTTCAGTGCCCAACTCCTCTTTGCACATGCCAGGCCCTAGCTCCTCACCCTCCAGGTCCACAAAGCGGGAAAACTCCTCTCTGCTCAGCCCACTGGGGACTGGTGGCATCTCAGAGGCTTTGTCCAGGGACACGGGTGTTTTGCCAGGAGCCAGCCCTTCCTGAATGAAGCTGCTCAAAATGAGCTGAGGAGGCACCTTGGCCCAAGCTGCCGCCACCATGTGCAGAGCGTCCAGCACTGTGATGCCCACCCTAGCCTCAGTCAGCGAGGTGCCATCCCTCTTGCTCTGGATAGCAGCCAGCTTGCCCAGCAGACGGCGCCGGTAATGGGCCTTAAAGGCCCAGATCACTGAGCTGGGCAGGGGAGGCGTGGTGCTAGAGGCAGACAGGGGCAAGAGCCTCACGTGGTAGAGCCCAGGCAGGCCTGCCAAGTCCTCCACCACTCGAGCAGCCAACAGCAAGGCTACCTGTCGGCCCTGCTGCCCCATGTCCTTGTCAAACTGTGCCAACCACTCTAACCAGGGGACACCCAGGTCAAGGTGGTAGGAGGCGGGCAGAGCCTCACTGCTGACCCCAAAGAGGCATCTTGGGGCAACTTGTAGCCCACCCACCAATACCTGCCGCTTCTCTGTGCCCCTGCTGTTGGCACACAGCAGCACCTGTACTTGATCACATGCACCCACGCTGCCAGGCACTGCCCGGTATAGCAAGGGCACTTCGGCACAGCCAAAAACATCCTCTGGGGAGAAGTCTTTAAGGGCAAGAGGCAGCTGGGCCTGAGCCGTGAGCCCTGGGGGTGGTGGCTCAGGGGGGAATGGAGGCACAAGAACATGGCGGGCCCCAAAGCCTACATTGTTCCGGCGTTTCCAGCGGACCAGCCAGCCAATGCTGGGCACAAAGTCCTGGCCCATGATGTCAGCCAGCTCCTTGGCTTTGTGGAGCAACATGGGCCCCGTCACGTCCCAGGCCTTGGCCCGGGCGATGTGGTACCAGCAGAGCAGAGCCTCGTCAATGCCGCTGTACTTGGACTCCCGCTTGCGCTTGCGCTCCCGGTTGGCTGTGCCGCTGCACCAGTCCGCCAGGAGCTTCTCCTTATTCTTGCAGATGCGCGAGATCTGGGGCTGGGAGACCTGGAAGCGCCGGGCCACCTCTGACTGGGACATCTTGGACTCATCCAGGAGTTCCAGCACCTGGATCTTCTCTGCCAGGGACAGGGCGTGCAGCTTCTTCTTGCTGCTCAGCTCCATGGCTTCTGCACAGCTCCTGCTGGGGGAGGAAAGCATGAGGGGAGCAGAGGAGACTGAGGCCAGGAGGGACGGGAGAGGAGCACAGGAAGGAAAAGAGAATAGATGAGGACAGGGAACTGGCTGGAGTGCGGTGGGTTCGGAGGAATCAGTCAGGCTGAAAGAGGAAGGGCAATGGCCAGGCTGAGTGAGGGGCGGCCCAGCCCCCATCCCGAGGAATGCCAGCACAGAGCTGGGGCGAGGGTCTCTCTGGTCAGGAGGAGAGGGGAGTCCGGGCTGGGGCTTGGCATCACTGGGGGAGAAGGATGAATAGAGTGAGGGGACAGCTGCAGAGACAACAAAGGAGCATGGATGGGGAAGGCCTAGGGCTGGGACTGAGGGGGCAGGTGTAGGGACAGTCAGGGCTGCTGGGAGGGACCCTGGGAGGACATGGGGAGGATGGCCTGGGCTGGACTTAGATGAAGATGTTGGTGGGGGGGGTGGAGTTAATGCACAGAGTTGAGGTGACAGGTGTACAGACGACAAAGGGCAACAGAGGAGTCTGAAGGAGCGAGTCTAATTTGGTGCTGGGTCCTGGGTGATGATCAGGCCTGCAAGGGGAGTGGCAGGGCAGGGCCAAAGGGCAGCTGCACAGGCGACAAAAGGTGAGAGGGGTGAGGAGGCTGCGGACAGTGGGAGGCGGGCTGTCCCCTCAGGGAGGGTGGTGGCCTGGGAGAGATACCAGGGCGCGGGCACGAGCGCCCAGGACCCAAGCAGGCTGTGAGCCGGACTCCGCGCCCTGGCCGGGCTCTCCCCCCTCGACCCGGAGCCCATCGGCGGGGCGGACCCTGGCGCCCGCCCGCCTGGCCTCCCGCTCCGCACCCACCTCAAGCGCTCCTCCCGTGGCTCCCGCCCCTGCCCCAGCCTGGCTCCCGAGCCCCTGTCCAGGCGGTGACGGCAGAGCAGAGGGGGGACAGGCGCCACGACCCGGAGGGCAGACCGGGCCGAGGGTCTGCGCCGGCGGCAGGCGGCGGGCGGGCGCGCGCACAGCCGGGCCCGGTGCGCGCCGCCCGCGCCGGGCTCTCTCCCGGCTGGGAAGTCCGTGGTGCTGCCTCTCGGCGCCCACCCGCCGCAGCCCCGCCCCAGCCCAATCAGATTGGTTTTCAGTGGCGCCCCGTCCCGCCCCCAGCTAAGTCTCATTGGACGCCGCGGAAGTGGCGGTTCGACTGGCACTCTGGGGGCGGGGCTCCCAGCGCGAAGTGAGGGAGGAGCCAAGACCCGGCTGGAGTTCCCCGGGCGCCGCCGGCCTCCTGGGCCCGGCCTTCCGCCTGCCCAAGCCTCTGGGCTGACTTGGACTCCCAAGGCCTTCTTGGCTGTGACCCTAGACAGCCCCAGCTTCTCCGTCTCCCAAGGAGGGCTAATGGCCCTCACGGAGTTGTTTTGGGAAAATGATGAAAGGAGAAAATGGATGCAAGCTTCAAGCTACAAAAGCTAGTTACCATGGACAGCACTGGCCCCAAGTCAGCCGGCTGCGGAAACACTGCTTGCCTGGGGTCAGTTCTGAGTTAGGAAGAGTAAGGACTAATTTTTGTTTTGGTACTTGAGGAATTCAATTTCCTAAACTCAAGATCTAATATCTCCTTGTATCAGCCTTTGTATTAATAAAATCTAATATCGGCCGGGCGCGGTGGCTCACGCCTGTAATCCTAGCACTCTGGGAGG
>VBSM01003155.1:3297246-3307793 GCA_008086735.1 Cheirogaleus medius
AAAAAAAAAAAAAAAGATATAACAAGATCCACCACGTAAGCTGGCGTAATGTTCACTCTGGCTTCAGGGAAACTTGCTTTGTGTATGTAAACGTGCCCTGGGAAGGGCTGCAGGGCTGCACTCTGGGCAGCTCAGGATCCAAGAGCAGCTGCCCTGGCCTGAGAGCACTGCAGGCAACTAAAGGCAGTCAGACCAGCCGAAGCCCCTGTTCCTCAGGCTACCCTTATCACTCCAACAAAAGCTGTTATGTGTCCCATGGAGATGTCACTAGTTTCTTATGTTATTAATGCTATTGTATTTATATAATAATCAAGCTTCTGGACTCTTCTTAAGTATCTGAAATTGCAAGGTCAGCTGTGACAAACTTGGTACCACTTCCATCTATGTATCCATGTCTATGCAAAATTTTCTTGAAATCAAGCAAAACACAGAAATAAAAAGCATGCTAAAGTTGATTTTAACCCAAATTTTATACTGATCAAAACAGCTTAATTGTTCTTTATAACAAGGAATTGTTATAAACTTGAATTCACATAACAAATTAAAACTAACAAAATAACCCATTTTATATCTGCTTTACATACTGGGGTTCAACAGAAAAATTTAATTTGGGGGGGAAAGCTGTATTTCAAAACATTTAAAAAAAACCACTGTTAAGGAGGAACGTTTTAGGATGAAATGGCCTTCTTAACTGGGAGTTGGAAGATAAACCATCCAGCAGAGGGCTCTGTGTAAAAATGTTTATTTTTACTAATGTTTAGAATACAGGAACTAAAGAAAGAAAAAAAAAGACACCTCAACTCCGAAGCGACAGTTGGGCCTGCCCATGGCCAAGGGGAAAGGCCCCTCCAGGGTGTCTTGGCATGGACTGCCCCCAGTACTTAATGTCAGTGCCACTAAGCAGGAAACTTGAGGAATCAGGGTGAAGACCTTACCAGCTGCTAGCGAGCGTGCAAGGGAAGAAAGGGACATCTATGTGGCTTTCCTGTGACCTGGGAGTCTGGATACACAGGGCAGGAGGCTGAGGCTCCCAATTCAGTTAAGGGCAGGAGGCTGAATGCCCAGGTCCAGGAAGAACAAAAAGGGATTTTGGAGGTAGGCTTTTTCGTCATGTTAAAAAACAGGCACATTATCCAACATCTCCCTGTGGCCCAAGCTGCTGGCCTGGCCCCGATGCTTCCCCTCTCCCCACAAAACCAAAGGGATAGGAGGGGAGGCAGAGGTGGGAAATTCCAAGGGTGGGGAATGCTTCGGTCACCAGAGACCACCAGTGAGAGTGAGCCAGGAAAGCACAGGAAGAATAGGGTGAAGCTGCTACTCCCCCTGGCTGGGGTGGAGTAGGACAGGGTAGAGCCAGGAGGGTGACTGAGAGCATCCAGGCTCAGGCAAAGGGACCCTGTGTAGCAGGAACAGAGGGCTGAAGGGAAAAGGCAAGGCTAAGCAGCACAAAGGGCGTGGAAAGCTCCTTGCGAGAGTGCCTCAGCTTGCTCACTTCCCACTGCTCTTGGTAAAGCAGCCCTGGTCCAACTCAACTTTGGGGGAAGGGAAAAGCCTGGAGACCAGAGTGGAGGCAGAGTGGAGAGAGAAGCAAGCTGTTCTCCCACTCCTTCTCAGAGGACACTGTTTGAACCCTGTGATCACCAGGACCTGGGCCCAAGGCAAGCAGAGTGAATGCACTTCATGGAGAGCAGAGAGAAGCTGGGCCCACAGTTATGCCTTGGGGCAGTGTGCTGCTCCTTTCTCCCTGAGGGCTTGGGGCCAGAGGCAGTCAGAGCTGCTACCTCAGCTTGCTGCTGCCAGAGGCAGGTTGGCACAACCACCCCAAGGTTCTCTGGACTTGTGAAAGAGAGGAGGAGAAAGGGAAAGGTGGGTATGAAAAATATGGTGGAGGAGAGAAACAGCCTTAGACATGTAGGGAGCAGGGAAGTGGCCACATCAAGAGGAGTTCTGATTCTGGTAGATGGAAGCTTTCTCCTTCAACAGGTCCAGACACAAGTGGCAGCTCCAACTTCCTACAGAAAAGCATAATGGAGTCAGAATGGGTCCCACACGACCCCCATCTGCTTGCTATTCTTTCACTTTCTGCTTCCCTTCTCCACTAATAGGGACAGCTCCAGGGAGGAAGGGGGATATTCTGCAGTGGCAAAGTTTCATGGTTATCCTGAGCTAGGAGGAAAAATCATTCTCAATGGAGATGAAAGAAACACTTATCTACAGGACTATTTCAGAATACAGATGCCTAAGCCCTCTTGGCCCTATTAAATCAGAAGCTCTGGGAGTAGGAGGAGGACCTAGGCAGAGAGGAAGTTTCTAAAACAACCCAGTTTTGGGCTTGTGATTATAGAAGAACCAGACTTGGTTCTCATGGTCCAAAGGTTAGACTAAAAATCAAGAGTAGTGGATCCAGAGAAACCAAGTTTGATTCCACATAAGATAGGGTTTTCTGTGAAAACCACTGTGACATGGGCTCCCACCATCACTAAGTGTCTGAGCAGAGGCTGAGGACCTGATCAGTGGAAAAGGGGTGAACTGTATGATCTAACCCATTATAACTTGAGTCTAGTTTCAGAAAAAAAGGAGACATAATTCTTCCTTACAAGAAAATTAATGCTCATATCTTGTTTATTAACATATACCACGGTTGGGTTCTTCCATTTTTTAAAAAAACAAAATTAGTCCTAATGCCTTGAAATTATGAGCGTAATTATACATATGTGCATTTGGACATAATTTGGGGGGAAAGGATCCACAGCTTTTATTAGCTATTCAGAGACACGTGATATGAAAATGTAAGAGGGAGGTCCTTTCTAACCCAAAGGTCAATCAATGAGCAGGAGTTGGCAAACTTTTTTGTAAAGAGTTAGACAGAGTGTTAAGTATTTTAGGCTTTGTGAGCCACATACAGTTTCATTCATATCTTTTTCTTAAAACTCCCTTTAAGAGGAATGCTTGAGCCCAGGAGTTTGAGACCAGCCAGGGAAACATAGCAAGACACTGTTTCCACAAGAAATAACAAACCAAAAAAACCTCCCTTTAAAAATATAAAAAGCACTCTTAGCTTGTAAGCTATATAAACTGGCTGTGGCCGGATTCGGCCCATGGGTTGTAGTTTGCCAAACTTGACCTACAACCTAGAACATCTGATGACCTCTAGGGGTTGCCCCTCAACTGCCTTAATACTCCAGCAAGAATACTCCACTACCTCAGTGTCCCGCAGAACTTCAATAGGAAAGCCATTCTGCAATTAGTATAGATTTTGTCTACAATTTTTTTTTTCATTTCAGCATATTATGGGGGTACAAATATTTAGGTTACGTGTGTTGCCTTTCCCCCCTTCCCCCCCGGCCCCCAGAGCCAGAGCTTCAAGTGTGTCCATCCCCCAGACAGTGTGCACTGCACTCATTATATATGTATATACCCATCCTCTCCCCCCACCATCTGCCGGACACCTGATAAACGTTATATGTCCACTTAGGTGTTGATCAGTTAATACCAATTTGCTGGTGAGTACATATGGTGCTTATTTTTCCATTCTTGGGATACTACAAATTGGTATTTGATGGCTAAAAAAAGCACAAAACACGCTAATTCTCCCAAAAGCAGATTTATAGACTGGGCCTGAGAGTGCTCCCCTGTAGCTGCTAAAGGACTCTCAGATTTTGTTAGTGGCCTTATTCTCTAGAGGAGTGACAGCAGTGACCTATATTATAAGTCAGTCACATAGACAGTGAACCACTTTCTCTCACCTGGAATGCTGGCCCACATCCTTTGTGCACAGTAACAGCTACTGGGTGTTTGTGTCCTCCTGAACAAATTCCTGAATTTCTAAATAGAAGACGTTTAAGGCAAGGAAATCCAGCTGGAAGGGGACTTGTGGAGTTTCCTAGACTGGCTGGAGGAAAACAAATCGCTCCTTCTGGGAGACTGTCCTCTGCTCAGCATCCATTTTCTTTTGGGCTGATTTTTTGTGTTTGTATTTGTAACTAATGATAATGTGCAAACATTAAACCCTCTAAAAGTTGAAATGCTAGGAAAGTACTCTGAACTGAGCCAAGACAAGGTGCCTTATCCCTAATTTGGAAGAATAAATAACTGATAATATAAAGAACACAGAACTCAATATTTTCCAAGTTATTAATAAACTGTTATTGTTCTCAGTAAGAGATCTGGGCAACTTACCTTCAGGAGGCTCAGACATGGACGGGGTAAGACAGTACATGTGGTAGCCACGATCACAGTCATCACAGAACAGCAGCTGGTCCTGGAGCAGGCAAAGCATAGGAGTTAAGTGACTTATGTGCCTCAGGCCACTGGGGGAAAGGGGTAGGAAGAGGGCTTCTGTGACACTGCTGCTACTTCCAGAGGGGCAGGGTAGGTGGCAGGTCACGCCTGTAATCCTAGCACTCTGGGAGGCCAAAGCGGGCGGATCGCTCAAGGTCAGGAGTTCAAAACCAGCCTGATCAAGAGTGAGACTCCATCTCTACTAAAAATAGAAATAAATTAATTGGCCAACTAAAAATATATAGAAAAAATTAGCTGGGCATGGCGGCGCACGCCTGTAGTCCCAGCTACTCAGGAGGCTGAGGTAGAAGGATCACTCGAGCCCAGGAGTTTGAGGTTGCTGTGAGCTAGGCTGACGCCACGGCACTCACTCTAGCCTGGGCAACAGAGTGAGACTCTGTCTCAAAAAAAAAAAAAAAGAACAGATGCATGAATCTTGGATAGGAAACCACTGCTGTCCATCTCTGGTCCAGACCCAGTCACTGTAGTCCCTCACGCAGATCCTGCCAGACCCTGACCGATCACACACAGCCTCCACTCTTGTCCCTTATCATCTACCTTCCACAGGGCAGCCAAAGTTATCTTTTTAAAAGGTGAGACAGACCATGTTACTCCCCTGATTAAAACCCTCCAACAGCATCCCATTTTAATCAGGACAGAAGCCCAGGCCCCACAGACCTGGCGGTGTCCACCTGTCCCATCTCATCTCCTGCCATGCTCTCCCACAGGCAGGAAAATTCCATGCAGCCACATCAGCCTGCTCAACGTGCCTGGCTTGACCACCTCAAGGGCCTCTGCACTGGCTCTACCTCCAAACCTGCTTGGACTGGCTCCTTGGCATCATCCAAATTCCAACACCAACATCACCTCCTCAAAAGAGCCATCTCTGACCATCAATCTAAATTAGTAATACAGTTACTCTCTGCCACATTATTGGTTTCATTTTTTCCACGGCACGTCATACAAATCTCACTTATTTCCCTGCTGATTGCTGTTCCCATAAGAATGTAAATTCCATGAAAACAGGGACCTTAGTTGTCTTATTTAGTACCCTTAGTGTTTAGAACAGTGTCTGCCATAAAGTCAGTACTCAATAAATACCTGCCAACAAACCAAAGTTCTGACTGGGATGCTGGGGAGGGTCATGTGGTGTGTGGGAGGGATCTTGCTTCCTTTTAACAGCAAGCTCACTTTAGAGGGAACTGTGGAAAGAACAGTAAAAGCCCAGAAGGAGCCACACCAGGGAGCAGGGATACGCACGTCGTTCTCGGAGGTGCCGCAGATGTTGCAGCACTTGCACTCGATGCACTGCCAGCGGTAGGTCTTCACTGCCGCCATCATCACAGGGGTGAACTGGAGGCAAGAAGGATGCCCTGTAGCGGGGGGAACCGAGTGAAACAGGCAGCTGGAAATGAGGGGAGAATAGAGGAGCCCCTGCCCATGGCTACATCTTCTCTTGGCCAGAAGTGAGGTGTGCTGGTCTACTGTGACAGCGCCAGAAGCTACCAAGCCAAGAAAGGCAAGAGCCCCTTGGGGACTGAGCACGGCAGCAGCCTTCTCTTTAGGGGAGGTACCTGAGCGGCCACAGTCAGAACAGGACACGAGCTCCTCTGGCTGTCCTGTCTTCTTGTTGATCTTTGAGTCGCCCAGACAGAAGTCACAGTAGTTGTTGGGCAAGGCCAATCCATCAGGACCTTTCTTGGCTACAGGGAGAAGGACAAGAGCTGTAATAATGCCCTTGGGCCACTCATCCCTGTGAGGGGTTTTCATAACCATGCCAACTCCTCAGCTTACATTTCTGCTCCTCGGACCTCTGGGAAACAGGAGTGGGTGGCTGGGAGTCTTCCTTGTCCTCGCCCTCCTCCTCAGCCAAATGGGAGTGGGCATAGTGGTAACTGAGGCCTGGTCGGTTCTTATAACGTTTCCCACAAACTGGGTAGGGAGAAGATTACAGAGAAAGGTATTAGGATACAAGAGTGCCACCATCCTGCCATCCATTCCCATCCTGCCAGCTGTGGGGCTCCACCTAAGGCAGAGAGGGCAACCTCCCCTTAACCCACCAGCTCTGTTCTGGGACAGGCTTTTCGTGAGGCCCTCTCCCCTTGGCCAGGAGCATCAGGCCCTGGGGTGCTCTAGCTTCTTCCTCTCAAACACCAACCCCATGGCCACCACTACTCTTCCACATTGGCTTCTCAGAGGCTTAGCCCTTGCCCCATCACCACTTGACCTGGGAACAGTAATAGCCTGGGGAGCTCCAGGTCAGGAAAGGGAAGGGACTTTCTATAGCCCTGCAGGGTGGCAGGAAAAGAGAAAGGTGAGGAAGAGACTTCAAACCTTTTTACTCCTCAGTAAATGTGGGGTAAAAGCTTAAGCTACCCTGTATAGACCATGGAGCCCATCTCTGCTGAATGTAGATAAACAAGTGGCAGGGGGAGTCTCCTGGGGATACCTATCAACTGAGCCAGCTGGGGCAGGTGGCCCCCAAAGAAATTCAAACATACTCCCAAATCAGTGCCCTGTCCAGCCCCCACCCCCAGCAGGAAAGCAGATCCCCACAAGGTATCCTGTAAGCTTGAGCAGATACTGAGAAGGGCACGGGGGTCAGCAGGAAAGGAAAGGGGAGAGAGGCTGGAGGAGGAGGTGGTGGGATGGTGGGGAACATCAGCTGACCACCAAGTGCCTGTTCACGGGAGGGCAGCAGGTGGACTTGTCTGCAATGGGCTCCTTATGATGCCCCTGAAGCTGCCCCATGCACTAGGCTGCGCGAGCGACTCTAAGAGCAGGCTTGTGGGAGGCGAGCAGTGGTAAAGGCAGCTTCCAGGACTTGAGGAGTGGAGCACAGCAGAAGTTCCACCGCTCCTACCCCATGCCATTCCAGAGATTTGAAAACTAGCACCACAGGAGATGAGAAAGGCAGGAGGAACAAGGGAGGAGGGAAAAAGGGACAGGAAAACCAAAAGTCTGAAAAGTTGAGAGAGCTACCTCTCTGGGGCGCTTTCGAGGTATGCTTTTGTTTGAAACTATCTGAAAGACAGAAAGAAAAGTCATGAGAAGAAGGCTTTGACACACTTGAGACAGGAGCGGCAGCAGCAGGAAAGCAGAGCAAGCGAGAGAGAAACCCCAATGGTGATGGTCTCCCAGGGTAGAGGGACAAAAGTGGGGCAAGCCAGAGAGGACGGGAAAGAGAACAGACAACGAAAAACTTCGTTGGACCCCTGGGGCCCTGGCTTGACTTGGGCTAGCAGACCTGCATGCCATGTATTGAGAGGCCAACCCTGTGCCCCCCACAAGCACTCCCACCCCAGAGGATAGCAGAAATCCTCCCAGAGCATGCAAACCTCACCCACCCACCACGTAGCAGAGGCCCGGGCCTCACAGAAGCCTCAAGGGAAACCAGTCAGCCAGCAGGCAGGACATGAGTCCAGGCTTGTTTTACCATTCCAGGCAAAAACACAACCCTCCCTCCTCTCATATCCTGAGCAGGAGCTGGGTCAAGGCAAGGACTACCCACCCACTAGTGAGGCACTCACTGTCACAGGCATAGGGCTTGTCCCGATCCTCCAGGATGGAAGCGTCCAGCTTCTTACGGGCACTGCCCACACCCTTACCCTGCCAAGAGCAAAAAGATGCCCTTACTGAGGTATCTAGGCCCAAGGAATTAAACTCTCCTGTAAGTGGCTGCTAATTTCATTTGAAAGGGAAAATGGAAACTGCAAAAAATACAACATGGGACTTCCCAGGCTGCCCTGCCCCAGGCTGTAGGCCTTGGGCCAGCCTCTCACCTTGGATTTCCCCTTGCCCCGACGCTTGGGAGTGTCCTCCTCATAGTCCTCATCATCGAGGTCATCCAGGAAGTCATCAGGTTCTAGGATCCGCTGATTGGACAGAAGGATTATGATTAGCAGAAATAAAGTGCATCCAAAAGCTCCACCAAGATGGGATTGGCCAAGGCCTCCCAGTACCTCCTCTGTGACCTGGCCCCACCAACACCAGCCTCATTCCTCACCACTGTCCTTTAAGCGCCCTCCAATCCCATTCCTGCTCCTTTCCATGCTTTGGGCTTCCCCTGTGCCTCTCTTCATGCTGTTTCCTTACCCTGGAATGCCTTTCCCACTATGCCAAAGGGCCAAATCAAAATAGCAGGACTCCTTAAGCTTTCCCTAATTCCCCAAGCACTTGTGCCCTCTCCTGCCTCTGATTAGCCACCCGGGGAGCATATTATCAGTGGTTCCCAACACACACTTCCTAGTTTTAATAAGAGCTTTGTTGCTTACTTGTGCGACCTTGTGGGAACTTTTTAAACTGTTCTGCCTCAGCCTCCCTGTCTATGAAATGGGGACCACTGGATCTACCCCCTAAGGTTGTACAGATTAAAGGAGAAAGCATGTGGAAGAGTACTTAACACAGTACCTGGCATATTTTCAGCCCTTATTATTTATATATATAGTTTTATCTTTCCTGTTGCCTGAGACCATGTCTGTTTCACCTACGGCCTCGGGTACCAAAAAACCATGACAGGTCAGGCGTGGTGGCTCACACCTGTAATCCCATCACTCTGGAAGGCCGAGTCGGGAGGATCGCTCAAGGTAAGGAGTTCAAAACCAGCCTGAGCAAGAGTGAGACCCCATCTCTACTAAAAAAATAGAAAGAAATTAATTGGCCAACTAAAAATATATAGAAAAAATTAGCCGGGCATGGTGGTGCATGCCTGTAGTCCCAGCTACTCAGGAGGCTGAGGCAGAAGGACTGCTTGAGCCCAGGAGTTTGAGATTGCTGTGAGCTAGGCTGACGCCTTGGCACTCTAGCCCGGGCAACAGAGCAAAACTCTGTCTCAAAAAAAAAAAAAAAAAAAAAAAACTATAACAAAAATTTTTGTGACAAAAGAGGATGAATGAGTGACAGTCTGTGCTTAGGACTGGGAAAGACCGGATGGCTACAGAGAAGCCTGTCAGTACCCGGCACTAATCATGAGATGAAGTAGGAACAGAACTGCAGGTGCTGGCTCCTGCTCCACAGGTTCTGCTTCAGTTCTATTAGGCTGCTGCAAAAGTAATTGCGTTTTCGGACCGTGAATTTTAAATCATTGTAACTAGGCTCAAACACATCTTTATTAATCAAAATAGGAACCATTACAATCACATTTTTGCCAATGAGAAATAAGTTTATTCCTGTAGCATAAAAATCTGTGCTTTGGGATTTGACAAACTCTTGGAAAGCATTTTCTGCTTCCTGATAGTCATGGAAGTGTTTTCCCTGCAAAAGTTGTCAAGATGCTTGAAGAAGTGGTAGTTGGCTGGTGAGAGGTCAGGTGAATACGGCAGATGAGGCAAAACTTCATAGCTCAATTTGTTCAAATTTTGAAGTGTTGGTTGTGTGTGTGTGGTCGGGCACGGTTGTGGAGAAGAGTTGGGCCCTTTCTGTTGACCAACGCTGGCTGCAGGCATTACAGTTTTCGGTTCATCTCATCAATTTGCTGAGCATAATTCTCAGATGTAATAGTTTTGTCAGGATTCAGAAAGCTGTAGTGGATCAGACCTGCAGCAGACCACCAAACAGTGACCATGACCATTTTGGGGTGCAAGTTTGGCTTTGGGAAGTGCTTTGGAGCTTCTTCTTGGTCCAACCACTGAGGTGGTTGTCACCAGTTGTCATATAAAATGTACTTTTCGTTGCACGTCACAATACGATAGAGAAATGGTTTGTTGTTGTGTACAAGAGAAGACAACACTCGAAAATGATGACTTTTTTTTTATTTGCAGTCAGCTCATGAGGCATCCACTTATCGAGCTTTTTCACCTTTCCAGTTTGCTTAAAATGCCGAACGACTGTAGAATGGTCAACACTGAGTTCTCTGGCAACTTCCCATGTAATTGTAAGAGGATCAGCTTCAATGATTGCTCTCAATTGCTCATTGTCAACTTGTGATGGCCAACCACTGCGCTCCTCATCTTCAAGGCTCTTGTCTCCTTTGCAAAACTTCTTGAACTACAACTTCACTGTATATTCATTAGCAGCTCCTGAGCCAAATGCATTGCTGATGTTGTGAGTTCTCTTTGCTGCTTTACAACCCATTTTGAACGCAAATAAGAAAAGTGTTCGAATTTGCTTTTTGTCTAACATAATTTTCACAATCTAAAATAAATATAAAAATAAATAAACAGCAAGTAATAAGTCATCAGCAAAAAACCAAAGTGCAAATGCACATTAAAATGATGTATAGGCCGGGCGCGGTGGCTCACGCCTGTAATCCTAGCTCTCTGGGAGGC
>VBSM01003155.1:3307936-3318242 GCA_008086735.1 Cheirogaleus medius
AAAAAAAAAAAAAAAAAAATGATGTATAATATAACCACATTTATTTAAGAATGTATTTCAATATCAAAGAACAAATTTCAACAACGCTAAAACCACAATTACTTTTGCACCAACCTAATAACAACTGGGTGGCCCCAATAAAGAGAAAGCTGGTTTCCATCAAAGCTCCCTTAGCCACAGGGATAAACTCGTACCTTCCGTGCTCGACTGTTGGTTACAGGAAACTCGCCCAAGCTGTCATCATCAACTCGGGGATCCGGGGCGCCTCGCTTCTCCAGGGGGTCGGTGCGCAACAGTGCCTCTAAACTACTGCCATCCTGAGAGATCAGCCCCTCCTTCTTCAGGTTCTGGTCTGTGTCTACAAACAAGGCCAGGATGAAGCAAGGCTCAGAAAGGCTGAAAGCACACTGCTCTTGAGTCTATACGATGCTAAGGCTTACCGAAGGCCAGTCACTGTCTTCTGTTCTCTGGTTGCCCATGAAGCAAGACATTCTAGTTCAATGGCACTGTACCCTATCTGTTTACCTGTCTCCCTTACTAGACTGAGCTCTTTAAAGGAAGGAACCACATCTTATTCATTTTAGTATCTTCAGGATCTAGCATTTGGCCTGGCACATAACAGGTGAATTAGCAGGCCTCTTAGCATGCAATAGGCTCTGCCCCTGCCTAGGGAGGGTGTGTCTTACCTGGTTTAATAGATGGGAAGGAAAGTCGTGGATCCTCAGGGGGGTGGGCTCGCCGTTTTTTCCGCCAGCGCCGGGCAGGATAGGAGTACAGCTGTCCAGAGGCCAATCCTGTGGAAGGAAGAAACAGAGAAGTCAAACCCTAACACTGCCCTACAAAATAATATCAGACACTTCCTAGATGAGCAGGGCCCCCTTTGAGTTCTAGAGCAAGTGAGGAATACTGACAGTGAGAGCCTGGTGGGTTGGGTGAAATAGTTTGTGGAAAAGAAATGTAAACTTACGGGCCTTGGCTAACACATAGCTCTCCAGATGCATAATGGCTTGAGCAGGTCAAAAAACAAAGATGCTGCTATGAACCTGTCTGCTTCACCCTCCTTGGGTTTCTAGTCATAGGAAGACCATGTCCATCCACAGATAGAAAGCACCAGAGAAAACCCTCTCAATGGCCTCATCATCTACGATGAGGAAACTTCTTTCCCCTTGTGCTTCTGAGTCCCCTTCTCCCAAGTCTGGACCCTCACCTGGACCCCGGTGTCGCTTTTCCATCCAGATATAACAGTTGCTCTGGGCGACTCCAGTCTGTGAGTCCAAGAAAGGCAAGCGTACACTGCGCTCAGCACAGAGGCGGGCATTGTAATTGTGGCACTGCTCCATGGCATCTTTGTAGTATTGCTCCCCAAGGCTGCAGGGAAGATAAAAATCAGGTGTGTGTGTGTGTATGTGTGTGTTGGGGCAGGGGGTGTGGGATGCTGTGCTATTCTGCTCCCCTGCCATCTGCTTCTCTAGAAGGCTCAAGGGACTGGGAGAGTCTCTTTGGTTCTATTTGCCTCCATATCTGCCTCATGGGACACCAAGGCCCTTCACTAAGCCATCATGAGGAAAGGCGCTTTACAAATAAATTGCCACCAGAAACACATGATTTCATCATGTATCTAATCAGACTTAAGTCTAACCCCCAAAGAGGACTTCTCATAAGTCTAGCCCTGTGCTAGTTAAGATGTTAACTCTCTTGACTCTGAGAAGCAGATGTCAGCCCCTCCTTAGAAACGTGGGAAAGAGTTCAACAAGGTCTAGGGGACTTACTAAAATGTATTTAGCAAACTTCAGTAAATCCATACAAAATTCAATTTAGCCATAAAAAAAGGAGGGTGCTCTTCATGTACTGATAATTAAACAATTTCCAAAATAACTAGGAAAAAAAAGGGAAGCACAGTGCTGAGAAGTGTCACAGGATACTACCCTTTATGTAACAAAGAGGTGGAAAAGAAACTGCAAGCCTCCAGGGAGAAAAACTGGGTGACTAGGGCACTTTCTTCCATATGCCTTTTTATATCTTTTGGATTTAGACCTAGGCTTTTAACCAACTAATTAATTTTATATACTAATTTTACATTTATGGAAGACATTTGCAAATTCCTGAAGTTCCTTGAAGCTTTTTTTGAGCACTATTACTGATATGAAATCTGTTTGCTCTAAGGCCCATCCTGGGGCCCTCCCCATTCTCACACAAATTATATAGGAAAAAAGCTTCTTGGTCTCAAAAGACTCAATTTGAAATTTGAATCAAGGGTAAGTGCTTTAAAAAGCTGGAAAACTGCACAGTGCTAGAAGTTATCTGGTGCTAAGAAGCATGTATACATAGGAGAACCAATCTTGTTCTCATTCTTCAGGGTTTAACAAGCACTTTGGTAACACAGATTAAACTAACTGAAACAATTCATATTTATATTCAATCAATTTTAAACTGAGAGCAGAGATAATTTCTTTCCCATAGCATCCCCAAAACCCAGGAAGATGTCTGGAACACAGACTTGAGAGTAAAAAGACCTGGCTAGGGTGCAAGTCACCACATGAACATGGATGTTTGGTTAACCCACGTGGACCTCAGTTCCTCTTCTAGATGGGGGAGGTTGGACTAGATGAACTCTTAACATACCAGGATTATATGTGAAAGAAAGCCCAGGCATGAGAAAACGAACATATGTCTATAAACTGACTACATCAACAAACTCTGCTCTGGAATCCAATGAAGGCCTTCAGTGAGAAGTCACAACAGACCACCCCACAGCTTAGCACATTTCTAGCAAGTGAAAAAGACACATACCACACAAAGAGATGGCAATACCACAAGTACAGTCTGGCTTGATTCAATGAGCTATAATGACTATAATCTGAGGTAGGCACGAATCTTGTACAGGAAAGCAGAGGGGAGAAGGGAGAGGCTCACATTTGTTCGCCTTTAGGAGGCAGCCACGTCCTCACTACACAGTAAAATTGGATAAACAAGGCTGAGTGCAGCAGCTCCTTTGTTTCTGCTGATGGGAATTGATACCGACACTGAAAGTCAAATGGAAGGAAGGGCTAGACTGGCTGAGAGCTGTAAAGTCAGAGCAAGGAGGCTGGAAAGGATTTTAGGGGGAATGAATGAGATGTTCTGTCAGAGCTCCTGTGAGTTAAGTGGGATTTCAGAAGGTGGGGCAAGCAGTCTTCTGCGTAAGAAGGCTGGGAATGAAACACTTGGGGGGGGGGAGGGAGGGAGGGGCAGGCAGTATGTGTGTGTAGAATCTGATGAAGAGCGAGCAAGAGAGATCGAGAGACAGCTCCTAAGAACTTAGGGCTCCTGTAGCAAGAAATTTCAAGTTAATATTATTCTCTAGATCTTATCTAACTCAGAAAGTTTCAAAACCAGTCAGCAGCCACAGCTATTTTATACTATTATTTTACCCTAGTAAGATCCTTTAAAGACTGTTTTAATCTTGACATCACATTTGCGAGGGACAGAGAATTTCCAAATAGGAAAATTCTTCTCCCAGGACAAGATGCAAGTTAGAAAAGATGAGCTAGTACTCCTGACCTCAATGTATAACCTCAGCTGTCAGAAGACTAGGCATACTATAATTAAGAGAAGTACCAGAAAAGCATCTCTTTCCAGGGTGAGAATGGTACATGAAGAATGGAAGCCCCTTGTTAAAAAGACGGTTCTGCAGGGGACTGTATTAATTGTGGTCCATGGCCCTCTGCAGCTGGAAATCAGGAGGAGAAAGTTGTTTTTTATTATTAGTACTTAGGAATTAGTGGCTGGTGATCGATCCTCACAATCTCTACAGTTCTCTAAAAGGAAATGAGAAGTCATGCTCTATTTAAATGGGCAACTCCTCACTTATAACACTATATGAAAGGGCTGGAAACCCTATTTCCCTGAAGAAAGTCTTCCAACACAAAGAGCCTCATTACGTACAACTCTTAAAACCCAGGCAACTTTGACATTCCCCCCCAGTACAGTAAGATTTCCCAGGTAGAAGCTTTGATTCCTTTTCGATAATCATGAAACCTGTGTAAAGCCTCCCTTACAATGGGATGGGGGAAGTCAACAAAGGGCAGAGAAACAAAGAAAAAACATCTGAGTCAGGAAGGATAACTGCATAAATGGCATATCAACAGTGTCATTTCTAAATTGAGAAAAATGTCAGCCTGAAGAAAGAGCTGGGGAAACTGGAGTGGGCAGATCAGAGAGAAAGATAATAATGTTGGGAGGAGGGATGGCTGAAAGAGGCAGCAGAATGGAGCAGAACGCAAGTTAAAAAAAAAAAAAAAAAACCACAAGGAGGGGAAGGCACTTAGCTTAATGGAAGTGGGAAAGCATACTCAAAGAAAAAGCTCCAGGCAGGAGGGAGAAGCAACTTACCCCTTTAAAAGGCTCTTGGGAAGAGGGGGGCTCAGCGCATGACAAAGAGGAGAAGCTGTAAGTCCCCAACCTTTATCTCGTCATCCAGTCAAAAGCCCCGACTGGACAGCTAGACAGCACTCAATTTTCCTACCCTTGCACCAAGCCCTATAATACCCATTAAAAGAAGCTTGCTCTATTAGCTCACGGGGCATTAATCCATTTCAAAACTCATTCAGATTGTTCTTCAGGGAGGAAGGAGGCTGGACAATCAAGTCCCAAAGCATCTTTAACTCACAGAAAGCAGCTAACAGACCAGTCTCCATGTCTCCAACAACCATTAACTTTAACTTTGCTCGAAATCTCACCAGCACAGTGGTATCATAATATACGAAGAATGCCCACTTAGATGTCCCTCTAGGCTCTCAAATCGTCTGGTCTGCTTCAGTCCAGTTCCCGGTTTTTGATGGCTGCGACTAGCCGACTCAGAGGCCCACTTCCCTTAAGTTCTTTCCCTCTGGACCTGCTCCTCCACAAATTCTTCCCAAGAATATTTTTAGTCTCGGGTACCTGCTACCCAAGACCCCCCGAACGTTACGGGGCCGCTTAGAACTAACAGTCCCGCAGTCCTTACACCCGCAGGAGCCGCCGAGCCTGTTGCTCCAGGGGCGACTGCGGGCAGCAGATGGGGAGGGGTCGGCCGAGACTCGCCGCGGGACAGCCCGGGCCTCGGCCCGGTTCCCCCGGACTGAGGCGTCTCGGAGAGGAGCTGGACGGTAAGTTTCTCGTACGCAGCCAGGGCGCCACACTCTGGAAACAGTAAGCCCCGAGGAGCGCTGAGACCTTACGTCCCCACAGGGAGGCTTCCCGTCAGAGGTTCCCGTGTGCCCCCCTCAGGCCCTCCACAAGTTTCCAAAGAAGCGCAACGTCTTTTCCGGAGTCTCCTGTTTCCCTCCCCACTAGGAGTCGCAACATGGCCTTCCCGGGCATGTCCCTCTCCCCGCCTCGTTCCTTCCCGCACCGCCCCCTACTTCCAGGCCCCTTACAAGACCTCCTGGCCTAGGAGAGAAAGAAATGACCACTCACAGCTTCACTACATTCTCTACCACAGCCGCCATCTTCCCTGCTCCTCTCTCTCAGGCCGGGAGGCCCCGGAGCCCACAGCGCGCAGGCGCCGGGACCGCACGGGGGCACCAGTTTCCTCTTTCCTCTGCGCAGGCGCCACCCGGGCGCGCGCGCGCACGCGAGCGAGCGCTGGAGAACTAGCTTCCCGTCTGTGCGCTGGGCCGGGCAGGAAAAGCGCCGAGACCCCACGGGAGCCCAACGCGCAGGCGCGACCGGAGACCGGTACGCGCCCTCTTGCTCTGGCTCGAGCGCCGCCTCTTCCAGTTAGAGGAGCGGGAGGAGGGTGGGAGAGTGTGACCTGGTGCAGAAATGATAAAGCCAAAGGTTGGTGAGCTAAGGGCGCCTGGAGAAAAGTTGGATGGAGCGCCTGTGTCCTGGTACCTAGCTGACCTTACACCACGTGGTTAACCCTTTGCCCTCACTCACAGGTGAGGGGCCGGTGGGTAGCTGAAGGGAAGATTCGTGTGCAGTCCACTTGTGCTCTCAAATACGTGCCTATTTTAGGGAGAGGTAAGTTAACGCCCAGAACTAGCCAGTTCTTTGGCCTAACTACTGCAATCTGGCGAAAGTTACCTTACTTTCTTAACATGAAATCCAGCTCCTAGACTTCACTGGTACCTGCCTGTTTTCCCTTGCTTCCTAAGTTCACTCCGTCTGCTTAGGTTCTGAAGAACTTCCCTCCTGCGACTGTCCGTCTATCTTCTGTACCATTCCTTTCTCCTTCACTGTTGGCTGCAAATCTCTTTACAAACATGGCTTAACATCCCCGTTAAAAAAAATCAAAAGCCCAAGTCAGCCTTCTATTACACCCATTTCTTTTCACCCTTTCAAAGCAAATATTCTGTTTATGCTCCCCATCTCTGTTGCCTTGTTTCCAATCCCTCTTCCACCCAGTTTAATAGGGATTTTCTTCCCACCCTTTCACTTGAAACAGCTCCTAACGAAGTCGTCATAACCAGCTAGGTATGGTGGCTAACGAGTGTAGTCCCAGCACTTTGAGAGGCCAAGAAGGGAGGATCACTTGAGTCCAGGAGTTCAAGACCAGCCTGGGCAACATAGCAGACTCCATCTCTACAGAAATATTTTTTTTTAATTAGCTGGGTGTGATATGGCCCTAGCTACTTAGGAGGCTGAAGCAAGAGGATGGTTTGAGCCCAGGAGTTTGGAGCTGCAGTGAGATCTGATTGTACCATTGCATCCAGCCTGGGTGACAGAGCAAGACTCTGTCTCAAAAAAAGAAGAAAAGTCATCACAACCTCTGTTTCAATAGCTTTAGAGATCTATTCTCTGTCCTGATGGGCCTCTGACACCATTGGCCATTCCTTCCTTTTTCAAACTCTGCTACAGGTCTTGAGATACCACGCCTACCCCAGCCTCCCTCTGTTCAACCTCTATTAGAATTCCCAGGGCTTGGTCCTTGAACTTTGTCATTTCCCTATTATACTTTATTTCACCAATTCCAAGATGCACAAATTCCCCACCCCACCCTCATTTTAACATTCAGAATCAGAACACATCTTACCATCACTGTGCCTTATAATTCTGTTTAGCAGATGAGAGTTGTGAGGTATTCATCATTGCTAACCCTGCACCAGCAGCAAAATGTGCAGAATGGGTGTCAGCAGCTTGGAAGAAAGATCCAGAAACAATACTGGTGCACTCTGTACTCTTTTACCCCTAGGAACCAAATGATTGTGGGGATCAAAAGAATGCTAGCATTGGCCGGACTTGGTGGCTCACACGTATAATCCTAGCACTTAGAGAGCCTGAGGCGGGAAGGTCACTTGAGGCCAGGAGTTTGAGACTAGACTGGGAAAGAGGGAAAGTGAAACCTTGTCTCAAAAAAAAAAAAAATTATGCTAGCACTAAAATAGAACATATACTTAGCCTATGACCCAGCAAGTCCATTCCTGGATATATACACCAAAAAGCTGTAGAAGGATGTTTATAACAGCATTATTTGTAATAGCTCCAAATTGGAAACAACACAAATGCCCATCAACAGTAGAATGGATTAGACAGCAGTGCAAGAACAAAGTATTACTATATGACAACATGAATGAATCTCAGATAGTTAATATTGAACAAAAGAAGCCAAATTTAAAAGAGAACATATTTATGTAACGTTACACAAACAGACACACTAATCTATGGGGACAGAAGTCAGGAGAAGTGGCTACCAAGGTGCTAGTGCTAGTAATGTTCTTTTTCTTCGTCAGGATAGTGGTTTACACAGGTTTATTCACTTTATAAAAATTAATCAAACCACAAGATTTATATACTTTTCTGCAAAAGTATATTTCAATAAAAAGTTTGAATTTAATAATATTAGTAATAGTAAGTAGGCTAGTTCCATATAATAGGAAAGGCAGCTTATGAGCCCAGCATCAATAGTTTTCAGTTCTTTTATGATTCTTTTAAGAAATTCAGTATCACCAAACAATAGCTACTCTACATGCTCTGAACCAAGTATCAGTATATCTAGTGTTTCTTTTATAAGCAGGAACCAAGAAGTGGCAGTGGGGGTGCACTCGCTTGCAATCTCAACTAATGACTCTTGCAAAATGTTTGTTTCCTGTTCCTGCAACTCTGGACGCTGGTTGATTTAGAGCCTTTGGGACCCAAGGGAGAAATTATTCCGCCGGGGGCACAATAACGATTTCTCTAAATCATGAGCTGAGATTATCAGTTAGCCATTTGGTGCTCCACAGCCCACTGGGCAAGAAAGTAAAAAGAGGGTCTTACTGTTGGCTGGGGTGATTGCTTCCAATTGTCAAGGGGAAATAGGATTACTCTTACCCAGTGGGGGCAGGGAGAAATATAAACGAAACCCAGGGAATTTGGTATTCTGGTATTCTTTGGTATTCTTCTGGTATTTGGATTCTGACCCTTCCTCTAAAGATAAACTAAAAAACAGGAAGTTAAAAAATTTTTTAAAGTGTTGAAAAGCTAGTAGTACAGTGAAGAATTACTGGGCCAACATTTAGAAGGCTAAAACCCAGAGAAGTAAGTCCAGCATTCAACGCAATTTTTGTCCTGGGGGCATTTACCAATCTGGAATATATAACCTTGAAATTAAACTGTTATTTGGCAGTCTTTGGAGTAGGGGACAAAAATCAAAACCCAGAGCTTTCCCAAAGTAGGAAGTCACCTACCCCACCACTGACACATATATGCTCTGAGATACAAGTCAACTTCTATGAACTTGTAGCTCACAATCCTATTATCTGGATGGTCCAGGAAAGCTCAAGTCTTGAACTTGGATTAAGGTGCACCCATTTTTATAATGTCCCCATTCACCTGATGAAGGCAAGCATATGTGGTACCAAGTAATATCCTTTCTGAAGGACTATACTGTCATCCTAGGCCTCAAATTATTTTTTAAAATAATTTTTTTCAGATACAATATCCAGCCCATAGTCAAAGATAATTAGGCACACAAAGAAACAAGAAACCTTGCACAAGAACCAGTTCAAACAATAGAAGACACAAATTGACCCACAAAGAGATTGGAATTTTCTGATATCAGCCATAAAATAACACTGCCTACTGTGTTTAAATGAATTAGAGATAAGCATAAAAATATCTGGAGGGAACAAGTAAAAAGTGCCACAACAAAAATTTAAAGAACCACATAGAACTGTTAAAACTAAAAAATATAGTAACCAAAATTAAGAACACATGAATTAATGGGTTAAAAGTAGATTAGAGGCCGGGCGTGGTGGCTCACGCCTGTAATCCTAGCTCTCTGGGAGGCCGAGGCGGGCGGATCGCTCGAGGTCAGGAGTTCGAGACCAGCCTGAGCAAAAGCGAGACCCCATCTCTAATAAAAATAGAAAGAAATTAATCGGCCAACTAAAAATATATAGAAAAAATTAGCCGGGCATGGTGGCGCATGCCTGTAGTCCCAGCTACTTGGGAGGCTGAGGCAGGAGGATTGCTTGAGCCCAGGAGTTTGAGGTTGCGGTGAGCTAGGCTGACGCCACAGCACTCACTCTAGCCTGGGCAACAAAGTGAGACTCTGTCTCAAAAAAAAAAAAAAAAGTAGATTAGACACAGCTGAAGAGAGAACAAGTGAACTGGAAGATAGTATCCTTAATATACTATGGAAAGGCAAAAGAACAGAAAATACAGAATTCAAGTAGAGGCATAGAGGATATAGTGAGAAGTCTAACACACATTAATTGGAGTCCCAGAGGCAAGGGAGAGAGAAAGGGGCAGAGGCAATATTTAAAGAGAAAATGACTACTAATTTTCTAAAAATGCTGAAATACACCAATCCACAGATTGAAGAAGCCCAGTAAAGCCCAAGCAAGCTAAATGAAGACTTAATGGAAAGAAATGCTAAAGTATTTGGTTTGAAGTATCATGATGTCTGCAACTTACTTTTAAAAGGTCAGAAAAAAATGCATATGCAAAGAGATAAAGCAAAGAGGCAAGATAGTAATAATTGACAAATCTAGATGAAAGTATATGAAGGATCACTGTGCTATTCTTTTAATATTTCTGTAAGTTTGAAATGTTTCAAAACAAAGTTTGGGGAGAAAGCAAATTCTATACAGGGAGAGTCACCAAGGGGTCAGATTTTAAAAATAAAGGTCCAGAATATCTTACCTAGTAAAGAACCCTGAACAGCCAAGATGAAGGCTGAAGGCAAAAGGAATATGAACTGGGTAGTGAAAGAGGAAAAGTTATTTATACCAGTTTTAGTTTTCTTGTAGAAAAAGTCTGTAGCTTCTACATGATATATTTTTTCTGGCTGTGTCAAACATATTTTATATATATATATATATTTTTTAAATTTTTATTATTTTTTTTTTTTTTGAGACAG
>VBSM01003155.1:3318342-3337231 GCA_008086735.1 Cheirogaleus medius
GCCTCCCAGAGTGCTAGGATTACAGGCGTGAGCCACCGCGCCCGGCCGATTTTAATTCTCCATTATTCTCTTTCCCTTTGCTCCTATATAGGATGTAATTGGTGGTAATTAACTGTACAATATAGTTCATAGGTTGCAAAATATTGAGATGGGCTGGTAAGGGAATTGCAGGAGGATGGACATCATCCCGAAATCCTGGACTTGGGAGTGGATGTGATAATTAACAAGACTTTGAGTTGTCTCCCTTTGGAAAGAGTGAATGTGTTTTTGACAGAAAGAGGGATAGATGCAGTATACTAGGTAGGCTAGATATGTTGTTGCTGTTTTCTGAAGAGTGCTGGAATAAAGACATACATGAATGTTGAGCATCTAAAAGAGTGGACTGTAGGAACATTTGTCATTTTGTTGGCTGTCTAGCAACAACTTTTCTCCCTATTTGGGGGAATTCCTTTTGTGGACAGTATTTGTGGGACATAGTATCTAGACAAGCCTAAGAGGGAGGGGTCTTCTCTCTACCTATAGCTACCTTGGTGTAAGGAGGTGTCTGAGCTCAGTTAATCAGATGCTTTGGGTTGCCTACCTATCTACCCTGATGCGGCAGCCCCGAGTGGTTTCCCAGGGTCATTTGGCTAGTGCCTGATGCAGGGTAGGTTGAGAGCCCTTCCAGGGTCTCAGGGCAGGAATGTCCTTCTGTGGCTACTCTGGCCTCAGCTCAGGTCCAGGGTTGAGGTGCTGCTTTCCTCTGGGTGAAGCTCTAAGGAAAGTGTCCATTTTTCTTGTCTGCCTTTCCCCAGGCAAAAGGGGACGAGCCACTCAAGCACTGAGGGACCTGCAGCAAGAAGGTGTGGCTCTTCAGCTCCCCGACCCTTTGCCATCACAAGTGTTACCGGGGCCTGAAGCTGAACCCCTGTGGAGGTAGGGGGTTGCAGGTACCTACAGGCTTTGGGTCCCACAGACCTGGGTTCAAATCCCACTCTAGATAGTATATCAAATCTCCATGCTCGGCCGGGCGCGGTGGCTCACGCCTGTAATCCTAGCTCTCTGGGAGGCCGAGGCGGGCGGATCGCTCGAGCTCAGGAGTTCGAAACCAGCCTGAGCAAGAGCGAGACCCCGTCTCTACTATAAATAGAAAGCAATTAATTGGCCAACTAAAAATTTATAGAAAAAATGAGCCGGGCATGGTGGCGCATGCCTATAGTCCCAGCTACTCGGGAGGCTGAGGCAGGAGGATTGCTCGAGCCCAGGAGTTTGAGGTTGCTGTGAGCGAGGCTGATGCCACGGCACTCACTCTAGCCCAGGGAACAGAGTGAGACTCTGTCTCAAAAAAAAAAAAAAAATCTCCATGCTCTATATGATGGCAAAAAATACAAATGAAAAACAAAAGCCTTGGTGGGAATGTAAAATAATGCAGGCAATATGGAAAACAAATGGCTGTTCCTTAAAAAATTAAAAATAGAATTATTATGACATCCAGAATTCCACTTCTGGGTATATACCCCAAAGAACTAACGTAGGATCTTGAACAGATATTTGTATACCTGTGTTCATAGCAGCATTATTCACAATAGCCAAAAAGTGGAAGCAACCCAAGCGTCCATTGATGGATGAATGGATAAACACAATGTGGTATGTGTGATGGAATATTATTCAGTCTTAAAAAGGAAGGGCCAGGTGTAGTGGCTCACACTTGTAATCCCAGCACTTTGGGAGGCCAAGGTAGGAGGATCGCTTGAGACCAGCCTCAGCAACACAGTGAGACCCCATCTCTACAGAAAATACCAAAAATTAGCTGGTCGTGGTGGTGCACGCCTGTAATCCCAGCCTCAGTGCCAGCCTGGCCAGCAACAGTGTTCTCAGCTGACGCCCAGCTGTCCTCCAGCTTCACAGTCTTGCCCCTCCTGAGCCCCAAGTCCCTTTGTTACACATCATAACCATTTTTTAATACCTTCCATGTGGCAATTAATAAATATTATCCCTAAATTTCTCAAAAACCCTGCAAGCTAGGTATCATAAACTCCATTTTAGAGATGGGGAAACTGAGTCTCACACAGGCTCGGTCCGTCTCAGAGGTCTGTGCTCTTCTGCCATGTAGCGGCTCCTCTCTGTCATTCCCTCTGGTGCCATGTCAGTGCCTTTGCTAATAATGCATGAGCATAAGGCTGTTAGCTCATATTTGGCTCAAAATCCCATGTGATCACCCTAATGTGTCCTGACACCACCTCCCCCTGGCATTCCTGATCACACTGTTTTCTTCATAACATTTACCACTGCTGGAAATAATTTCTTATTTACAATTTTAATATTCTTCTCCCCACTAGAATGTAAGCTCCAAGAGAGCAGAGATCACATCTGCCTTATATCCCCAGCGCCCAGAGCCAGGGTAAGTACACTGTAGTTGCTCAATAAGCAGCATGGATGGGCTGAGTCCACCGATCAGCATTGTAGATCCCTCCCAGCCCCGGCCAGCCCTCCCCCCTGCACACTCCCCTCAGTGCTCTGCAGCTGTTGGTCCCTTGCACACATCCTGTGGCTATTCTTTTACTCTTGGGTCTCCCCTGACAGACCCCAGATGCCTGGGCAACGATTGGACCCAGGCCTGGTACAGTGCCTAGCCTACCCCAGTGCTCAGCCACCTCTTGCCAAACAGCTGAATCGATGTTGGAATATCCACATTGACACTTGGTTTGTTCCTGCTTCATCCTAACTGTGGGCTCAGAACCAGGTGCAGGGGAGGGCATGCCCTCCACAAAGCCCTCTGGGGCTGGAGTCTCCCCCAGGTGAGTCCACAGCTCACGGAGACTGGCCTGCCCTTGGGAGGAAACCTGGGACGAGGGTACAGGGAGCTTGGCCACCGGCAGCAGCATGTTTTATTGCAACCAGAATCCTGGTCCTGTAGGGAAGGGATGGGGCAGTGGACAGGGTGGGACACATCTGGTCACCGACACCACACTCCCAGTCCAGGACGAAGCCAAAGGTCCGGAACAGCCTGCCCACTGCTCAAGCCCTCTGCTGGCTGTTGCCCTGCCTCTGCCCCTGCCCCCAGTCAGGGCATGGAACGGGGCTGGGGCAGAAGGGAGGGATAGGGGGAGTCCATTTCAGCAGAGCCTTCATCCGAGGAGCCAGAGGGAAGCAGTTGGTGGTGGGGGTCCCGGTGGCCCAAGATGCCCAGGGTACTCTGGAGTGACTACCGCACGTGTCCTTGGGGGTTGTTAGGGAAAGCGCTGAGGCACATGCTGCCCGTGGGGAGAGGATGGGCAGGAGGGAAACAAAGGCTCAAAACAAGAATCATTGGCCAGTGACCACACAGGTGGGACCCTGGGATCCTGACTCCTAGGCCAGGGTTGTGTCCACAATCTGCCTCCCTGGCATCACCCCAACCTGGGCACCCAGCCTGGTCAGCCACAGGACCTACGTGGGGATCTGCATGGGGTCCAGGTCCTGATCCATGATCTGGAGGACGTCGTCCAGGATGGAAGGCCCCAGGTCCACATGCAGGGACAGCAGGGAGCTGGCATGGGACAAGAAGGGATCCTCAGTCCCTGTCTCCGGGGTCAGCCCATTGTGGGGCGAACCAGCCTCTGGAATCCTCCAGATGTCCACGCTCCCAGCCTCCTGCGGGGAAGGCTGTGGGGAGGGCTGAGGGGTCTCCAGGTGTAGGCGAGGGGGTTTGGGTGGAGCCTGGGCTGTGGGTAGGGTGAGGGCCTGGGGCCCCCCAATGACCGGGAGGGAGATGGCATTCTTGAGCAGAGGGGACGGGCCATCAGGGAGCTCCCGCCCACATACTGTGGTGGTACGAGTGAACTGGAAGGGGAGGTCGAAGGTGCCATCCTCCTCGGACCCCTCAATTACTGTCCCCGGCAGGAGGTGGAACTTGCCCTGCAGGAAGGAGATGTCACCAAACATGTCGCTGCCACCACCACTGCCAATATGAATGGTGTGGCGGAAGTCCCCCAGCGGCGGGCTGATCATATCTGAGGACAGCAGGTCGCGAAGCTTCTCCTTCTTGCCCTTGCGGCTGCCACGCTTCAGATAGATGGGCACCTTGGTGGACATGGTGACTTCACCTGGCTGGCCTGGCTGCAAGGCCAGAGACAGGTCACCTGCCGAGACCACAGCCTCCTCTCAAAACCCTCAACCAGAAACACTTGCTCCAGAGGGTGCTTTTCAGATACCAAAAACTTGCCAAAGGGCTCAAGACTGGAGTGTGGACGTGACCAAAGTTGGCTCAAGGAGTTAGGAAAACAAAGATTAAAGATCAGTGACGTCAGAGGGTTGAGATAAAAATCACTTTCTCCCCACAGAAGGGAGGTTCTTGTAGGCAGCAACGCACTTTGGTCTTGTCCCCGAGAATTTCTCCCTGGTCTGGGGCTGAGGAGCTGAAACACAAAGTGTACACACAAGTCAGGGACAGGAGGACAAAAGTCAGAAGCATCTGTCTTGTCTCTGGGCCCCCTGCATCAGTCCCGGGAGCCCAGGGGGGCCCTCTCCTATGGGGGAGCCCTGCTGGAAGAAGCATGGGCCCACTGCATCTTAGGGACTGGACCCCCGGCCCCAAGCCCCTCCCTTTACATGTGGGGAAACTGAGGCCCAAGAACCCGAGTGACATGCCCAAAATCACATACAGAGCCCTGCTCTGGTCTGTTGCCCTGGGTCCCGGGCAAGATGGAGCTCATCACTCTCCTCTGAGTACTCACTCTCTATCCTGCCCACCGTTGCCATTAATTGTGCCCCACAACATGGTAAGTGTCAAATTGTGTGGGGGTCTCACAACTCCCTGCCCAACCAAGGACAGAGAGCTTGTAACCTCTGTCTCTTCCTGCTCAGGCCTGGCACGCGGCTAGACACATGGCAGGTGTTCAGCCAGGGGTGCTGAATGGCTCACACCTCCCAACTGGAGGTGAGGTCACCTCAGTTTCCCTTTTCTCCTCCTCCAGGTTTGGAACTCCTTTTGGGCAGGGGCTGGGTCTAATATAGTCTCTGGCCCTCCTCCCTTCCCCAGCACCTATAGAGAAGGTGGTGTGAGGAATACAGATATTTGGGGGGGAGGGCGCTCTGCTCTATACCTGGCATTCTTCTGAGTTATTTGCAAACACATCTCAATTCATCAACACAACCACCCTACAATCAACCCCATTTGAAAATGAGAGGTATCAGACATTTTGGAGGGATTCCCACAAGACGTTACAGAGAGAAAGAAGCAAAATGCAAAAGGGGAGCATAGACAATGCCATTTATTGAAGGCATTGACAACCCCTCCTTCCCCCCCGTAGATGCATATGTACCTCCACACGTACATACATATGCGGGCCTGTTTAGGATTCTATCCTATATAACAACAGAGGAGAAATGTGGAAGGCCAGCACTAGGTTGTCATATGGGCTACCTTGACTGGGGTGCAGGACAAGAATGGGGTGTGGGGTCACTGATAGGGGAGGAGAAGTGTCCTCGGTAAAAATAATTTGTAATATTTTGGTGCCATTACTTCACATGATACACGTGTATGATATATGTAAATATGCAAGTATAGTGGCCCAAATGTTAATGGTGGTTATCTCAAAGTGGTAGAATTGCAGGCTGACTTTTCCTTTCTTGTTTAGGCTTTTAGAAACTTGAATTCTTAGTAATAAGCATGTATTATTTATAAGCACATATTATTTATGTACCCAGGAAAAAATAAAGCTATTTTTAATGTGGAAAAATGAATACACTGTGAAGGGATGTCGTCCTAATTTAACAGAAAAAGGAAATGGAGCAGGCGCCCCCTCTGGGTGGGGGTGCCGGTGGGGGATGCACCTGAGCTCAGGAGTTTGAGACCAGCCTGGGCAATAAATAGCAAGACCCTGTCTCTACAAAAAATAGAAAAATCAGTTGGGTGTGGTGTCGCGCACCTGTAGTCCCAGCTACTTGGGAGGCTGAAGCAGGAGGATTGCTTGAACCCAGGAGTTTTAGGTTACAGTGAGGTAAGATCGGGACACTGCACTTCAGCCTGGGTGACAGAGTGAGACCTTGTTTCTAAAAAAAAAAAAAAAAAGACAAAGACACTCCTCCAAGGTCACTCAGTGATTAAGGGCAGGGCCAAGACTGAAAGCCAGGTGAGCCCACTGTCTCCCACTGTCCTCCGCAGGTGGGCCAGGGGCTGAGCAGAGGAGGCTGCTGCCTTCTTCTGCCCCATTCTTCATCCTGGGCAGGGGGAGGGGGAGGACGTGGGGGCTGGTGGGAGGGCACAGGAAGAAGGGAGGAGGATGCAGGAGCCGCAGAATCCCAACTGCCTCCCCCGCCAGCCCAGGCCCTTTCTCAGGAAGCCCCACCCCAAGACCGGACACCCTGGGTCAGTCACGCTGAGCCAGAGAGGCCGGACATCTTCTCCTCCCAGAGCACCTGCAGCTTAACAGGAAACAAAGGATGACTCTCTGGTGTCGGAATTCCAGCTAAGCCTGGAAGGAGCTGGGGGGAGGGTGGGGAGGCATGGGTGCCCTGAGGTCTTGGAACCCCATCAGTCACTCAGCCTGTGTCCACTATGCCATGCCTGGGGCATGCTGACAAACATCTCATCTGTCCCTTGTCAAGTAAGAAGCCCTGGCGTCACTTTTCCTCCCTTTAACTCATGGAAAGTAGGGCTAACTGGTGGGACTTGCCCAGAGCCTGGGCCAGGTCCTCCCCCCAGCCCCACCCCCTCGCACAGGAGCGCCAAGACAGCCTGAGTGTTTCTACAACAAACCAATCTGGGCGTCCCTGACAGCTGTCTCACTCCGAGCCAGATGTACCCGCCCAATTCCAGATGTAGGGAGAACGGAGGGTGGGGCCAGCATCAGCCGCCCAGAGGAGAGCTGGGAATTATAACCATCAAGGCCCAAGTATTCAGATTTGGCAGCCACAAGACCCTCGGCTTCTGCCTGTCACGCACAGTTTCTCATTTTAATGCTCCCAGCCACGGCATGGTGGGGTCATTACTGCCCTTTGCAGAGGCACAAGGTGAACCTCAGAGATGTCAAGGAACTTTGCCGAGGTCAAGGTCATCCAACTAGTAAGAGTAAGATGGGCAATGGTGCCCAGCCTGGTCCATGTGGCTCCAATGCAGGGGGCCATGCCAACCATTGTAATCTGGTTGGTGGGGCAAGCTGGACAAAAATAGGCCCCCAGCTAGGCTGGGGCATCCAGGTGCCCAGGCCTCCTGCACCAAAGTCCTTCCCTTTGGCTCCCCTCCTCTGCCCAACTTGTACAGAGATAAGAGAATGAGCTCTCCCTCGATACAAGGTTGCGGGGGCGCTGGGAGAGGTGGCTCCCTGCAGCAGTGGGGAAGCAGATGGGGCCAATCCAGCTCTCTGGGCTTGGCCTGGACAGGGGCGCTGGGCCTTCCTCAGAGAAAATGACTTCCTGGAGGCAAAGCCCCTCCTGTCATGAGGAATATTAGGCCACCCCCTATTACGGATGCTCAAGGAGTAGCCCCCAGACCTTAAAATCAGGAGACCAACCTTAAATCTAGCTCCACTTGGAATTCGCTCTGTGACCTTGGGCAAGACGCCTCTCCTCTGTGGGTCTCACCTTCCCCATCTAATAAATGGGCTTGACAATAAACCACTACCAGAGGGCTGCTGGAGACCCCACTGCTATGTTGCAAGTGAGAGTACCAACGTAAAACAGGCGAGGTCTGTGAGTCATTGTCAGTCCCGTCATTCATTTAGCAAATATCTGCAAGGCCTTTCTCAATCACTTTAGTTCTCCGGGGACACTGCTTGAACAAGACCAAAAACAAGACCTGGGGCCTCTGGCCCTGGGCATCCGCCTCCTCCCGCCTTCTCCAACGTGGCCAGCGCGGAGTACGCCTGGCCCGCCTCGGGGTCTCCCGGGGTCTCCGTGCGGAGCAGCGAGCAGCTCCGCAGCCGCTAGGTGGCGCGCGCTCCCGCGATCGCCCTGCGTCCCGGAGGGGTCCAGGAGCGCACCGGGGTCTCCAGCGCGCCTCTGGCTCCAGGCAGGCGCCCCCCAAGGAGCTGCGCGTTCAAATACCAGATGGGGATTGTTTGCGGGATTTTTTCCCTTCTGGATTTCTGGTCGCGCAATCGGACAAATAGGGAAAAGGGGGCGACCAGGGAGCTCTGGGAGGAGCCTCTCCCGTGCCTTCCGGCCTGGGCGCTGTCCGAGTGTCCTCTCGGCGCGGGGCCAGCGCTCCGGCGTGCAGAGCCCCGCCCCTCCCACGGGTCTGGCTCCTCAGCCCGGCTCGGGTTCCGGCGCCGACCCCTCGCCGCCCCCTGCCCGGGCACAGCCCAGCCCAGCCCAGCCCGCGGCCGCAGCTAAAGATAGGAGGACACCTCACCATCGGCTAAAAATACGGCCCTCAGCCCCGGCGGGGACACTGGGTAGCGGGATGGTGCTCCTGGGTCCTGGGCGGGGAGCGGGGGCTCAGGACAGAATGGAGAGCGGAGCGGGGAATTCGGGTCGCCCCAGGGCCGTGGGGGCACGGATGGGGCGGTGGGGACAGAGGCGCGGGCGGGAAACCTCACCGAGCCCGAGGCGCCCGCGAAACGACCTGCGCAGAGGTGGGATGGGCGCGAGCTGGGGCGAGGCGCCACGGAGATGGGCCTCTCGGGGGTGCCGCGGAGCCGCAGACGGGCCGCAGAATCCCGGTCCGCACTCACCGTGAGGCCTGCAGACGGCGACCGGCGGGCAGCAAAAGCTCCGGAGCTGGACGGTGCGGCTGTGCGACCCGACCCGGGCTGTGAACTTACCGAGCGGACCTTGGGCCCTGAAGCCCCGCCCCCAGCCCGCAGAGCCAATGCCAGGGCCGCTCCATGCAGGCCCCGCCCACAGCCCCGCCCCACTCCGGGCACGGCTCCGGGCTCCCCCTTGGGAGAGGCGACTCGCGCTGGCTCTGTCCTGGCTCCGGCGGCTGCGGGCCAGGCGGCATCGGGTGCCCAGGCTGGACTCTGCGGACTCCGGCTGTGTCTGTCGGAGCTCACACGCTCGGTTCTAGAAAGGATGGGGGAGCGGCGGCCGGAAGACAGAATTCTTCAGAATTCGCAGAGCGTCCTTGGACCAGTTCCCTCCCTGCAGGGCTGGGTCGGGGGAGGCGCCCGCACAAGTGTATTCAGTGACTAAGGGAATGAATGAGGCCGTGGAGACGCCTACGTTAAAATATATCAAACTTACGAGCGTTTTGATGAATTTACCGTCCCCTAGAAAAGAGGGTATTGAGAGGGAGTGGGGGCAGCATTGCCTGGGCACTGCTGTCAGGCTTCCGGAGCGGGGGTGGGGTTCAGACTCAGACTTGTTCATTCGTTCATTCATTCATTCAACTAGTCGTTCATGCATATGGTACCAGAAACGATTTCTGTAGGGTAGCCACTGCACAGGGTGCTGGAGACAAACTGAAGGAAACTTGGTCCTTGCTCCATTCCGTGATTGAACAGATATTTCTTGAGCATCTGCTAAGTGCCAGGCTCTGTTCTTGTCACTGGGGATTCAGCCCCCTCTCCATTGGGACCTGCAGCCCAAAGAAGGGAAATGGAAGGAATCCAAGTTCCCAAGTACACTGTGATCCCCTTCCAGGTGGGTGAGTGCTAAGAAGAGTGAGGAAAAGGAACGGGTAGTGACGGGGTGGGGGACCTTGCTTTCTAGAGGGTGACAGCATGACAGTTTAGTGTGACCAGAATGGTTGGCTTGTGGTACTGTAAACGTGGAAAAGGCCCTTAGGGAGGCAGAGCCAGGAAGACCTTGGGAAAGAGGGAAGGATACTGGGGGTGAGGGAGATGTCAGCCAAGCCAGGAGGGAAGGGAGGATGGGAAGAAGAGAGTGGTGGTAGGTGGGTTAACAGCTCCTAAAGATGTTCACATCCTAATCTCCAGAACCTGTGAACATGTTCTGTCGTGTGGGAAAGGGGAATTAAGGTTGCTGATGGCTGCTTGTAATTCTAGTACTCTGTGAGGCCAAGGTGGGAGGATCGCTTGAGGTCAGGAGTTTGAGACCAGCCTGAGCAAGAGTGAGACCCTGTCTCTACTAAAAATATAAAAATTCGTTGGGCATGGTGGCATGTGCCTGTAGTCCCAGGTACTCGGGAGGCTGAGGCAGGAGGATCGCTTGAGCCCAGGAGTTTGAGGTTGCTGTGAGCTAGGCTGATGCCACGGCACTCTACTGAGGGCAACGGAGTGAGACTCTGTCTCAAAAGAAAAAGGTTGCTGATGGAATGATGGTTGTTACATCAGTTGACTTTAAAATAGATTATCCTGAATTATCTGGAATATTATCCCAGTGTAATAACAAGGATTCTTAAAAGTAGAAGAGGGAGACAGACAAGAACAGTCAGAAAGAGATGTGATGGTGAAGAAAGGCCAGAGAGATGCTGCGCCACTGCCTTTGAAGGTAGCAGAAGGGGCCACAAACCAAGCAATTCATGCAGCCTCTAGAAGCTGGAGAAGGCAAGGACATGGAGTGTCCCTAGAGCCTCAAGAAGGAACACAGTCTGCTGATACCTTGGTCTTAGCCCAGTGAGACCCATGTTGGACTACTAAGCTACAGAACTGTAAGATAATTAATTCGTGTTGTTTTAAGCTACCAAGTGTGTGATCATCCATTCCAACAGCAATAGAAAATGAATACAGGGATGTTTCAGGTTTTAATCCTGAGCCTGCCCGCTCTCTCTCGGCTCTGCAGGGAGGGTCGGCCAGGTGGATTGTGCTGGGACTAGCCTGGTGGCTTGGGGGGAGACTGGGACCTGGACAGTTGAGGAAGTGGGGATGGTGTCCCTGGGCCAAGTCTTGGTGTGGGTTGGTAAATGGTGTGGCTTTGCCCCTTCTTGCCACCTGGGCTTTGCCAGACACCCACCCACCCAGGGCCCTTTACCAATAGTCTCTTGTCCCTGAACTCCTCAAATCCTTCTGAGGATCTGGTGGGGTGGCCAGGGCCCAGGTCATTATCCCCATTTTAGAGACAGAAACTGAAGCTCAGGGCAATGACAGTGATTTGCTCAGCCTGGAGGTGGCAAGACACACGGGCTCTGGGCCCTCCTCAGGGCTCCCCTAATTGTCATTCCTGCCATCCCTCTCCCCAGCGGCGCAGAGCTCAGAGAGGAGGACAGCCCAGTGCCTGGGCATTGGCCTCTGAACTAGCGACCAGGTTCTGAGCTGGTTCTGCCACGCTGACTTGGCCTGTGGCACAGGCAAAGGACTTTCCCTTTCTGAACCTCCTTGCCTGTAAAATGGGACAGTAGCATCAGGTAATGTGAGTTCCAAGCAAGATAAGGGACTTGCATGAACACACAGCCCCTCGGGTGGCACAGTTTCGTGGAAACGTTACATGTAACAGGAGCTTTGGCGCACAGTGGGCTGGCCTCTCGGCCTTGCTGTAAAGACCTTAATGATGAAGCCACCTGAGCCTGCAGGACTGAGGCTGAGGTGAAGCTCCCACCCCCTGCCCATCAGCTGGGGGTCCTACCCTGGAGTGGGGGGTGGAGAAGGGTCAGGGGCTCCACTCAGAGCTGGAGACAAAACACAAAGTTACAGGGATGGAAGATAGACAGAGGCACTGACGCAAGGCCACACACAGCCAGGAACCAACAACTCCACAGCTCTTTGAAGAGGTTCTGGTGGGGGGGATTGAGAAGGGGGATCTCTGGGGGAGGGATAGGGAGCAGCAGAGCCTCCGAGCCTGGCCCAAGCTCCTACTCTCTTCCCTCAGCCTGGCTGCCAGGCTGGCTCCAAGCCAGGACTGGAACCACCATCTGCACCCTGGGGACAGTTTGAAGCCCACTGAGATGTGACAGTTCTGCTCAGTACTGGCTCCCTTGCTGCTTGGTCCACTCTTGCTGTCACCCGGAGCATGGGCCGGGTCCAAGCCCACATCTCAGGAGCAATCCGGGTTCTGCCCTTTGCAAGTGCTCAGGAAGGATGTTTCCTTGTCCCCATTCACAGATGTGGTTGACACTTGGCTGGGCCCACAGAATCCCTGGGGAGGTTCTGCTGAATGGACAGGACCTTTGTGTACACACCCAGCATTGCCATGGGAGCCGTGCCATTAATAAGCATTTATAAAACAGGATTTCATTTACTAAAATTGGCTATTTTTGCACAACTTCTCAGGCTGTCTGTACGGGCCCCAGCGTGGGAGGGAAGGCAGGGATAGCCTGAGTTCGGGACGGCAGGGTGGCCTGCATTCCTGACCCAGAAGACACTCAGGCCAAGTCCCCTGCCCAAGCCTGGACCCCATGTGCATGGTCTAATGTCTCAGCCAGGGCGGGGACTATGGCCCAGGGAAGGGCTCCTGGACACCCTGGTAGCTGAGAGCATTTGGGAGGGCAAAGCAGGCCACGATGGAGAAACACCCAGAGTGGGGTGTTCAGTTTCCTTCCCCTCAGCCTGGAGCCTCTTACTGGCCCCGAGATGGGCCCACTAGGGCCCCCCTCCGTCCGCCGCCAGCTACCTGCCCCCACTGTGATTACCTCATGGGGACTGACTCAGCGCTTCCTTCCCTTCCCAGCCTCTTCTTCCTGGAAATAGCCTTCATTAGCGGCCACAGTCCCCCAAGGGCCCTGGGGGATGGAGTTGGAAGCCCCCTCCCCCAGGGCTGGCCAGACTGGACAGACCAGCAGGGAAGACTGACACTAGCTCTCCATGGCCCTGCCACCTGGGCCCTAGGACCCTGGGAGGGAGGTGGGATGACAGGACCAGGGATCTGGGAGCGGAGTCACAAGGGAAGGGTGGTGATCCTCTTGGGGGGTGTCTAGCATGGCGCTAAGAAGAGAATGGGGTGTCTGGAGGTGCCCCAGCTCCCCTCCCCCCCCCCCGCTGGGCAACAGGGTGGCAGCTGGGAAGGAACCAGTCCCAGCCTGGCCAGCAGGGCCCTGTTCGTGGTCTGAGCCAACCCCAGACCCGGGCTGGATTTTTCCTTGATTGTTTCTTGTTTCCTTCCTGCCCTGGACTCTTCCCGACTCCAGCCCTGCCCTCCTTGCTCTCCATCCGCCCTCAGGGAGCTCTGACCCATCAGAGGCTGGGATTGGAGATGAGGGGTCACCCTCAGAGTTACCCTCTCCTCTGCCTGGGATGCTCCTTGGGAGTTGGGTGGCAGGGCCTTGCTGGGGGACTTTCCTTCGGGCCTGGATTTTGGCCTCAGGCCCAGGGCCATGGGGGGTTTCCAGAGTGGTGACAGCCCTGTCCTAGCAGGAACCAGCCCAGGCATTTCCTCTCAGAGGCCTCTGGGAGTGTCCCAGCTCCCCGGCTGTCATTTGGCCTAGCAAATAAATTGTGGAGTCAGCAGAGGCCATCGTCACACTTCCCACGCCTTCAAGGCACCTTGTCATTCCTCATTCTGAAAACCCAATGGCATCTGCCCTGTGCCTAGGGCTGTGCTGGACCAGAGAAGACACAGGAGGCCAAGACTGGGCCCAGCCTTCAGGGAACAGATAACTTGGGCGAAACCAAGAACCAATTCTAACCTTTCTCTATCCCAGGCTGGCATGCACAAGCCTCAGCCAGTGACAGGGAACTGAATGAAGAACCAAAGAGGACAACCATGAGAGGGACTTGTTCTGCCAAGGGTGGGAAAGCAGGTGGGAGAGTTAGAAAGGCTTCAAGGAGAAGGTGGTCTATGAGCAGGGCATTAATGGATGAGTAGGAGTTTGCCAGGCAGAGAAAGGGAAGGATATTCCAGGGGAAGCAGGCAGAGGCTAAGAGCATCGCAAGTAAATGCACAGTGTGGTCAGGAAACATGAGATGCCCAGTAGGCCATGGCATAGGAAAGGGACAATGCAAGAGGGTCATGGACAAGCTCGGTTTTCCCTGCCCAGCATCCTTCCCCTCTCCTATTCTGTGACTGCCCCTCAATTTTCCAGAGTCCCCAGTGTCACTGACTCCATCCCCAACTTCTAAAAATGGGTTTGAGGAGCCGGGTGAAGTGGCCTACACCTGTAATCCCACAGGCTGAGGCAGGAGGATTGCATGAGCCCAGCCTGGACAACATAGTGAGACCCCATCTCTACAAAAAATTTGTTAAAAGTTAGCTGGATGTGGTGGCATGCCTGTAGTCCCAGCTACTCAGGAGGCTGAGGCAGGAGGATGGCTTGAGCCCGGGAGTTCAAGGCTGCAGTGAGCTAGGGTTGCGCCACTGCACAACTGCACTCCACTGCACTCCAGCTTAGACAACAGAGCGAGACCCTGTCTCTAAAAAAATAATAATAAATTGAAAATGAAAGTGGGTTTGAGTCCTGTGCCAAGCCAATCTGAGACAGAGGGATGGTTCAAGTATGGACATGTGACACCCATGAGTACCATCCAGGGGACTTGCTGGGACTGTTAGGGTTACAGATGCCAAGATGGCAGCCCAGGGTTGCTGGTGGCCAGCTCTGCCACCCTGAGGGAAGAGCCTGCCTGAGAATAAAGCCAGCATAGAGAAAAGCGGAACCAAGAGAATGACCTCAGTGATACTGCTTGTGCTCCTGGATCCAGCCATGCCTGAAGTGGTTTCCATTATATGAGCCAGAAAATTCCAGTTTTTGCTTAATCCAGTTGGGGTTGTGTTTCTGTCACTTGCCTCTGAGAATTAAAGGCCCATTACAGAACAATTAAAGTCATGATAGTTGCTGAATGCAGTGGGAAGGGTCTCAAGGGTCTGTGTATAGAGGCACAGCATGATTGGAATTGCATTTTTTTCTTTAAATTACTTTTTTGATGAAGTAATGCTTTCACATAGTTCAAAATTCAGAATTTATAAGAGGCAAAAACTCTCCTTCTCACCCCATCCCCCCGGCACTCAGTTCTCCTCCTATAGATAACTGGTGTTAGCAGTTTCTTGTGAACACTTCTAGAGCTATTCTTTACATGTACAAGCAAAGCCCTCCCACCTTTTTTACATGAATGGCAATATTTAAAGAAGTAGAACCCCAAAGTACTGCAGGCCCTGGTGGGAGCCAGGGGAGGGCAGGCCCCATTGTCGGGCAGCGGAGAGGACTCTGCCGGGGGCCACCTTTCACCTTTCCTTGAGCCTCTGCTATCCCTCCTGGCTGGCGCCTCGCTTTCTGCAGTTAACATTGTATTTTGGAGATCATTTACATCAGCACGTAGAGTCTGTCCCCGTTTTCACACGTTTCCAGCTGCACGGTGTACCAGCACAGAGCCCACCATGGTCCGCAGAAGCGTATGTCAGCGGCTGGGCCTCGGGCTGTTCCCAGCCCTTTCCCAGGACAAGCAGTGCCACAGTGAGTCATCAGTACAAACGCCCTTTCACACGTGCATGAGTGCAGCTATGGAACAAATTCCTAGAAGGGATTTTGGAGGGGGTGCGCAGAGGACGTGTGCAGTGGTCATTTTGTCAGCTCTGTCAGCTTGTCCTTCCCAGAGGGTGTGCCAGCTACCAGGTCCACACACGGATGACAACCTCACCAGCACCTGGTTCTCCACTTATTCTTTTTTTTTTTTTTTTTAGACAGAGGCTTGCTCTGTCATCCCAGGCTAGAGTGCAGTGGCATTATCATAGCTCACTGTACCCTCTAGCTCCTGGGCTCAAGTGATCTTCCTGCCTCAGCCTCCCAAATAGCTGGGACTACAGGCATGTGCCGCCATGCTCAGCTAATTTTTCTATTTTTAGTAGAGACAGGGTCTCATTCTTGCTCAGGCTGGTCTCATACTCCTGACCTCAAGCTAGTCTCCCACCTTGGCCTCTACCTGTTTGATTTTTGTCAATCTGAAAGGTAAAAACTAAACAAAAGAAAGTGTATAATTTTAGTTTATGTTTCTCTTACGATAAGTGAGGAGAAGCTTTTCGGAAGCTTAAGAACTGTGTGTATTTCTTTTTGGTGAATTGACTGCAGAACTGCGCCTAGGAAGGTGGGGCCCGCAGCTCTGGAGAGGGGACCTGGAGGGAAGCCACACTGGAGGCCAGAGCCAATTCTGGGGACAGTTGGCACAGGCGGGACACAGAACTTGGCCCCGAGGAGTTGTGTGAGAGTCGGGATGGAGGTGATGAGGTTGAAAGATTGAAATTTGGTGATGGACCAGCCACCACTGGGGCTATGGAGGGAGGAAAAGGGGGAGTCAGGCCCAGTCCAGCTTTAGGACTTGGGTGAAAGGGTGGGGGTGGAGGACAATGGGGCCAGCAAACATTTTGAGGGCTAAAATATACCACCTGTCCAATCTCCACCCCACGTAGTGATAGGCAAAAGCACCGATCTGATTGCCCGCACCTGCTCCGTGCTTCCTGCGGCTCTCAACTCGGTGCCTCCCCTCAGGAAAGCCTGCTGGATCCCCAGTTGGTGTCAGGTCCCCTGTGACACCCTGAGAAGCTCTGGGCCACCGTCCTCTCTTGGCTGTTGTCATGCGATTCATGTCCGTCCCTCCTGGACCGTGACCAACGTTTCCCAGTGCGTTCACCAGGTAGTAGGTACCCGGTGAACACGGACGAGTGGATGAATGAATGAATGAATGGCAGGAGGCTGGGCATATAGAAAAGAAGCATTTAGGAAACGAAAGCCTGGAGTTGGTGACCTCTCTGTGCAGTGCACTCGACAGCCCTGGGCTCCCCTCTGCCGCCAGTCTGCTTTGGTTCTCCACAGCATTTGCCTCCATCTGAGGCTCCGTGGTGTTCACTGTTTGCGGATTTCTGCGAGGGAGTGGCCGCTCTGTGTGGGAGCAGGGCTCTGTCCGCTTGGTCACCTCCGCCTCCGGCTACCTGAAGGGATCCTGCCCTGAGCCACCTGCGGCGGTGTACGTGCGCCGCCTCTTGTCTCCACCCGCCTGCTCTGGAAGCAACAGGTGTTGCTAGTGGGCCTACGTGCTGAGACTCTCTAGAGACAGGAGAGACCACGTGGACACGACTGTCCCTGCCATCACAGGGAGGTGGGCACCACGAATGCTGCAGGGTGTGGAGCGCTTATGGAGCCGAGCGGCAGGAAAGCGGTGTTTGTATATATGTAGACATATAGCAATGCATTGTCCCCTGCGCCCTGTGTTTTACAGTAATCCACACACGTGGTAAGAGACTCCAGACAGGATGTGAGGGTGGACATTGCAAACCGTTCTCCGAGCCCTCCTACTGCTGACCCCAGCCCCTCGACACCCGTCCCCAGAGGCAACCAGCATTACCAGAAATATTCTAAGGGGCAGGCAATGTGAAGGGGCCTTGAGTCCTCAAGGGGAAAGTGGATCTTCAAGGGGAAGCAGCTACAGGGAAGGACCATGCCTCTCCCTAGGCACCCTGGGAAGTGCCACCCTCAGGAGCTGTGCAGTGGGTGGGCAGGGGTCCCAGCCGGCCTGATGGACGCTCTTCCCTCACAACAGTGAGCAGCCCCAGAGGCAGGGGCTATCCCCTGCTCAGAGGGAAAGCCACTTCCTCTGGGGCAGCCAGGGGGATGGGGGGTGGCTGCCCCTGCCCAGCTGGCTTCTCCCCTTTCCTGCTCCTCCAGGGTGGTGCCTGCTGCCTCAGCCCCAGAGTCCCAGTTTTCTTTACTTTTTTTTAGAGACAGGATCTCTCTCTGTTTTCCAGGCTGGAGTGTCGTGGCATCAGCCTAGCTCACAGCAACCTCAAGTTCCTGGGCTCAGGCGATCCTCCTGCCTCAGCCTCCCCCGAGTAGTTGGAACTACAGGTGCGCCACCATGCCCGGCCCCTCTGTCTCCGTGAGAAATGCTTCAGACCATGGGAAGATCTGGGGGTGATGGGAGAGGCCAGAGGAGACGGGGGTTAGCTGGGCCCTGCTGGCTGCTGGCCAGACGGCTGGGCTCTCGGGGAGCAGTGTGCAGGACCAGGGTCAGTGAGGTCATGGGGCAGCAGCTGTTCCTGAGACCTCCCTGGGGCCTCTTGGCCCGGGCAGCTGCAGGAGCCTCAGCTGTCAAGCAGACTCTGGGTGGGAGGAGCCTAGAGCCCGGGAAGGAGAGTGGGCCTGGGAGGGGGAATTTGGAGCTGGCCATGGACCCTGCTTGGTCGAGGGCAGCCCAGCCCCAAGACCCCGTGGCATTTCCAGGGCAGATCCAGAGGGGGCAATGATAGGGACAGAAAACCCAGGATGACCAAGGCTGGGGTGACAGAAGGGCCCAGATACCTGAGCGCAGCAGATTGAATCCCACTGTGGACGGCCAGGGGTGTCCTCTGGCCTCTGCAGGCAGAAAGCCCAGCATCTCCCTGCTGCCACCCTTTTCCTCCCCTCCCCCCAAGCCAGCCCCACTCTTTGACCTGTTGATTGTTGATCCTTAAGCACAATGTCCAAAGTTCTTTCCAGACCTGTATCTAGCCTGTCCCGCTCTCTCGGCCAGCCTCCCAGCACCTCCCAGTTCTGCAAACTTTCGAGCACAGTGACTCTCAGATCAACCTCTCCACTGCCCATGTCTCACCAGAGTGTCGCTGCTGGAACTCCCACGGTCCACCTAGATGCTCCTCTTCATCCCCACCTGCCCCACAGACCCGAGCTCCTTCCCGAGCACCATTGCCTTCAAACCACCCTCTTCCCACGTGCTCCAGGGGCTGGTACCTGGGACTCCTCCTAAGTTGGTCCTTGTTGGGTGGCCAGGTACATCAGCATGGCAGGGTGGAGAGACAGAGGGTCTGGAGTTTAAATCCCAGCACGATGGCTTATTTAGACAGGTGACCTGGAACCTCTCAGAGCCTGCTGGCAAGGTTTTTGGGAGAGTTAGACGTGATTGCATATGTTAAGCTGCACAGTTAGTCCTTGGAAATGTTAGTCCTCATACCTGAGCTGTGTTTGATCTGTCTGTCCCCGACAGGCATCCCAACTCTGCTGTCCTAGTTCAGTCCCTTATCATTTTGGTTGCAAGTGACAGAAAATTCAACTCAAACCAGTTTAAGAAAAATAAAGGGTGGGGGGTATTGTGATCTATGCTTGGGGATTTCTGTAGTTTGGATTGTTTGTCTCCCTAAATCTCATGTTGAAATTTTTAAGGCTGTAACCTTGAAGTAAAAA
>VBSM01003155.1:3337331-3365929 GCA_008086735.1 Cheirogaleus medius
ACTGAAGCCAGGACATGCGATATGCTGTTTGGCTTAGGCAAGGGAGGAGTGTGGAACAGGGATAGCTCCCCAACAGAGAAACTGGGGTGCTGTTTCCATAGGAATGAAGAGTGGGTGCTGGGTGGCTCTGTCCTCTGATAGCTCCTAAAATGTTTCTGGTCTTCAGCCTCCTCCAGCTTCACTTTGCTCTTCATAGCACTGCCAATCCTTTTCCTAAGACGTAGATCGAATATTGCCCCTCCCGACTCTGAAGCTTTTAAAGGTTCCCAGGTGGGGGAGTGCGGCAGGGGGCAGAATCAAGTCCAAACTCCTTTGCACGGCATTCTAGACTCTACAATCTGGCTCCAAAGCACTGTTCTGGGCCTGCCACTTCTTCCCTCCCCTCCTTCTTCCTTCCCTCTTTTCTTTTTCTCCCTCTCTCCCTTCCCTTCCCTTCCTTCCCTTCTTCCCTTTTCTCTTCCTTCCCTTGCCTTCTCTTCCTTCATAAACCTAAAGCCCCCATTCCTAGATATACTCAAGAGAACTGAAAACAAGTGTTCACACAAAAACTTGTACACAAGTGCCTGCTATTCCTAATAGCCAACAAGTGGAAACAACCCAACAATGGATGAATGCATAAACAAAATACGGTGTAGCCATACAATGGAATCCTATTCAGCCATAAAAAGGAATGATGTAAACTGATACATGCTACTGCACGGATCACCCCTGAACACAGTAAGCTAAGTGAAAGAAACCAGACAGAAAAGGCCATGTGTTTTCATGGATCTATTTACACAAAATGCCCAGCATAGGCAAATCTACAGAGAAGAAAGTCTAGTGGTTGCCAGGGGATGGGAGTGGGGAAGAAGTGATGTGACTGCTAATGGGTGCAGGGTTTTTTTGTTGTGGTGAAAATACTCTGGAATTAGATGGTGGTAAGGTTTGCACAACTTTGTGAATCTAGCAAAATCACTGAATCATATACTTTAAAAAGGAAGTTTATGTTATTATTATATCTCACTAACCATCTTCCTTCCTTCCTTCCTTCCTTTCCTCTCTTCCTCCCTCCCTTCCTTCCTCCCTGCCCCACCTTCCTCCCGGAGTACAGTGACATCACCATAGCTCACTGCAACCTCGAACTCCTGGGCTCAAGTGATCCTCCTGCCTCAGCCTCCCAAAGTGCTGGGATTACAGGTGTGAGCCACTGTGCCCCACCCTCATTAACCATTTTCTAAATGTTAAAAAAACCCTCCCTGCCAGGCAGTCCAGGCCTTCCTTGCAGAGTCAGCTTGCAGGCTGAAGGCAGAGGCCACATGTGTGTTAGCAGGATGGCTTTCAGGTGGCTTGGCCAAGAGGCCAGGGTCAGGGGAAGGGAAATGTGTACCAAACACACAGTGAGAAATCAGTCCAAATGGCTACTCCCAGCATCAGGGAAGCAGCAGGACCGGGCTGAGCTGGGCTGGGTGACCCTGGGTCAAGGGAAAGGAAACACCAAGTCCAAGGGGGCTGCAGAAGGCAGGGCAGGGTGGAGGGGCCCCACCCCAGCCCTCCGGCCCCTGGGTGCCCTTCATGGCCCTAATTCCCCGGCTTTGTTCTTGGCATCCACTTGGGTTCCCACGCAGAAGAGCTATGAGGGGCTTTTGTTCCCCTCAGCAGCTCTCCCCGACCCTGGCAGAGACTGAAATCCTGAAGGGCAGCCAGGCTAGGGGCTCAGGGGGGCAGCGGCTTCATGGAGTGAGGAAGAGGCGCCACCCTGCGAGGGCAGAGGCTGGGGCAGCTCTGGGCGGCAGGGGTGGAAGGCAGATTCTGGGCAGGAGCTTGGGACTTCGCCCTTGGGCTCGTGTGTCAAGGGCGGGGTCGTGACCAGACCAGGGGGAGGCAGAAGGCCCGGCCTCCTCAGCACCCTGCACCCCCCGCCTCCCTCCCAGAGCCTCCTTTGAAGACAGTGTATCCCAAAGCAAGTGGAAGCAAGAGCCTGGGAATGACAGACACTTCGGGAAACTGGTGACACAGCTGAAGTGGGGCCCAAGGACAATCGGCTGGCAGTTGCTTGGCACTGACTTCCTGACAAGAGCAAAAAGGAAAGTCTGGTGGCAGAGGCACGGCTGCCCCGACCTGTCTGCTCTCTGGGGTTTGCATCCTGCTTGCTTTTTGTTTGAATCTCTTAAATGCCTGCTCAGCCCTCTGGATCGTTTCCAACAGTCACGCGACTTGTATCCAGGCAACCAGGTTTGCTCCCATTCATGAGCGACAGGGAGCTCCAGCTCCCTTGCTTCTCGCTGCCTTCCGGCACCTCCCCTGCACACGCCTCCCCCTGCACCAACCCCCAGCAAACCACCTGGGCCTGTGGGTCTTTCTGAGTGAAGGAGGGGAAGGAGGCTCTGTACTTTGCCTGGTGGGGACAAAGACCTTACCATTCCCCATAAGGCTTCTTCAGAAGCCACATGACACTAATTGCCATGTGTGGCCCCCAGAAGAGCCACACATGGGCTCAAGCGATAAGGGCTGCGGGATACGTGCGCAGAGCCCATGTTTATCGTGGTGGGAGGCTGCAGCCTAATCTTCCCAGCACGGGCTTCCCAGGGCAGGGAGAGGTGGGTTTTAGCTGATTCTCGACTTGGTGGAAACCTAAATGATATCCTTGAGCTGGGGTATCAGGTTGTTAGGTTGTGGGAGGGGCCTGGGCTCCAAAAATGCCACATCTGGAGGCTGGCACTGTCATGCTGCCCCCGTGGGACACGGCAGGATGGTTCACGTGTGGAAGAGCTGGGGCAGGAGGGAAAATCCACTCCCCAAGTCAGTGCTTGTCTCTCATTCTTGTCCTCAGAGGAGGCGCCTATAAAACTAATGTGACAGAACAACAGCGCCTGTGTTTAGAGACGCCTCGCCCAACCCTGGTCAGATCTGGAGCTTGATTCTGTTTCACCTCAAAATGGAGATGCGGAGGCCAAGGCCGCACGCTGCCAGGTACCTATTTATCTCGGAGTCAAAGCTTAGGCAGCAGCCCCTTGCTGCACTCTCGAGCTTTTCCCTCGCCCCGATGGCTGGGGTGTTCCCGCCTCGGCTCTGGCACATGAGGCGGGACAGGCTGCCAGCCTTGGGCAGAAACCCTTCTACCTTTGGCCAGCAACAGCCTTTCTCCAGACGCGACGCAGGGGCTTGGGGATGTGCTGGGAACCCCAGACGGCCTGACCTTGTCCGAGTGCTCTGGGCTCCAGGCGAGCCCCGGCTGCTCACGGCTTGGCAGAGCGGTTGCCGCCAGGGACTTCAGCTTTGGAACAGCTCAGGGAAGCCGCTCCCTCCAGATGGAGAGGTCAGGCCGGGACCACGGCACGCATGTGAGGGGCTGTGCGGGGAGGGCCAGGCACACAGCCAGCTGCTCGGCAGCCAGCTCCGGCCCGAGCCCAGTGCTCCTCCTCAGCGGAGGCCGAGACGGCCGCAGGAGCAGCCTCAGGAGGACGAGGGGTGGGGCCGAGCGTGAAACCCAGCGTGACCAATGCTCTGCCTTCTCTGGACATTCGGCAAGTAGGAGACACTCTTTGTCCACTACCAGGAAAAAAGAAAGTGGAAGAAAGATTAGACTCAGAAGTTATACACTGATTTTATTTTTATTTCTCCAAAAGTTGTTTCTGTGTTTGATTCATGTAGAAAATCGCAAAGCCTCTTGTCTTTTCTGAGTATGCAGTGTCCACAGCCAGCTCACTTCTCGACATCACGTCTGCATTCAGACGCAAGAGCTTCCTTCCAGACAGAAGCTCAGCTCACAGCAGGGCCCTGCCACACAGGTCTGCACTACTGGGCCCTGTCCCCGCAGCCCACTCCTCAGGGGCTGGCTTCTTCTCTCCTCTAGCACCCAACAGTTTGGTCCCGTCAGAGGGCTCCGTCTCAGCTGTCTGCTGCCCGCACAGCGGGGGACGGCGAAGGACAGAAGCCTCAGATCCTGACCACTTGGGCGGCAACACACGGACTGCGCCTGCCTGCCTCGTCCACCGTCGGCCCCCTGAGGTAGAGTCGGCCAAAGGTGCCGCCCACCTGCCCTTTGGTGAGGCGTCCAGGATTCAAACAGACACAGCCGAGGATGTCCTGGGGAAGGAGGGAGAGGACGGCGGGTTTGGAGAGGCCCGAACCTAACCGTGAACTGATGTGAAAAAGAAGGAATCACTGGATGGTTGGACCTCAAAGAGAGTTTCATAGACAAAGGCAACCAAACACATTTCCAGTCAAATATGTTAACTTATTACTGGAAAACTTTGGATTCCTTCTGAGTCTCTCCAACAGAGTAATGAGGTGACTTGGCAGAATGACAATCAGTTCCCAAACATGGAGACAAACCTGATCTAGCTGTTTATTGTTTTCCCATGTGAAAAATCCCGTACCTCTTGAGGTTGAACTGGCTCCGGTTTGGCAAGAGGGGGCTGTTCTGGGTGGATTCCCTGTTAAGGCCCAATTCTAAGGTGGGCAGGGCCTTGGGGTGGCAGAGATCAGAATGACCTGATAGCGTCTTTGAAATACTCTCAGCTGAGCCCACTTGGAGGTCATGTCAGAATTTGGAGGAGGGAGCAGGCTACATATGTGAAACATTCCCCAGGCCACCCTCATGTGCCCTGGTGAGAGCCATCATTTGAGGCCTTCCTGCTGGCCACCTGGGCTCCCAGTCTCTGGGGAGGGGAGGGGAGCAGGGGAGCACTGTCTACTCAAGCATTTTATCAACAGATTGATTTTCTGGTCCCATGACCTCCCACAAAGAAACGAGGCCCCAGTGCTGGGTCACATATGCCACTATCCCATCAGCAGGTCTGTGAAGGGTGAGTGCCAAGTGGTCTAGAAAGGAAAGTCAAAGACTGGTTCTGGTGTTTCTCGAAAAAAGCAGAGTTCAAACCTACCTTCACAAAGTACTTCAGCTCCGAGGGGATTATGAAGACATCTGGGGTGACAGGCAGCTGTGCGTGGACATAGAAAGTCTCATAGTCAATGGCCATGTCTTCCTGGGGTGGGTAGAGTGGGTAGAAGCTACAGAGACGGAGAGAAAAGTCAGCAGCAGCTGATTCGGGGTCCCCTTCCCAGACTGAGCCCTTCTATGTACTGGCTTCTGTGCTGCTTGCATTCACAGACTGACTTTTTCTTTTTTGTGTTTGGGGGAACAGAATGCAGGCTTGTCGTAACAGGGTGAAGCTCCCTGGTAGTGGCTTGGTGAAGGCTCTCACACCAAGCCTGTCCAAATACTCTCTTCATGGCCAGTTGACTCCAGCAAGCGTGCTCACCTCCTCTGGGTCAGGATGTGCTTGAGTATTCGGCTAAATCTGTCTGAAGTTCCAGAAGAACTGGGAAGGAAGGAAAGCAAGAACTAGAAGGCAGAACTTTGTTTTACAGCCCCTAGTTCTCTTCAGGGAGGACTTAAGCATTTAATAAACTAGAGAGAAGCTAAATGACCAAGACACAGTGACAAAAGGATACCTTTGGGGAAGTTTAAAGACCCACCCACAAGTAGTCCGGTCTGTTCCCGTGTGAGCAGGGAAGCAGGACACTGCATTAAGAAGGGAAATGCAGGAATTCCTTGTAATAAAGATCAGAGAAGGCCATTAGCCAGTCCTTTATTGTGCAACAGCATGTAAAATCAGCAGCACCACAAGGTGAGCATGTAGCCGGGCTGAACCTGAATCTCAAACCTCAGCCAATGAGCACACACCCATCTCACTTAACACATGCATTGCTTCACACACTCCTCAGCAAGGGTGATGGGAGAACTGCTGACCGAAACTTGACAGATTTGGCAGGGTCTGATTCTCCACAGACCTACACACAGTTTTGGTAACAAAAAAACCCCTTTAGAGCAAATTCAGTTCATCCTCCTCAAAGAGGACACCTATACTTGTTAAGGTCAAAAATTTGAGAGATGAAAAGGGAAGCAGAAAAGAAAATGTAGATGAATTTCTATACCTATAAATTAAGTGCAAGGACAGAACAGATGTGGTTCTTCTGGGCCTTCAACAGTGTTGGAGGCCGGGCGCGGTGGCTCACGCCTATAATCCTAGCACTCTGGGAGGCCGAGGCAGGAGGATCGCTCAATGTCAGGAGTTCAAAACCAGCCTGACCAAGAGCGAGACCCCATCTCTACTAAAAATAGAAAGAAAGTAATTGGCCAACTAAAAATACATAGAAAAAATTAGTCGGGCACGGTGGTGCATGCCTGTAGTCCCAGCTACTCGGGAGGCTGAGGCAGGAGGATCGCTTGAGCCCAGGAGTTTGAGGTTGCTGTGAGCTAGGCTGACGCCACGGCACTCTAGCCCAAGCAACAGAGTGAGACTCTGTCTCAAAAAAAAAGAAAACAAAACAGTGTTTGAGACCCTGTTTAGACAAGTGGTAACAGAAACAAATGCATGGGACCACTCCTCTTAGGCAGACAGAAATTCCAATGGCCAGAGGATATGGCATAGGGTCCTGCTCTCAGGACTTGCCAGTCAAGACTGTCAGGCAGCCCCTTGGTTTTCTTGGCCAAGGAAAGGACCTGGACCAGAGAGCCAGCTATTTTTGCTTGGAGCCTGCAAAACGCGTCTTACCTACTGATCTCCTCAGCCCCCATGTGGAACAGCAGATCCGTGGACGTCAAGCCAAAGATCACTCCGTTTATGGAGAGGCTGCAGGGCTCGGACACAAACTGTACTCGCTAAAAGGAGGACAGATTGAAAGAAACATTTGCTACACACCAAAGCTAGAAACTTCTTTCTCATGAAAGTGGGGGTCTCTGAGGCTTGGGGAGGGAACCAAACCAATATACGGCAAAACTTACAAACACATTTGCCTGTTAAAAAAAGGAGTTTAAGATTCAGGCTGCATGCAGGCCTGAAAGGGTCTATCCACCTTCCACTTCAGGGACAGAGCTGGGTCACCATGGCATGTTGGATTTTGGCTGCCTGCTGGTCAAGGAGGGGATGCTGGTACCTTTTTGTCTTCTCGAGACAGATCGGAGTAGCTGAAAGGCGGCTGTGGGTACACCGGCTCGTGGTGCACATCTCTCAATGATGGGACAAATACAAGGTGGGAGCCAGAGCTACTTTGTCAAAAACAAACAGAGAAGGGAGAAAAATGAGTGCAGTTGAGTTGGAACAGCTGGACAACAGAATGGATGTGTCAGCACTGGATACATGGAAGAATACCAGAACTGGACTCTGCTCTGAAGAGAGATGTTGTTTCCCATGAGACACTGGGGGTGAAAGACAATTTGTTCTAATTCACACATACCCATCTTGATAAGGCTCCGATTGCCCAGGACACACTTTCTCACTGCTTTGTGGGAGAGGATGGGAATTGTTGCTTGGTAGAAAAAGGAGAGAAGAAGTGGAGATCTAGAACATCTAGAAAGACGAGGATTTCACCAAAGAATCACAGCCTCACACTGGGCACTGTGGCTCACGCTTGTAATCCTAGCACTCTGGGAGGCCAAGGTGGGAGGATTGCTTGAGATCAGGAATTTGAGACCAGCCTGAGCAAGAGTGTGCCCCCATCTCTACTAAACATAGAAAAAATTAGTTGGGCATGGTGGCATGTGCCTGTAGTCTCGGCTACACAAGAGGCTGAGGCAGAAGGATTGCTTGAGCCCTGGAGTTTGAGGTTGCTGTGAGCTAGGCTGACGCCACGGCACTCTAGCCTGGGCAAGAGAGTGAGACTTTGTCTCAAAAAAAAAAAAAAAAAGAAAATCACAGTCAGAGCTGAAACCAAAGTTCTGACTCATTATACAACAGTCTCTCTGACACATAACTTGGTAAAGCACGCTGGTGATCTTTCCTAGGGAGAAACCAGGTATGCTAATCAGACCCCGAGAATGCCTTTTATTTAGAAGATCAAACTGAAACCTCTTGACTAACCAAACACGGGGCCATAATCACTGGATACCCAAGACACAGACATTTCCAGACAGATGGGGAAGAACAGGATCAGCTTCTGTTGAGCTGTCGCACCCCTCCCATCTCACACAGGGACACCAAGCCCTCCGTTTTTACTTCTGAGCAGACTGTCTTGTGAAAATGAAAGAAATATTTAACAGCAACAGTAAAAGCATAGATGACAGCAGATGTCTCCTTTGATGGAGGCAGAAGGAGAATCTCTAAGGTTACAAGTAAGTGAAGAAAAAAGCTGTAACTCTAAGGGTCAACTGTTTATTTTCCCCAGCCACACAAAAGAGGAAAGGAAAAAAGTCTAAATAGGTGGGTTAAACAGAAATGTGTTTCTACTATGATAGCAGTGTGTACAGTTGTCACACACTGCTGGTTCCCTTAGCTGTCCTTGGGAGGGGCCTATTATAAACGAAATAGGCATAAAGTGTACTTCAGGGGCATATTTAAAATCTACCAATAGCTCTCATTTCCAGCTCCTTCTCTTGCTTACAATGTGTGGCCCTCTTGGGCACAGGTACAGGTTCTTTCACTTATGATAAAGGTGCTGGTGACGGTTGTCACCCTTATCACTTGTGTGTCGTGTCTGCTCAGAATGTGAACTGAGACTTCTGCAACAGAAAATCAGAATCTTGATACCAAAGGTACTTTGCATGTTAGTTATAATCTCTTTGACATTGAGAAGTTTACTATAATTACATGAGTCCACCATTTGGGTGCTAGGAGCTGGTAAACAGGCCCCGGGGTAACTGGAACAGTACAATCTGTGCTTCACATTCCGAGGGCTCAAAGTTTGTGATGGACTCAAAGGACTGAGGTGCAGTTGGCTGCTGTCATGGGATGAAATTGCTATTTCAGTGTAGGCTTTGGAAAAGCAACAGTTAAAGAAAGAAACAGCTCTCCTGCTCATGGTTATAAACTGGCTATAGGGGGAGGGATCAGAAAAAATTCCAACTATGCTCAGCATTGCACAACTTCATACATCATGGTGGGAGGGTCCTTGTAGCTGCTCCCTCAAACAGGATGAGAACTCCACAGGCTCTGCTTGGCTCCTGGGCTGGGTGTGTTTGCTTCCTCATTGGTTTTAGATTTTACTGATAAATCAGCTTATGCCCTGCATTTCTGACCTCTCAGGAATAAAAAGAAATTCCACCCGAGGACCATTTATATACTCCTTCTAGAAGGTGGGGCGGCTCCCCCTGCCCTGTGGCACACTGGCGCAGATGAAAGTGCCTGGTGGCGCTGAGCACTCGCCCCACTGTAACAAAGCCAGTTTGTTCTTTGTTTCTCTCACAGTTGTCAATACCACATGGGGTGAGGAGCCAAAAACAGAACCCAACCTCAAATTAAAAGCACCCAGCCAGAGCTGGGGCACTGTGGCACAGTCCCTGCCTGTCCCCAAGGGCTGACAAAGGGACACAGCCCTGCTCCTGTTTTTGGGGGGTTATCTCCTGAGAAGCGCTAAGCACTCTCCAGGTCTGATGAACTCCATCAGGGTCACAACAAATCTGGGGAAGAGGGAAGGCATTTGTGTCACCTTCATTTGAGGGAAGGAGGGAAGAAGGGCCAGAACCTGCTGCGGGCTGTCACTGGCACAGCTCAAGTCCCCGACTCCGCCCCGCCCTCTTCACCCAGCCCCGATGCCTGCTCTACTGGCCCAGGCTGCCGGTCCAAGAAGGTAGTATTACCACTAATCAACTCTGGGATCAGTTCTCACGGCCAAAAGGCGGAAGATGAGACATCTTGTTTTAAAAACCACCTTTGTTACAGACTTGTTTCTAAAAGCCTAGCCTCAGGAACATTTGTTTTTTATGAACTCAGCTATAGGCAAGCAAGTCCCGTGAGGAGAAGATCTATCACCTACACCGATTTCTTTCAAACTCTGGCACTGGAGGAAAAAAGACAGGAATTGAGGATGTCAGTTTCCTGAATAACTTTCTACTTCTAGCTTTAGACTCTTCCTGGAACAGTGACTTTCCTCTCAAATTAGAACTGCATAGCTCTTTCATCACTGCTGTGACCTTCCCCAGTTCCTTCCGTTTGGTCTATGGCAGGGATTCAAGATCCTCACCCTCATCAAGTCTCTACCACCCCTGGCTCTAGCCGTGGAACCTGGGGAGGCACTGACTCAGGGGAAGAGCTTGGGCTCACCCAAAACAATCACTCGCACAATGAGATGTTTGGGGCCTCACAGGATTTTGTTGTGTAAATCATCAAACACTTCTTAAAGTCATTCTGGGAAGATTCCCATGGAATATTAGTTTATACAAAAGAGAGTGAGAAAAGGAAGTAAGTAAAGAGGGAAAGAAAGAGCAAGGGAAGAGTGAGAGTCTATGTAACCTTTTCCTTTCAAGTATGTTTATCTTTGTGTTTTACAGAGATGCCTCTTAACTCGGCGTCTGCACTTGAAGTTCAAGGGTTCTATCTGATCTCAGTAGTTAAAAGGATGAAAAGGACAGTAACTGGCCTTACTTTAAAACAGTTTCAGTTTCTTAATGGGAAACTCTGGAAAACCTAGGAAGCTTAAGATTCTGCCCAGCATTTTGAATTCTGACCTTCTTGTCCCTTCAATAATTGTTCGTAGACATTGCTTGAAAATATCTTCAAACGAACTTGTCAGTAGACAGTTCTGCAAGAAAGGAAAGGAGACATTTTAGAGGGTAGACTTCTGGTGTTTAGTCACTTGCTCAACATGTTAGACAACCCTTAGATGCCTGTGGGGCTAAGAGCTGAAGGAGATGAAAGATGAAAAAGGGGTGGTCTCTGTCTGTAAGGAGCTGAGTCTAGCCAGTTGAGGACAGGAGGGAAGACGGGGAAGAATTAATCCTCTTGAATGGAATCTGAGAGAGACTAAAAGGAACAGTGCTTTGAAATCTTTTCTGTGGAAGGTAAAATATCCTGAGACAAAGGATAGGAGGCCTCAGCCCTCAGCCGTGGAGAAGTCCTGGGAAGGGTTGCTTGTGTTTTATGCAAAGGACAGCAAGATATGAGCTACCACCTTAGGGTAGTGGCCAGGAAAGGTAGGTCACAGTGCAGCCCGGCGATTCAGACATTTGCACTTATGCTACTGTTCTTTTGTGCCTTAGTGTCAAGTGTCACAAAGGAACGTCAGGATGGATGTATTTATATTTCCCTCTCCTGGCTTCCAGACAGCTTTGTATTCTGGTGAAATGAAGCCCTAGAATTCAAGGTCTTTATTAAAAATGCCCTGCTACAATGTTTTTCTGATCAGCCACAGGGATTAATTTCGGTTTGTTACAGATGTGGGATAAGCTCCAAAAGATGAAAATAAAAATGAGGGCTTGACTGAATGCAAGCATCCAGTACTCCTTCCCACTCCAACCTGAGTCACTTACCTCCACCTGTTCATGCTTAGCATCCAGGAAAGGACCAAACTGCAAATAAGCCCAAGGGGGAGAAACAAAGGCACCAGAAGAACAAATCAGAATTACATGTGTCTGTGAACGATTTCAGATAACCTCTACTAGCAGTTCTCTGCCCAGGGTCCATCTGTCCCTCCAGGGCTACCTGTAGAGCCTGGGGACAGTTAGCAGATGGGCTAGGGGGTGCCTCGCCAATTTTGCAGGCAGAAGCAAGTTAGCCTTGGAAGGAGGGAGGTTCCCAGGGCCCCATAACCAGTATTTCTGCCTCCTCTAACACTGGGCTTTTTTCTGACTTTCTATACCTAACAAGGGAAATTGACTACCATGCTAAGTAAGAGTAGTACTTTGAACTTTAAAAAGAGATTAGCTCAGAAGTTAAAATAATGTGACAGAGGTAAGAACACTATAAAAGCAATGAAGGGTGGCAAAAATGTTGAGCTTTTAAATTTACTGAAGGCCTGTAGATCATGCACATCTCTTCAAAAATGTAAGATTAAGAACCAGAAGATATTTTTATTTTTATTGAGACAGAGTCTCACTCTGTCACACTGGATAGAGTGCAGTGGCGTCATTGTAGCTCACTGCAACCTCGAACTCCTGGGCTCAAGTGATCCTCCTGCCTCAGCCTCCTGAGTAGCTGGGGTTACAGGTGTGCACCACCATGCCCGGCTAATTTTTTCTATTTTTGGTAGAGACAGGGTCTCACTCTTGCTCAGATTGGTCTCAAATTCCTGACCTCAAGCAATCCTCCTGCCTCAGCCTCCCAGAGTGCTAGGATTATAGGCATGAGCCACTGCGCCCAACCTAGAAGATATTTTTAAAAGGGGGAGAGATGGACATGCTTCTTAAAAATTTAGAACTGCATTAAAACCCTTTTCTAAGAACAACTCCCTAGTTTTCCCACTGGTGCCTCCTACCAGGATGCAGACATCCGGCCGGTCGTGGTTGATGATGGTGATCAGGTCAAGCAAGGGGTCATACGTGATGCTGTCAGACGTGGTGTATGGCCCACAGGCAGCCAGGACCATGCTTTGCTCAAAGTCTAAAACAGAAAGGATTGTCTTGATTAGAAGGGGACAGACATTGGAGTAGTGGGGGTAGAAGGGGCCATAAAGGGAAAATGCCACAGGATTCCATTTATTGAGTCTCCTTACGTGTATAACTATGGGGATCTAAGACAAGGAGGCCTCACCCCACCTTCCAAAAACACTCTACCAGGTGATAGAGACAAGTAGGTACATAAACACCTACAACATGTGCTAGGCACTTTATTGGCAGTGCACATGAGTGATGCAAGGGCAATGGCAGTCAGGAAAGAATTTACCAAGGTGAGATTTGCTCACACTTTGGAGAATTTTCTGGGAGTGAGGGCAAGGCAGGGTACAGGAAAGCACTGAGCCTTAAGTGTGCTCAGTGTTAGGAGTATTTGGTGGTCCAGTGTGGATGGAGAATGCCAGGTACTGAAGAGTCCAGAAAGACCAGCTGGGGTGAAAGGCCTGGAACGGGAGGGAGAGTACTGGGTAACGAATGCAGGGGCATTTGTGGTTTTCTGGCCACCTATCACACCTTGCCTTTTTCCTAATGGCAGCTGCTTTCCTTTTGGAGAACCAGCCCTCTCCACAAGGCAGTCGAGGTGGGTAAATTAGATGCTCTGTCTTCCTCTAAACAAGGGCAGGCACATGATCCAGATTAAGCCACTCACACACTCCTCCCAGGATCTGAAATCTTGAGGTGAACTATCCAAGGACAGCAAAAGGTTGGAGCTAACCTATTCCAGCCAAGGTGCCCCAAGGAGACAGATGGGGAATTCCTGCTACTTGGACACCAGAGTTGCTGGCCCTTACCCTGGTTCCAAGCCTGGGTTTCTAGCTACCTGTCCAATCTGTGAGCTATCTTGTTAGTCTAAGCCAGTTTCTGTAGCTTACAACAACAACAAAATCCAAAGATCCTGACTTCTCAACATGTAATTGTACTAGTTTTCTATTGTTGCTTTAACAAATTATCACAAACTCACAAACTCAGTGGCTTAAAACAACACAAATTTATCTATTATTTATTTATTTATTTTTGAGACAGAGCCTCACTCTGTTGCCCAGGTTAGAGTGCTGTGGCAGCAGCCTAGCTCACAGCAACCTCAAATTCCTGGACTCAAGCGATCCTCCTGCCTCAGCCTCCCGAGTAGCTGGGACTACAGGCATGCACCACCATGCCTGGCTAATTTTTTCTACATATTTTTAGTTGGCCAATTAATTTCTTTCTATTTTTAGTAGAGACGGGATCTCGCTCTTGCTCAGGCTGGTTTCAAACTCCTGACCTTGAGCGATCCTCCCACCTCAGCCTCCCAGAGAGCTAGGATTACAGGCGTGAGCCACCGCGCCTGGTCAACACAAATTTATTGTCTTATAGTTCTGGAGGCCAGAAGTCCTAAAATCAAGGTGTTGACAGGGCTGCGTTCCTTCTGGAGGCTCTAGGGGAGACTCTATTTCCTCACCTTTTCTAGCTTCTAGAGGCTGCCTGCATTCCTTGGTTCATGGCCTCATTTTCCATCTTCAAAGCCAGCAGCCTAACACTTCTAATCTCTAACCTGATCCTCCTGCTACCCCTCTTGTAAGGACCCTTGTAATCACACTGGGTCCACCTGGAAAATCTAAGATCACCTCCACATCTCAAGACCCTCAACCTAATCATACCTGCAAAGTCCCCTTTCCCATATAACGGAACACATTCCGAGGTTCCAGGGATTAGGGGCTACTATGCAGTCTATCACAGCAATAATACCATGAACTGAGACAAAGAATTCAAGGGAAGAATAAGTTTCATGTGGAATTGGGGCTGCGGACAAACTTAAGTTTGGCTCTGAGGAACCTACAGGAGATGTAAACCCTAAAGTACACAGTGGGTGCCTAGAAGGCAAGATCCATGTTTTATCTGTTATCTCCCTGAGTGCCTCGCTTATTTCCTTATTAAAAAAAAAAAAAAAGTTTTAACAACCCATTAAACTGCTTCCAAAGGCTTCCCTGGCACACAGCTGCGGCTCCTGGCACCTTGGCCAGGTCAATTTCTTTTCATTATCTGAAGTTGATCTAATACCAGCATGCCACCCTTGCCCCCATAAACACATTATCTGATAAAATGTGCAATGCCATAAATGCCTACATCTCATTCCTGACTCTAAGTCATCTCCAAGAATGACCTTGCACACTGTAAACAGGGTGCATGGGGTGTTAAGATGTGCTAGTGTTGGCCATCTGACTGCTAATCCTTAATAGTGTTCCACTTTGCTTATAGAAGTGCTTTGAAATATTTTGAAGCAAAGTTTGTCAAAATTTCTTCTTGGCTTTTTCCCATCTAGATTAGTTACCAAATAACATTAGGGTTTCTTTTTTTTTCAAGCCAGCATAGTTTATTACACAGCAAAAGCTAACTGAAACACATGCTCGTGAGCCTCACAGCTTAGGGCCAAGCCCATGGCCCCAGGAGGCAGAACCAAGCCCTGGAGCACTTCCTGGGCTGGGGGACACGGGCAGGAGGGTCTCCGTGGCTCCTAGGGGAACACTGCCTGTTTGGAACAGAGACCCAAGGGGACCCTGAGAGAGGGAGTCTTTGGGGGATGCCCGAGGCCTGCGCTGAGCTGGGCCTGACTGGCGGCAGAGGAAGGCTGGATGCCCAATGCTTGGGCGGGAACATTAGGGTTTCTTAGAAATTCTTTTTTTAATATCTTATTATTATTGTTATTTTTTTTTGAGACAGAGTCTCACTCTGATCCCTGGGCTAGAGTGCCATGGCGTCAGCCTAGCTCACAGCAACCTCAAACTCCTGGGCTCGAGTGATCCTTCTACCTCAGCCTCCTGAGTAGCTGGGACTACAGGCATGTGCTACCATGCCCGGTTAATTTTTTCTATATATTTTTAGTTGGTCGATTAATTTCTTCCTGTTTTTAGTAGAGATAGGGTCTCGCTCTTGCTCAGGCTGGTTTCGAACTCCTGACCTCGAGCGATCCTCCCACCTCGGCCTCCCAGAGTGCTAGGATTACAGGCATGAGCCACCACGTCCGGCCTAATATCTTATTTTTTAATAATTTTAGAATTGTAGAAAAGTTGCAAATATAGTACATAGTTCCTATATATCTTTCACCCAGTGTCCCCTAACGTTAAGACCTTGCATAACTATGGTCTCTTTGTTGAAATTAAGGAATTAATGCTGGCATATTACTGCTAACTAAATTCCTGGCTTTAGTCAGACATCACTGGTTTTTCCACCAAAGTCCCTTTTCTCTTCCAGGATCCAATCCAGGATACCACACTGCATTTGAAGAAATTCTTTTTCAAACTGTATACCTTTTTCCTTTTCAAATTAACCCTCCTTATTTTTTTCTTCTTTTTTCCATAATTTTATAGGCAAAGAGCCAATGATCTTTTTAAAATACTCATTAAACATTAGTCTTTAAATGATACGCTTGGTGTTAAGTAGAACCCAGGCTGTAACAGTGCCAATGCTCACAGGGATCAGACAGGTGGTCTTGCAACAAAAGGGCTTTTGAACCTCTCACCCGCCAAATCGGCTATGCCTCTACTGCTTGGTTATGTGGCTCTTGTACAGCTTCTGCAGCTTTCTCAGGGTATGAGGATCACACTCCTGGACGCTGGTCCACCACCCTCATTGTCGGTAAAACAATTTTTGAACCAAAACTCACCTCCATCCTCTTCAGTGGGCTGATAAAATGGAAGTGGCACTCCCTTAAAAACAAGAGAAAGGCTCAACTAAGATTTTGCACCAGGCTTTGCTTTGGCAAGGAAAGGAGTGGGCACTGAGCAGGGTGTGTGTGCGAGTGTGGGATGAGAGGACGGTGGGGAGGGATGAGAGAGTGGGAAAGATGCAACTCTGTCTTTCTCCTTGGAGCTAAAAGCCCACAGAGCTGATGGGAGCTGCTGTTTCTCTATACTGCTCAGAGTGGCAAAGAAACCCAGGTAATGGGAGGTTACTGTTAAACTCTCATAAAACACCCTGCAACAAGTTGGAACAAAACAGGTCCCTAAAATATCAGTATGCTTCTAGGCAAGGATGGGAGAGAAGTGTGCCTTGCTACTTTTCCTGACATTCTGTGAAAATCTCTGGAGGATAACTGCCTAGAGCAGAGATAAGTAAACTATGGCCAGCAGCCTAAATCTGGCTGCAGCATTTTTGTAAGTAAAGTTTTACTGGAACACGGCAACACTCATTCACTTACAAGTTGCCTATGACTGCTTCTGTACCACAGTGGCAGAGTTGAGTCACTGTGACAGTGACCACATGGCCTGCAAAGCCTAAAATACTTAGCAGTAACAGTTGCTAGGGCTAGTGCCAGATTCCCGCTCTATAGATAGAGAACTGACTAACAAATAAATGGCTCTTATAAAGGACCAGTGTCTAGGAGAGACGGTTTCTAGACATATTGTGCTTGGAGCAAATGAGGAGAGAAGGTGGGGGAACCACTGTATACCTCATAGAGTTTGGTGGCAACCAGTTTTCTACCAGTGGTGTTGATTCCTTCCATAATTACAACCTGAAAGACAAGAAACAAAACAGGATTGCTAAGTGGGGGAGATAAATGAGAGGCCCAGAATAAATTATTCTGAGGCAGTTAAAAGCATTATCCAGCTACTCTCATTTTGTAATTGTGAACTTAGGCCATTTTTCTAGAAAACAAATTAAGAGGCCTTAGTAATAATAATGCGCTATACAGGAATGATCTAATTTTCAAAATAATCCTGTGAGGTAAGAATTATTATTACCATTTTACAGATGAAGACACTGTGGTTGAAGGTTAATTACCTTTCCCGCAGCCACACACCTTGTTGGGTGGAGTTGGGATTTGAACCTGGGCAATCAGACCTCAGAGCCAAGGTCAGAGCACACAGAGGAAAATCAGAACCCCAACAACGGTGTCCACTACTGGGCCTGTGCTCCAGAGAAACCTCATGGTATGAGAGAGAGGAAGTGAGGAGTAGCTGCCCACAGCACACACACGCTACAGACGTGAAGGGCCTATCCACATCCCAGTGGACACGCCTCCATTCTCACCTGTCCAGGAAACAGAGAATATTCTTTGAGCTCAGACAAATCCACTGGAATCTGAGCACCTGAGGAATGTTCCCGGTCTCCTTCAAGAATCACAGACTTATTGTTCAGCTTCCCGTTGCTGTCACAGCCGATCTGGCCCAGCAGAGTGACAGGCTCCTACCAAGGAAGGTTGCAGTGTAAGAATGACAGTGTTTGGGGAGGAGCTCAAAATCTGAAGTCAACAGTCAGCAGTGAACAGCAAACAAACCCCGAACAACAAATCCTTCTTTGGCAGGGCATCACTTTGACCCTGAGGCGAACACAGCATCATCACTGACTCTCAGGGGTGGAAGAACTGAGAGTTCTCAGGGCGTCGGGTCCACCTGCCCACCCAGACTTTCTAGGTGGCTGCCTAAGCATGAGCATCTCTAATGTAGGCCCACTGCATCTTTGGATAGCTATAAATTAATAATAGCTATAATTTATTGAGCTTGCTAAATACCAGGCACTGTTCTAAAAGCTTACATGTATTAACTCATTTAATCCTCACAACTACCGTGAGGTGGATATTACTGTATCCACTTTATAGATGAGGAGAACGATAAACAGAGAGGTCAAATAATTTAGTTAAGGTCACAGTGGGTGAAGCCTGGGTTTGAAATGCAGAAATTTGGCTCCAGAGCCATATCCTGAACCACACACCATACTGTCTCTCAACAGGAAGTTCTTTATTGAGCTAAAATCTCTCTCCCTATGGCTTCCTCTGTCCTGTTCCCACTCTTGGAAACAAAGGGAGGGAGTCTAATCTTTTCCCACATGACTGTGCATCTCTGTCTTCGCTCTGCTACTTCCTCCCAAGTCCTCCAAAACTTCCTTCTATGACATGGTTTTGCATATCTTGCCCAACTGGTCATTCTTCTCTGGATGCAAACATCTGACAAAGGTATCTTAAAGAATCTTCTAGAACATATCTTCTCTTAGATTAGAAAATGTTCTAGAGAGGAAACACTGGTATATATGCCAGATTAAACCATGATGTAACAATACTACAGCAGGTGGTCTATAACAAAAGAGTCCAAACCAGGGAAGACAGGAAGTCATTGTCCAGAGAACAAGACTCTGGAAACCCCACCCTTACTGTTGTCCTCACATCTGGATACTTGAATGCTTCTATTTGTGAGAAATCTCTAGGGGACTACCTGCCTCACCACCAAGGGGAACAAGGCCTTCAATTTTTGCTTATGTGCAAGACCTTAATCCAGGTAGGAAGAAAACAATTTTCTGGTCACAAAACCAGAGAGCATTTATAAGACTTTCTTCAGAAGAACCCATTTTACCAAATTCAACCAAGATAGATGTTCCAGCTAGAACATAGACAAAAATGAAAAAGGAAGAAAGATGCCTCTTCACCACTGATTTTAAAATGTAATATTAATCATCAAGAACTATTAGAACAACTTACTTGTGCTGGGGCTAGAAGAGGAGTGAAAGCCTCAATCTTGTAATGTTCCTTGAGTTCATTGCCAAGTTCTTCTATCTTACAGGTCAGAACTGCAATCCCAGAGATGAAAAAAAGAGTTGTGTTTAAAACATTTCACTTGTGAAGAAGAAAAAATACAGCGCATTGTAAAATATTATAGTCATTTTACGGAAGCAGGAAGGGTGCCTGGGACAACTGGCCAATTTAAACTTTCTAAAGCCTTAGCCAAATTTCCAATATTTGGTTGCTGAATTTGACTTTCCTTTTGGCCACAGGAGGTCCCATAGCACAATGCCAGGGAGTCAGCATGAACTCTCACCCCCAAGTCTGCCCTTTATTCAGGTCCTCACTGTGATTTTTTTTTTTGAGACAGAGTCTCACTCTGTTGCCCAGGCTAGAGTGAGTGCCGTGGCGTCAGCCTCGCTCACAGCAACCTCAAACTCCTGGGCTCGAGCAATCCTCCTGCCTCAGCCTCCCGAGTAGCTGGGACTACAGGCATGTGCCACCATGCCTGGCTCATTTTTTCTATATATTTTTAGTTGGCCAATTAATTGCTTTCTATTTATAGTAGAGGCGGGGTCTCGCTCTTGCTCAGGCTGGTTTCGAACTCCTGAGCTCAAGCGATCCGCCCGCCTCGGCCTCCCGGAGTGCTAGGATTACAGGCGTGAGCCACCGCGCCCGACCCTCACTGTGGTTTCAGGGAGGTCAAGGCAAACCTGTAGACGGCATCCAAAGAAGAAGCCATAAATGTCTTTAAGTTGAATTTCTTTAAATAGTTCAAGTTTTCATTACTGGGAATGGTTATGTGCTTTTTCTTTAGCAAAGTAACATGACTTGGGAGAATTGCTGATAGTATTGCTAATGTCCCTCCATTACTAGGGCATCCACAAGGACATCTATCAACTTATATATTCAAAGGCAACCTTGGAACATGTTCTACCAGCCTAAATGATGCTTTATTACTTGCTCTAAACTCTTTCAGGTGGTTTTATATCTATCAGAATTTCAATGGGAAAAATAATCACCTTCTCGAATGTCTGGAAGCTTCTGAAACATGGTTTTGTAGCTCCCAGTGAGTGGCTCTGGACACCCCAAGACTTTCAGGCTAATGTTTCCAGCTCCTCCTCTCCCAGACCAAGAAACTCCCTGTGCTGAGCCAAAGGAAGTAACCACTTCTCCTCGGTTATTTCTCGAGTTGTATTTCTGAGAGGGAGTAGCACTAATTGGAAGCAAAATAGATTAATATTACTGTGTTCATATCTAAAGGGAGAGAGGAATAAAATAAGGTTACCTTTTGGAAATGAGGATTGGAGAAAAGGCAAGTTGGCCTCACATTTTATAAATCGAATCAGCTTAATGGGGTTGGACATACCCGGACCTTTAAAGAATTTCAGGAATGAGGGGCTGAGGAACATCAGGCTCAGGAATACCAAACATGTTTAGAGAAGTTTAGAGACAGAAACACATTTAAAAAGGTTGTCGTTCTCTTGGCATTAAAACTAAACAAAGCAAAACAAAACCCAAACCCTGATTAAAAACCAAGTTTCAAATACTATTTTCTTCTTATGAATTTTTAGCATTTATTAGAACATCAATGGAGCCTGGATCTATGGATAAGCCAAAAGTTGCTGAGTACATATAAAAACTCACAATGTAGTTCAAGGTAGAAACAACAATAAAATGAAGTTAAACAAAATTAATCAACTTTCCCCAGTGTCTCTAGAGATAAAGATGTAATGAATTAAGTCTGCTGGTATATAAACATTCCCATTTTCCAAGGCTCAACTAACAAGTTCTCGTATTTCTACTCTTTGACTAGTAAATTACACCTCCAAGAACACATGGATGTTGCTGATCTGCTTAGGTGACAGTGAGTTCTTCTAATCCTTTGGTTGTGAACATAATGTACAGAGAGGTCTATTTAAAACAGGCTTTGTTTAATGCACTGAAACTGCAGGAACCAGTTTTACGTGGGACACCATTGCAATTGGTGCCATCACTCCTTCTTTCCACAGAGAAGCTACAGAAAATGAGCTCAATTAATTATCTCTATCTCCAGTGCTGCCTCTACCTGAATAATTTAGAAGTTACTTACATAAATTACAAAACCAGTTTCTGTTACCAGCTTTATTAGTGTGCATTAAAAAATGACTAGACAGCATTTTACAGACTTTTCTGAGCTCCTCCCTGCAAAGCTCCATGGGACATCCTTTTCAGCAGACCCTTTAATGCAGTGAGAGGCTCACATGAGGCCAGCTATGGCGTTCAAAGGATTGCATGTTTAGAATCAACTCCTATAATGGTGCTGGCACATCTATGAGAACCATCCCTAGACACCAGGTTGCAAAGAGGCCAAAGTCAGTAGGAGACCACATTAAAGTCACACTATGCTTCAAAATCTAAGACCACTCATCTTGAATGACTGCAGAGCTTCTATTACCACCTTTCTAAAGTGACAAAGCTGAAAAATCTTAAGCTCTGGTCAGTGTAGAAGTGATAGAAAGTAGGGGCAGCAACTCCTGGCAGTCGCATATCCCTAAACGGTTAACATCACTGCTCCTGAGCCTCATCTTGATGTGGTGGCTCCTAAAAACCCTTCTTCTGCTCAGCAGTGCACTTATCTATGGAATTCTCTAGTATAAGACATGTCATTTACGGATTTCAAAAAAATCACATATGATCTTTGTGGATTTATCTGCAATGGTGGCAGCAGGGATAAAATACCAATTAAGTCAGTGTAGATTCAGTGACAAAAAAATTCTCAGAAACTAGTTGTAACCTGAGTGAGGAACAATAAACAGGTTACACAACATTGTGAACAAAGATACGTGTTTTTCTTTTTAATAAATAAATACTTTAGATTTAAAAAAAGAAAGAAAGAAACTCAACAAAACACAAACTAACAGAATCAGGTGAAAACCTATTTGCCTCTACTGGCAAGACTCGTAAGACTCCTGGACTTCTGAATAGACAGGTTGTTTTCAGTAGAAGATATCAGTTCCTGATCTAGGAAATGAGCCCTAGAAAAGTAGGTAGAAAGTGAGTTTCCTTAATTACTTCAAGAAACAGTAATTTTCCACAAAGGAAGAGAAAGCAGGCAAGGCAGAGAGCAATAGGCTTTCCAGCCAATTCTCTGCAGATGCACACGCCCACCCACAGTTAATAAGTTACTCTGTAGTTAGCCTCCGTCAGACAGCCAGAGAAAGAGGGAGGCCTGCTTTTTGGCACTTGAATTAATCATGATCCATACCTCGGAGAGAAACTTGATGGGGAGAGGAGCTGGTGAGGGCTACGAGTAGACACACTCCTTTTTGTTAGGGGGGTTTCTGGCGTAGCAATAGCTCGCTTTTGAGAACCCTAGAAATAAAAATGGAAAACAAATCCCAGTCACTCTAGACCCAAGTTGCTCATTAAGTGTACAGTTCTTTAGGAAGAAAAGGGAAAAGGGTGCCCAAAGAAGGGCACAAAATAGGATCAGGTTGGTTCTCTTCTTACAGTCCTGTCCTTCAAACAGAATCCCATGAAGAAATCTTCAACAACTATAACCAACATCCATCAGGACACTGTCCCCATTTTGAAGGCAATTATAAAAAAGTACAAACATTTTCTAAAAAGAATCACCAGGTGGGCAATCTGTCCTGTCAAATCCTTCATGTGTTCACTTTCTGTCCCCACCTCTCTTTGCTTTTGAACAGATAAGAGTTTTGCAATGTGTATAGTTTTGACCTACATGCACACATTTTCCTGAGAAGGGATGGGACCATGTTACCACTTATTTTGGCAAAGTCTACCACACACTTTCAAAATTAAAGAAGGGAATGACTCCAGGAAGATAATGTGGTTGAGCTCATAGTTGGAAGTTAGCAAACACCTCATTGATGGTTTCTGGATTTGGTTCTTTTTTTTAGCTCATCAACAAGAATCCAAAGATAAGCCCAGAATGGAGGCTGAAACCCACAGTCCAGAGACCTATTGCTCTCTAAAGTCTAGAATAACTTACTATAACACAGCAAAGACAAAGTCCTTGCCCAGACGGCAACCAGGAAGCTAGCTGTGTGCAGAAGCTTTTTCTGCCCTAGGGCTCCTCCTGGCTGCCAGTTTAAGTTATGCCATCAAACTGTCAACTGATGGCGAATATGGGACAGAATTTGAGATAACAGATTCAAAACCATCATTCAGTAGCTACAATGAAAACTAGATTTTTAAAAAACACCCCTATGGCCGGGCGCGGTGGCTCACGCCTGTAATCCTAGCACTCTGGGAGGCTGAGGCGGGAGGATCACTCAAGGTCAGGAGTTCGAAACCAGCCTGAGCAAGAGCGAGACCCTGTCTCTACTAAATATAGAAAGAAATTAATTGGACAAATAAAAGTATATATATATATATATAAATAAAAATTAGCCGGGCATGGTGGCGCATGCCTGTAGTCCCAGCTACTCGGGAGGCTGAGGCAGCAGGATTGCTTGAGCCCAGGAATTTGAGGTTGCTATGAGCTAGGCTGACACCACAGCACTCTAACCTGGGCAACAGAGTGACACTCTGTCTCAGAAAAAAAAAAAAAATACCCTTATGCTACCATACTTATACAATAACCATTGAAAAATATTCTTTAATAGTATTTTAATATTTTTCTAATTTTAAAAATATATAAATTGTGGTAGTTATAATCTCAGTTTAAATATAAACCTAAGTATTTTACATACAGATTGTTTTACTATATTATGAACATCTTTCCACATTGTTACAATCTTTATCCTTTTTAGTAGCTGTGTCATTTGATTGAATTGATACAATAATTTATATAATTACTTCTCTATTGCTGGATTATAGGCTGTTCGTAAATTTTAAAATGGACATCTTCATGCATACAGCTTTCTCCATAATTTAGATTATTTCCTCAGGAAACATTTTTTTCTAGGAAGAATTATTGGGTCAAAGGATAGAAAAGATTTTATGGTTTTAATATACTTTCTCAAATTATTTTCCCAAAAGATTCTTCTAATATACAGTGAGTGGGCTATAGTACTCTAGGACCAGTGTTATGGGGCAGGGATATTTCAAGAGAATGATAGTCTGCCTGCCAGAACACGACAATGTGATGGCACTTTGGTAAACAAGGCATAGTCTAGTGGTTCTAGTCCTCAGCCTTAGTGGTACAACTTAATTGTGTTAACATACTAACTCCAGTTATAGTTCTCAGGGATCAGATCCCTTTAAACAAGCTCATGAGGTTCATTATTAACACTAAATGCTAGTTTAAACATTTTTAATGAGAAATGTAGTCACCAAGGGTACCATATTCTCATATCCTAGGGTGAAGCACATTCTCACACTACCCAGAAAGTCAAATTATAACCAAGGATGCCAGTTTATTAATTTACTAGAAATATAATTGCCAAGGGTATGGGAATTTTAAATCCTTAGGCTAACAAATTCTCTCTCTGTTAGACAGGACACATGGAAGCCAAATTATAAGCAGAAGATTTATGGTGAACACAGAGGCAAAAGAACAGCTGTCAGTTGCACATGTGAAATACTTAATGGTGATAAGCTAAAACCACTGACATTTTCTCCTTTATAGCAGAGATACACCTGTCCCCAAGACCTGACAAGGATGAGGCAACATCATCCTAGCACTGTCTGTATGGGAAAGGCCAACGTTCGTACTTTGACTCTTTTATCATGCTGCCATTGATGCATGGCCTAACAATGATGGAACAACTTCCATGTGATGGGTACTCTTCTAAGCATTTTACATATCTCCAGCCCAGACACATAGTGTCTCCTTTAAGCTTCAGGCGCATATTTCAAATTGTTTGCTCAACATTCCAATCCAACTCATTTAGTGTGGATTCCATAGTCACAAACTTTGATTCAATAATTTAGTTTCCTAAGTACTTCCATAGCAGCAATGAGTATCCTAAATATGATATTTCAGTCATTGGAAGGGCATCTATATCAACAGTAAATCTGCATCTGGCTTTAGCATCAGTCTACTGAGAACTGAGTTACCATGAGTGAATCTCCAAGAATACGATCAAGTTTAGACACACAGAAAAATCGGATAAATTCCCGATCTGTGAAGCTGCCAATCAGATCAAAATTGTGGTAGCCCCACTGATACTGCAATTCTGTGAGATCCTACCTAGATAGCCAACCACCCTCCCTTATTCAGAGGTCTGTCTTTCAACAATTATTAATATGTCAGGCACTGGGAAAACAGCGAATAAAGCAGTCTCCATCCTCAAGGAACGCTCATTCTAATGAAGGGGAGACAGACTAAAACAAAGAAGTAAATATATAACATGTCTGGTGGCAATAAATTCTATGGAGAAAAATAAAGCACGAATATAAAATAAAGGAAGGGAAGAGGGGGTTTGTTATTTTAGACAGGCATTCTCTCTGACAAGGAGACATATGAGGTGCACATGTGCTTGGCACAGCAGAAGCAGAGAGTGAGAGGGAGTGTAGAAGGAAGGAAGATGGAAAGCCAGTGGGGAGAGTTGTGGGCAAGAAAACCTGATCTGACTTTCATTTGAAAGGAGCACTTGGCTGCTGTGTAGAGTTGGTTAGAGGTGAACAAGGCAGAAAGAGGCAAAGGGACCAGTTAGGAGGCTGTCCCAATCATTCAGGAGACAGTGAAGCCATGGACCTGATGGTGGCAGTGGAGGGGTGAGAGATGGCCAGATCGTAAACGGAGGACTGACGGGACTGGCGGCTGAGTTGGATGTGAAGTGTGATAGAAAAAGAGGACTCAAGGAGGTCTCCAAGGTTCCTGGCCTGAGCAAATGGAAGAATAGAAGTGTCCTTCACTGGGATGTGAACTCTGAGAAGACCACTTTAGGGGGAAAATTAAGAGCGGAGTTACAGTCTCTCCAATCTTGACAAACTCTAAGAACAATTCCTGGCCAAATGCGGTGGTTACACTCCTATAATCCTGGCACTTTGGGAGGCAGAGGTGGGAGGATTGCTTGAGGCCAGAGGTTTAAAACCAGCCTGAGCAACATAGTGAGACTCCATCTCTAGGGAAAATAGAAAAATTAGCTGGGTGTGGTGGTGCATGCCTGTAGTCCCAGCTACTTGGGAGGCTGAGGCCGGAGGATCACTTGTACTCAGATGTTTGAAGTTGCAGTGAGCTATGATGATACCACTGTACTCTAGACCAGGCAACAGAGTGAGACAGTGTCTCAAAAATATATATATATTTTAAAAAAACTTCCCTATTTCCTTTAATATGATATGCACCTGGTTTTGTGTTAACAACTTCATAGGACACATTTTTGGCTTTCTTGCTCTCCACAGACATACCTAAACTACTTATCTTCTTTCTTATGATGTAATTTACTTTGAAACATTAAGGCTTACTGTATGCTTATGGATTTCCACAATTTTATTTAGTATAAAGAGTAATTACTACTACTGAATACATTGCTTAGGGCCTGGTACTTTACCTATTCATTTCCTCTTCAAGCCCTCCAAGATGGTGGATCTTATCCCCTGGCTGTCAGCTTCTTGAAGGCAGAGCCCATCCCTGCCTATTGCATTCACCACTGTTTACCCTGTGTGTAGCGCAGTGTTTGGCACATAGTAGTTACTGGATAACTGAATGAATGAATCTTGATTTTATACATAAGGAAACTGCAGCTTACAGAGATAAAACAACTCACCCAAGGCCACCTTAGGTCTTCTAACTCAAGACTTTAAAGGCAATGCTTTTCTAATGCCCTACACTTGACCTCTCGAGCTGGGGTCTAATACCACAGAACTGGATTATTCAATAACAGTACAAAACCAAACAACTATTTTAAAAGGGCAACTATGGAGAAATTATATTTATAGGAATATTTATGGCTAACTGAAAAAAGCAAAATAACTATAGGTTGACAAGGATTGAGATCATGTAAAGCATTTAGGCATATAATCAGAAAGATGTATAAATGGAAATACAGTAGGAACTGTATGAAAGTGGTTGATTCGTTTTTCCTCAGATCTTCAAATGTTGTGATAATGTTTTTAAAAATGTTAGGTGTAGAACACAATTTCCAAACACTGTATATTTACCTTAGAGGGTGTGGTATAAGAGTTCAAGAGGGTTTCTTCCTCTTCCTCCACTTCAATTCTAAAAACATTGGTTAAGAAAAACAATAATAAACTTTCACCTAAGGTAAGAGCTGATTAAATAAGAAATCTGAATATTAGGCAATTTTGATTATTGTTTTTAAATTATACATGCATTTTTTGACACTGTCAACAAAAAAAAGAAAAAAAAATAATAAATTATACATGCAATTGTAGACAAAGACAATATGTGGCTTGGTGCAAAGACCTTCAAGCAGAAAAGGATACAGTTCTTGTATAGAAATAATGTCTCTAGCTCCTGCATGTCCACCGTTCTTGGAGGCACTGTGCCGGGCTTTGGATAATCTTTTGCTCAGAAACTGAGGAATAGAAGATAGTTAATATATTATTCCATAGTCAAGTAATAGGGGAGACATTTTCTAAGGCCTTGAGGTAATAATAGGTGTTCAAAATATAGTCAAAAATATAAAATTCCTCAAAGTAAGAATTAGGAAAACTGTGATCCTAGCACTCTGGGAGGCCAAGGCGGGCAGATCGTTCAAGATGAGGAGTTTGAAACCAGCCTGAGCAAGAGCGAGACCCCGTCTCTATCAAAAATAGAAAGAAATTAATTGGCCAACTAAAAATACATAGAAAAAATTAGCCAGGCATGGTGGCCCATGCCTGTAATCCCAGCTACTCGGGAGGCTGAGGCAAAAGGTTTGCTTGAGCTCAGGAGTCTGAGGTTGCTGTGAGCTAGGCTGACGCCATGGCACTCTAGCCGGGGCAACAGAGTGAGACTCTGTCTCAATAAAAAAAAAAAAAAAAAAATTAAGAAAATGCATACAGACTAAATATAAAGACTTATCCTGTGACTGTCTACAACACCTAACAATTCTAATAAGGCCAGTTATTTGATGAAGACCTATGACTTGCTGGGAACAGTTTAGGTGCTTTACATCCATTCTCATTTAATTCTTATAATAATCATAAAAAATACAGATTATTAGAACCAATGACAGAAGAAGAAACTAAGGCTCAGGGATAGTAAAAGCTCACATAGGGCCTGGAGTACAGGTGTGAGTCCAACGCTCATACCCTTCTCAATATATCACAGTGCCTCCCCTATAGAGCAGAAATGAACCACATCATTACTTTGCTTACATTTTCTTCTTACCTCATGCTCAAAAGAGTTCAGGATCTCTGAGGTAAGGTCAACTTTACGGGTGCTGGTGCAGAAGGCTATGAGCTCACCTACAATTCCCTCCTCATTCTGTCCATACTGAATACAAAGCTCTACCACTGTGGGAAGGAAAATTGGACAAGTAAGAACTTAGTTCATTTCTGGCAGCTTTCACTTTGAAAATAGAAAATAATCTTCTACTTATCCAATCAATATTTATTCAGCATCTACTAGTGTCAGGTACTGTTCTAGGCAGAGAATACGGCAGTTAATAAAACAGAGAAGAATTCTTTTCTTCACAAAACTTACTACTGGGGGGAGACAGAAGGCGACAAGGGCAGAATCAGGGAGACCAATTAAGAGAATCATGGCAGGTCAGGCTTGGTGGCTTATGCCTGTAATCCTAACACTTTGGGAGGCCGAGGCAGGAGAACTGCTTGAGGCCAGGAGTTGGAGACCAGCCTGAGCAACATAGTGAGGCCGCTATATCTATAAAAATAGAAAAATTAGCTGGGCGTGGTGGTGTGTGCCTGTAGTCCCAGATACTCGGGAGGCTGAGGCAGGAGGATTGCCTGAGCCCAGGA
>VBSM01003155.1:3372321-3404154 GCA_008086735.1 Cheirogaleus medius
AAAAAAAAAAAAAAAAATCCTAAAACAACAGTGGCTTGGACAAAACAGGAGTTTATTTCTCTGTCAGATAAAAGAATTCCAGAGATAGGTAGCTCTGGGCTGATATGGTAGCCTCATGTTCATCAGGGCCTGGGTCCTTCTGTCTTTGTGTTCCACTGTCCTCAAATTGTCCTCTATCCATAAGGTAACCTCATAACCCAATATGGCTTCTGGAATTCCAGCCATCACATTCACATTCCATTCCAGGCAGCAGAAAGGAGGAACAGGAAAAGGAAAGAGCAATCAATCAATATATTTAAAAGAGAGAGGAAGAAAAGAAATGAAATGATACAGAAAAAGAAAATGACTTTTCTAAACCTTTGTTTATCTCTCTTTGAAGGAGTCTTTCTAGGAGTCCTTACCAACAAGTTTTGATAAGATTTTAGTCACATAGCCATATCTTTAAGGGAGGCTGGGAAATGTGAGTTTATGTTGTAATATTATTGTGGAGACACATGGCTACACCACTAATATACAAATTTTGTCAGTAAAGAAAGAGGGGAAAGTTAGTACTAGGTAAGCACTTAGTAGCCTTTGCTTCAAAGAGCTGTATAGTAACTTTTAAAAACTGTGGAAGCATTTTGCTATATTTTTGTTGAAAATTTTTTAAAAACCATTTTAAACTTTAAAATCATTTTATATAGTACATCCCACTCCCCTCCATTCCAATAGGAAGTTCTTAAAATTTTTATATATTTGGGAAAAATGGATACTATAATGATATTAAACATTCCAAACAGGATACTGGCATATCCCTTCATTTTTTTCCAGGTGTTTTATTTTTGTCTATCCATCCAGTTTTATAGTTTTTTCCATATAGATCCTATTTTTGTTCAATTTATTGACACAATATTTTTGTTGCTTTTATGAATGGAATATTTTTCTCATATTGTCTTCTATTTAGTCATTGACAGTTCAAAGAAAAGCTATTGGCTTTTGGACATGTTTCTTGCAGCCAATCACTTTTACCATGTTCTCTTATTAATGTGAATGTTTTAGGAGAGTCTCAGATTTTCCAGATAATAATAATATTTACAAATAAAAATATCTTTTTCCCCTTCTTTTCAAATACTATATATTGATCCTTTTATTTTCCTGTCTTGGTGCATTGAAGCAAACCTTGAAATCATTGTTGAATCACAGTGGGCATCCTTGCCTTCTTCCTGTTTCTGATGGCAACGGCTTCAGCATGGCCTCTTGGTTTGATGGTTACTACTGGTTTGTGTTAGGAATGCATAATTAGGGTTTAGTTGTTTTCTTCTAGTTTTATTTTACTTAGAGAGTTTATTAGGAATGACTGCTGAATTGCACCCAATACCACAAGGGAATGATTTTCTCCTTTAACTCATGGGTATAATAAAATGTGTCACTTTTATAATGACAAACATTTATTTTAAAATATCACATATTAAAAACTTCTGTGTATCAAAGGACACAAGAAAGTGAAAATTCATAGAATGGGAGAACGCATTTGCAAATCATGTATTTGATAAAGTTCTAGTATCTAGAACATATAAATAACTCTTTTTTTTTCTTTTTTGCAACAGGGTCTCCCTCTGTTGCCCAGGCTAGAGTGCAATGGTGTGACCATAGTTCACTGCAGCCTTGGACTCCTCCCACCTCAGCCTTCAGAGTACTGGTACTACAGGTCCACACCCACCTATTTTTTGAATTTTTTGTAAAGATGGGGTCTTGCTACATTGTCCAGGCTGGTCTCATATTCCTGGCTTCAAGTGATCCTCCCACCTCACTCTGCCTCCCAAAGTCCTGGGATTACAGGAATAAGCCACTGTGCCTGGTAAGAACTCTTACAACTCAATGACAAAAAGACAACCAACCCAATTGAAAAATGGGCAAAGCCCTAAAACAGACATTTCTCCAAAGAAAGTATGCCCAATAGCCAATAAACACATAGAAGATGCTCGATCACATTAGTAATCATTAGGGAAATGCCTGTCATATCACTTCATACCCATTGGGATGGATGTAATATAAGATGAATGAGAACAAATGCTGTTGAGGATGTGGAGAAATTGGAACCTTTAAACATGCTGGTGGAAATGCAAAATGGTGCATCTGCAGTGGAAAACAGTCTGAAAGTTCCTCAAACAGTTGAACATAGAATTGCAGTTCCACTCCTAGGTATATACCCAAGAGAACTGAAAGCATATGTATACACAAATACAAGAATGTTCATAGCAGCACTATTTATAACATTCAAAGAGTGGCAATAATCGAAATATCCATCAACCAAGGGATAGTTGAATAAAATGTGGTATATGCGTACAATGGGATTTTATCCAGCCATCACGGATACATGCCACAACATGGGTGAGCTTTGAAAGCATTATGTGCGGTGAAAGGAGCCAGACTCAAAAGGTTACATATTGTATAATTCCATTTATATGAAATGTCCAGAACAGGCAAACCCATAGAGACAGAAAATAGATTGCTGTTGCCAGGGGCTGGGGAGAGAAGAATGGGGTGACTGCTAATGGGTATAGGGTTTCTTTTTGAGGTTGAAAATGGTTTGGAATTTGATACTAGTGATGGTTGTGTAACATTGTGAATACACTAAAAGTCACTAAATTTTATACTTTGAAAGGGTAAATTATATCAATAAAGCTATTATTTTTACAAAGATCATGTAGTTTTATTTTGTAAGCAATATAGTACAGTATAAATGTTCATTATTTTCTTTAATGTGAGATACTATGTAATTAATGTAATTCCTGCTAAGCTGTGAATAAACCTTATTATCCTGAAGGGGTGGGATGGGGAGGATTTGTCATCATTTTCTAGAGTGGCTTGTCATCTCGAAGGAATGGTAGGGAATAAAATAGGTGTGATGTCCTATGCAGTGACATACTGTTCTCCCAATATGAACTTAAGTCTGTGAGAGGAAAACCTGGGCTACCTGTGTGGGGGGTGGGGCAGCTCCTGGTCCAAGTGGCCAGTCAGGGAAGGGCCACTGGGCAGCCCCCAGACCAGTCTGCGACCTGAAGGAGCTCTCAGATCAAGTACCATGTACTGTGCACCTGCTCTGGGATAGCCCTTTGACCTTTGCTATGTCATGTAACGATGGCGGCAATTCTGTGAGCCATTGGTATTGCTACCTTGATTTCACACATGCTCATATGCAAGCTCAGAGAGGGACATGGTATGTTCAGGGAAAGTCCTCCACTAAATGGCAAGGGCAAATTCAGTCCAGCCCAGGTCTCCACCCCAAGTCCATGGTTGCAGCGAAGAAAAGAAAAAGCTATCTTAAAATAAGAATACAATATTTGCATAGCGCCTTCCAATTTATGAGAAAGACATTGTTGATCTCATTTTACTGGTGGGGACTCCATGAACTCAGAGGGGTAAGTGATTTGCCAGTGTCACAAAGCTGGTAAGTGACAGTTAACTGTGGGCCAGTTCTTTTATACTGCAGGCGAGGAGATGTTTGTTAGTGTGAAATGATGGCAGAGGTTAATGCCAAGGTCCAGCTGTACACTGTTGTTGGCACACGCAGGGTGAGTAGGTCACATGCATTCTGTAGCCCAGCAGGAACAGGCACAGAGTAGAAATCACATGGAATGTGATACTGAGAATTTATGTTTGGAAACTGCAAAAGGGTAAATGGTGGCTTTCAGAGAATTGAGTCAAATAACAATGGTATATACAATACATAACATAATATTTTATATAGTACATAACATATATAATTAATAAGATATAATATATAATAGGGTATAGTTACACACACACCCCCCAAGGATGCCAAAGAGGAATTTTAAAGGGCTTGGAGAGAAATGTAAAGATAGGACAGAAAAACTTTGAACATTATAAGTGGGGAGTAAAATTTGAGGGTGCTACGACATAACCCTGGGATAAGCAACATTATATCCTAAACCGGGTGAGAAAGGACTTATTTTACTCTTTTATCTCATTTATTTTACACTTCTCTGTTTTTCTTGTCATAAAAAAAACACATAACATGACATTTACCATCTTAACCATTTTGAAGTGTACTGTTAGCAGCTTAAGGTACACCTTTAATTTTCGATATTGCCGGGAAGCACTGCTCTGCGCTGCAGTATGTTGCCACCAGGTGGCGGCAGTGTAGCATGATCTCAGGATCTGGTCTGCGTATCCCCAAGATTGTTGTTATTCAAACTCTGTCCTTCCCTCCCAAACTCCCCAAATGTTGTCATCTGAAACTATGGCTTTCTGGATAGTGGGAGGCAAGATTTTTAAAAACAAAGCTATGAACTTTGAACCAATGAATTACTACTATGTCTGAGGCACTGGGTTAGACTTGTTGAAGGGAGGTGGTGGGAGCTCAGAGGGTTAATAACAGCAGCTGGAGCTGGTTGTGGTGCACACCTGTAGTCCCAGCTCCTGGGGAGGCTGAGGTGGGAGGATCCCTCGAGCCTGGGGGTTCCAGGCTGTAGTGATCACACCTGTGAATTGCCACTGCGCTCCAGCCTGGGCCACAGAGACTCCATGTCTTAAACAAACGAACAAACGAAAAACAGCAACTGGGGTAAGCTCCTATTTGATGCCTCTCCTTTGCTCCTTTGGCAACCCCGTGCCATACTGTCCCCCACCCCCACACCCCATGTGTTCTCCCTATTTCAGCCACTGTGATCTGTTTGAGATTCAAATATGATCGTGTCAGTCCCACTACCCATGTAGAACCTTTTCAGTGAGGTCCTCGTACTTTTAGGGTGATGGCCAAACCCTTAGCCTGACCCAAGGACCCCCTACCCGAGGCCTGACTATTTCTTACCTTGTCTCCTTTCTAAGGCCATATTGTTCCACCCGACCCGAGCTTTCCCCCTTGATGTGCCCCTGCCTGGACCGGTCTTCCAAGAGCTAACACCACGTCCTCGTCCAAATTTCATCTCTGTGGCATGTTCTCAGGGCCGTCTTCCCTGGCCTCTGGGATCTGTCCTTCATAGCCCTTATCACAGCTTTAATTTCACATTTATTTGTGTCATTCTTGCATGACTATCTTTCTGGCCCAATTCACTGTAAGCTCCACAGGGGCAGACAACCACATGTCCTGTTCTTGCATCCCGGTGCCTGACACATGGCAGGCTCCCCACAGACGGTGTTGCCCGAGGAAGGGAGGAGGACGCAGAAGGTCAGAGAGACTTGCTTAGGGTCCGGCAGGCAGTACAGGTGGCAGTCTAGACTGGGTGCAGATCTGCACTCTGCACTCAAGTTGGCTCTGAGCCCTTTGTGACCTTGGACAGTTACCTGACCTCTGCACTTCAGTTCCTAGCTTGTCAAGTGGGTACAGAACCACGTGGCAGACCCCAGGGTGACTGTGAAGATGGAACCAGTTGACACAGGCGAAGGTCAAGCCCCTGGAGTGCAGGGTAGAGCCCCGGGGGGAAGCCAGAGTCAACCAGGCTGGAGCAGATTGGGGCTGCAGGGTCCCCCACGAGGCAGCTGTCTGCCCCACGTGGGGCAAGTCTGCATTGAGTTGTACTGTCAGTGTGAAAGACTCAGAACAACAACAAAAGAATGTAAAATATCTTAACACTTTTTATATTGATTACATGTTTAAATGATAATATTTTGAATATATCGGGTTAATAAAATGTTATATGATATATTGAAGGATTAAAAATATGCCATTGTGGCATAATGACTATTTAAATTAAAGGCATTTGAAAGCATCAGAGACAAGATCACTCTGACCTTGGTGCTGTTTCTTAAAAGTGAGAAATGAAATTCCCTTGTGAAAGGTGTCCTCCCTGTACATCCGGTCATCAAGGAAGGGTAGTTGAAACCAAGAGAATTCCATACGGACTTTGTTAAAATAACTCTTGTCTTTGAAGCCTCCTCACATAATTTAGTAGCTTCCTCACTACGTACTATTTTTGTCCAATTCAGTATATAAACAACTGATTCTGCTTCTTTTGGTCTTCATTTCCCTAGAGGACTCTCGTGCCAGGTGAAATTGTGTTAAATACATCTGTATGCTTGTCTTTTGTTGACCCATCTTATGTCAATTTACTTCTTGGGCCCAGCCAGGACCGTAAGAGGATGGAGGTAGAGTTTTGCCTATACTACAGTATACCTTATAATTATAATGTATATGATAATTGTATTACATTATTATACATTCATTATAATGCACATTATAAATTACTTTCTTTTTATTTCTTTTAATGTGACCACTAGAAAATTTTAAATTACATATGTGACTCACATTATGTTTCTACTGGACTGTGTTGCAGGTGTTGATGGTTTAGACTTGCTCTGGAATTAGCTGTGTGGGCCAAAGGCAAGCTTTGACTTGGCCTATGGGGTGGACTGGGAAGTTACTGATATTTCTATTTATGCCAGATCCTCTTGGAGCTGCCCAAAGTGGATGGGTGCATGATCCAGTGTGGCCCCGAATGGACCTTTATTTATTAGGCCTGAAGGATTCCCAGGTGCTCAGTGTTAAGTACTCAGGTGTTCTGGTTTATGAATTAGTCTCTGAAAAGTGAGTTTAGTGTGAACCACTTCCCCAGGGCCTGGTCATTCCTGAGGATGTGATGACATATTGTGTCCAGACTTAGAAGGCCTTCAGAGCCCTGGAGGTGCAGTGTAGATGATTAGGCCTTCAGGAGTGTCAGTTCCCAAGTCAAATCTCTCTTTTTGTCTTCTCAAAAGGATAGAATGGAAGCTCTAGGCTTAATAGCAGGTGGTTATTGCCACGCTGGGGAAATCTGTAGAAATGTGTACAACGCCCACTTCCTCAGAATGTGGAAAGCCAGAGAAACCTGGAGCAAGGAGCTGTTTTATGTCAAAGAATTTGACTATGAATTTCAGTATAGTGGCTTAAAGTCTGTCCATAAATTCTTTGATGTTCTTCCCTTCAAAAGGTAGAGGTTAGTTACCCTCCCCTTGTTCCCGGGCTGGACTTAGTGATTCATGGTTAGTGACTAGAATGTGGTCAAAGTGACCATGTGTGATGGCTAAAATTAGGACTTAAAAGCCACTGTGGCTTCAGCCTTTCTCTTGGATTACTCTCTCTGGGGGACACCAGCTGCCGTGTTATGAAGACGCTCCAGCTGACCCTAGAGGCCACACCCTCTATCCCTCTGATGCACCTGTGTCCAAATAGCTTCCTGAATCTTGCTAAACTTTTTCATTTCTTTTTATATGACCTGCTATTTTCCTGGGATTCTCTTAACAAGTCTCTTTAAAAAATAAAAGAGTAGTTATTGCTAGTAGGTTTTAAGAAATATCAGTAAATTGCACATGACAGGAAAATAGGCCAGGCAACTTGCTTCCCTCCTATTGTAGAATGGCTTAATATTTAGTGGTTAAGCAGAACTTCTGAGTGCAGTTGTGCAGGCTGTTCAATGAGCAAGAGTTCCTGGACAAGTGGGTCAGGTGGTGCTGAAATCAAGCCCATGATTTTGACAGTCAAGTTGTGTATCACGCTGTAAAGCTACATCTTCCTATGGGTGAAAGAGTGACTCTTCCTGACTTGCACAAAGGCACCATCCACTCACCAAGATGCCCAGAGAGCTGCATCTGCTCTGAGGGGTAGATTTTTCAAGTTCACACAAGGGTGGTATATGGGCTAGGTGGCCTTGGATTTATGGTCAGCCCAGGCAAGACCCCATGTCTACAAGAAATAAAAAAATCAGTTGGGTACGGTGGTGCATGCCTGTAATCCCAGCTACTTGGGAGGCTGAGGCAGGAGGATTGCTTGAGCCCAAGAGTTCGAGGATACAGTGAGTTGTGATTGGCCCACTGCACTCCAGCCTGGGTGACAGAACAAGACCCTGTCTCTAAAGAAAAAACAGATGGGCCTACTTGCATGTTTCAGTTCAATTAAACACTCTACTCCAGGAATCCAGGAATTTAGGAAGAAAAAGGGAACTGTTTATTTTGGGAGTACTGTGTACAAAAGAGAAAAGTGGAAATAATAGCAGTTGCTCTTCCCCTCACTTTCCCAGCCCTGCTCTCAGGGTGGAGGACTCTCTCCAAGTAGACGTTCTGCCTCAGGACCAAGCTAGACTGAGCTGGGGCCCCAGTTTTGGTTGCTTGTCTTGTCCTTACAGGCGACACTGTAGGAGTTGAGTTGGGTCTCCAAGGACCTGTGGACATGTGGACATACGAGATGAACACTGCTCCTCTCTTAGCAGACACTCACTCATGGGCAGCCCAAGGCCACCCATCTTCACATGGTGCTCCCTCTGCCTCCCCACCTCCCTGCCCATCCAGCAAGGAAGAGCACATCCTCCCGGTGCCTCGCCCACGGAGGGGTGCTGTTTCATCCGAAGATCCAGTAAGAGCAGTGCTGTTGGCTCGGGAGCTCTGGCTTTCTTGGGGGCCGGGCCAAGTTTAACAAATCAAAATGTTCTTCTGTATAAGTTTTCAGGAAGATGAGAGGGTGTGAAAGGTTTGGAAGATGCAGCTGTCAAGGAGACAAATTTCTTTCTTTCTTCTCTTTTTTAGAATTAGCCGATTTTTATCACTAAACAAAACACATACCCTGAATGCATGCAGGTAGCTAGCAAGTAGCTACAAAGCTGTGGTGGGTTTTCAGCTCTATTTATATAGAATTAAATTCATAGTTGTTTACATCATCCTCCTTTTAGTAAACGGCACAGTCGATCTGTGTTAGGGGTTATGCTGATGTCCTATTTTTCATAATAGGACATAATTTTTCTCAGGCTGACTCTGAGGTTCCATTTTCCAATCATTCTTCTGTTTTCTTTCAATGAATTTATTTAGTTTATTAGTTATATCTCCTTTTCCAATTAGGCAAAAGAGAAATCTAGACCATTTTGAGCCTTTCTCAGATAAAAGAGAGAACTTAGCTATTTCTATTCCTCTGTGTAAACTTAACAATCCCTTTGTGTTCTAAAGTTACTTTTTGCCTTTTAAATATCAGAAATGGATTGCATATGGTACGGCTTGCTGGCAAATAACAGTATCTTGTTTGGGACATTGGATGAAAAATTATAATTGCAAGATTAATGACTGACGTCACTTTTAAACATTTGAGTTTTTGCTTCAAATGGACATTAGGCATCTGTCAGTTCTGAGGTTTTAGCAGTTTACATGAAGTTAGACAAAAGTTTGGAAAGAGAATGAACTGTCGACTTTAGGGTCAAAGTTATAACACAAAAACCTTTGCTATGTGTAATCAGAGTTTCTCTGAATAATAATGTTTCTATCCAGGTGGACGGACCTCACAGGCAAGCAAATACATTAATAAAAAATAATGTTTCTGCAACAAGCAAGCATTTGGCTGCTTAAATGCCCAAACCTCAAGTGCCCCTGATGTGGCCCCGCATTGGAAAGCCTCCTCGAATCTTCCATCCTTTGCCTGGCCAGTGCTTGATTCTCTGAAGCTGCTGCCCGGCTCTTCTGCTGTCTTCCCAGCCTTTCTTCTCTGCGTCCCTTCTTCCCTGCCTCTTTGGTCTCTTGCTCACGAATTAACATCTTCCATGGAAATGGCCTGATCTTAGGCAGTCAGGACCAGCTACATAATTTGAGATGCCCAGTGCAAATTGAAATGCAGGGCCCTTTGTTCAAAAATGATTAAGAATTTCAAGATGGTGGCAGCAGAGCATGAAACCAAAAGTGGGACCCATCTGAGCTTGTGGCCCCATGCCACTGCACAGGTTGCATGCCCATTGTGTTGGCTGTGGTCACAGTCATTCCCAGCTAATGCCAGAGGGTCCCTTTGCTTGAAGCCAGCAGCAGGCCAGGACCGCTCAGGTTAGCTGCTATTGTTTGGACTTGGGCTTCTCAGCTGTTCCACTTCTGCTCGGTGGGGCTATGTTATAATTCTCACCACAGCTTTCTGGACCTGCCGCGGCCTGTGAGAGGGGAGGAGTGTGCTAGGAACAGCCTCGGCTGGGGAGCCAGGAGGCCTGGCTGTGTTCCCTCCCCAGACAGAGCTGGCTGTGGGCTAGGATTATATGACAACTGACCTTGGGCTGTCCTTGAGCGAATGCTTGCTAAAGAGAGAAGTGGCCCTGGGAGCCCATGAAAGGCTGCCCTGAGGAGATAACAATGGATGCATTATTTTTAAACTCTTTTTCTTTTGGACATTTTGCACAATCATCCTCTCTTGCACAGAACTTCCCTCTAGAAGTATTAGGAAATCAGCCAGAACAGTCCTATTCTTCATACATCGCCTTATTTGTTAGAAGTAATTAGGACACATCAGGAGAGGGGCCCGCTTGCAAATGAAGGCGACTTCATGCCATTGCCTCTTCAGCAACGGGACTCTGACATCGACATGCTGACCTTGGAGTGGAAGTAGCCAGAGCAGGGCCATGATGGGAATGTTCTAGATCTGTGCTGCCCAACGCAGTAGCCACCAGCCCCATGTGCCTACTGAGTACTTTGAACGGGTCTAGAGAAGCTGAGGAATTAAATTTTTTTAAAAATGTAATACTGTTTATTTAACTTCAAAAACATTTCAGCATTCTAAACATACAAAACCAAATAACAGAAGGTTGCAAATCGTGTTTAAGTACAGAAGGTTCTTGAACTCTCGTTGATACAGCGGCTCTTCGCTTTGCTGACCATGAAGAATTCTACAGTTTGTTTATAAACAAACGGTTTTGAAACTACCACGCTTAACTTAAAAAAAAATTCAAACACTTCTCGTGCAGCTGACCCCCTCTGTCCACAGCTAAGAATGGCAGCAGAATGCTATGTCGCCTTACACAGAAACAAGCCAACCTGAAGCGGAAAGGATGCCCACGCAGGTGCGGCCCCTCCTGAGGGCATTTTCCGCCGCAACCGCAACACCAAGTAAGCGGCATCAAGAGTAGGTCTCGGTTATTTTGTTCCTCTTTCAAACTATAGAGATATACAGTTGATAATTCAGGATTTCTAGCCAATAACCATATAGTTAACACCACCTTATAAATTAAAAAACAAAATTCCAGAAACACCTTTAAATGCCTTGTCACACCAGCAGCAACGTGCACAGAGTAAGGAGAACACGAAAGCGCCTTTTCATTTTGAAAATGCTTGGAAATATGTACAAATTGGACAGAGTTTCAGGGAGCTCTAGACACTCCTGGCCACTTCACGTAAACCACTGACAATTTCTAGAGCCCTTTGAGACTACAATATGATCATGATCAAATTTTGTAATGAAACCTAATGTGGGCAATAGACATGCCCCAAATAAGAGGGGTGTCCATTACCCCTACTCTAAGGTGTTATCGCCCAGCCTGGTTCTTTTTGCCCACGGAGACAGCAGGGTGCAGAGTTTAATAGTCGTTTGGCAGCTGAATGTGGAGCGGGGAGAAATTTCTCAAATCTGCCTCTCAGAGAAGCTCTGTGCTGGGGATTATAAGGGGAATTTGGTAGGCAGGGGGTTTGAAATCACAGGGACATAGAAACTGTGTTGTCATGCTGAGTCAGTTCCACATCTGGTTAGTTATCAGTTCAGTCCCAGGTTTTACAATAGAGGCATTATCTGTAGAAGCGATTAAGAGAAGTTAACAAACTCCTAAGCAGTAAGCAATGGTAGGGAAGCAGGTGAGGGGCAGAAACTGGTTAATCCTTAACTATAGCTATTCCTTGTAAGGCTTAGAATTCCAGCGAGGTTTTATCCCCTTGCTTTCAGTTGATATATATATATATATTTTTAATATTATTATTTTTTTGTTTATTTCTCTTTTTTTCTTCTTTTTTTTTCCATGAACACTATGAATTTAATTCAGTTGATATTAAAGGGACCATTCAGTGGTATTCACAAAGAGACAGATAAACAGTTTTTTATCTTCTTCCTCTTTTTCCGCCTTCTCCTTCTCCTCCTCCTCCTCCTCTTCCTCCTTGTCTTCTTCGTCTTCCTCTTCCACCTTTTTCCTGGCGACTTTACCAGGACCCATTGAGCCATCAACGTTTCCATTAGACTTAGAGTCAACAGCATCCTTCTCTTGCTTACCCTTAGTGGCTGCCTCAGCGACCTAACGCTGCTCTTCACTGTTATGCAAGTTATTCACATCCCACCGGCTTTTTGGCCACATTTCCAGTAGAGACGCCAGGGTTCGTGGATTTGATCTTGGGCAGAATTCTGAACAGATCAGGAAGAATCCAGACGATAGCCTTTTGGAGGCATTAAGGTCCTTCTTCCTGCGTCCCTTAGCTGGTCCGTCATCCTCCGTTTCCCTTCATAGCGCACTGTCTCTGCCTTTGCCATTCCAAACATTTAGAATTTCTCTTTCCCAGACATTGTCTTCCACCTCTCAGAGCACTTTTTGAAAAATTCGGCAAAATTCACAGACACCTCTGGGTTTTTCTTGTTATGTTCTTCCCTGCTCATTTGCACACAGAAGGCGTAAACAGACACCTGCCCTTTGGTTTCTTGGGGTCACCGTGGCCATCCTGACGGTATTGTTTGCTAGTCCGGCAGCGCAGGGCAGGAGTGGTTCAACGCGCCCCAGCCTTGCACTAGCTGCTTCCATGAGAGCTGCCTCAAATTTTAAATTTTATTTAATTTTAATTAATTTCAATAGCCACGTGTAGCCAGTAGCAACCTGATTAGACAGCACAGACTAAATCTAGAGTTTAGATTTAGAATACTGTAACCCCAAGCAACTTTAAAATATTTGTAAAAACTCGAATAATGTCAAAAAGTGGTTAAATTAAGGAAGTGTCTGGTGTGGACAAATCGTGGTGCAGTGAAGCTCTGGGAAGGCTGCAGAGGAGCCCACCTGTTCCTGCTTCCAGAAGCTTACACTGATGGGCAGAAATCACCAATGTGGAACGTGAACCAAGATGTATTATAAAAATGATGGCATCTACAAGCTGAAGTGACCCAGAGCTTATTTAGTCCTTTTCTGATTGTGCTGTTAGACTCTCTTGGTCGTAGAAACAACCCTGAAACATGATGATGATGGTAATGTCATCATGTCATCTCCCAGGAAGACGGCAAGGACAGGGGTCACAAGCTGCAGAGCAGGGATATACTAATAGTTGCAGATGGTATTGTAAGGATTTAGATCCCCAGGTATATACAAAGTCCCTAGGACTTAGGTCTGAGTTTCTGAGTATGACTGAAAATTAGGACTCCGAAGCAAAGGGAGATTTAGGGGGGGCAGAATGACTTAGCACTTCCGTGTAGAGTATTCGCTTTGGGAGGGTTGGCTAGTGACAACAATAAAGCACAGAATCCAAAGTAATGATTGTACTTTGATCCCTTGCGTACATATGCTGCTGGTTTGAGGTTTGAGGTGTTCTTGAGGTGACTTTTGTGCATGTTTCTGTTCTTATCTCTTCATCCTGGGCGGGGAGAAGCACAGAACAGCTCTGATACTGTGGCCGAAGGGCAAGTACTTTGTAGATGGAGGAGCCCTTGGGCCTCTGTCACTTCTTTGAGAGGGAGAAGCCTGCTCACCCCAGAGGAGGATGAGGGATAGGGGAGCAGAGCTGCCCCCAGGGAGGTGCCCTGGCCCAGGCCAGCTTTCGGAAGTGCTGAGATCAGCCAAGCCCAGACAACCCAAAAGAACCTATTTGCAAAGAATTGGTCAGTGGAAAGATTAGATGACCCATGTTCCTTCTAAAATAAAATTTTAAAAAAGGCTGAAATTCATCAGGAATGACAGACAGGGCTTTGGACCTGGCTTAATCAGCATGGAGATTTGCAGGAAATTTGGCTGCATGGTGGGTTCCTTCCATGTACACAGTGATGATGTATTCAATAAGGGCAGAATTTGGCAGAATTGTGCATGGTCTCCTGCATGACTTGTCAGACTCCCAGGCAGTCACCAAAAAGTTTATTTTTTATTATATTTTATTTTTTGAGACGGAGTCTCACTCTGTTGCCCGGGCTAGAGTGCCGTGGCGTTAGCCTAGCTCACAGCAACCTCAGACTCCTGGGCTCAAGTGATCCTCCCGACTCGAGGCCTCCCAGAGTGCTAGGATTACAGGCGTGAGCCACCGCGCCCCGCTACCACAAAGTTTAATATATTGGAAGGTGTTATTACATTTACGGATGGAGAGTCGGGAACAGTGGGGACTGCCTGGTGTCCTGACACTGGCCAGGCAATACTTTATCAGCTCCCGCTCCTGCCAAGGAAGAAATAACCTAGCCAACCCCACCGCCCCATTCCCACAGGACTCACGGGCTTTCAGAAGTGCTGGAGAGGGGCCACCTCTTCTCTGTTTCCTCAGTGGAGTCAAGCAACGAGCAGGTTGTTGGTCTCTGTCGGAGGAAGCTTGCTGCGGTTGCCAGGAGTGGGGCCAGGCCAACCCGGGGCTGCAGCGCGGCGCTGTAGCTGCCGAGGATGTAGACCAGGGTGCGGAGAGGGAGCCCAGGCAGGAGCTGAACATCCCAACGCTCATTCCCCTCTGCCTGTGGAGAGGAAGGGCAGGGTTAGGGCCTCGCTCACACGTGGCCGGAATGACGTGGTATTCACACACCGTGTATTATGCAGCACACAGTGTGAGTGAATGAATGACCCGGGCCTGGCCAGCAGGGCTGGTGCACTGAGAGGAATGAAGTCCAGTGGAACGAAGACCCCCAGCAGGCTCCTGTCCCTGACACCACTCGCAACTCGAGACCCGCTGGTCCAGTAGCCTGGCCGGCAGCGATGCTCCGGGGTTAAGGCTGTGAGGTTCTGCAGGAAGTTGTGGCAGCCTAGCCGGCACGCAGGGGACAGCAAGAGTGCCGTCTGGAGGATTTGGAAGTTCCCAGGCCCCCGATGGTGTGGAGCAACTCAGAGACCCATCCCGCTGTCTCACTGCTACCGGTCACCCCGGTTTCTCCACACGTGTGCTCGTGCTCTGTGAAATATACTCTCTTGCCTCATTATTCTAGTGGGTTCTTGGGTATTTGTCCAGCACAATGGTATTAATATATTTCCGTCTTGTTGTCTATCCATCAGGAAATAAGGTATCCTCGATATAGGAACATTCTTTCGGGGACTAAACCTTTCATGAGAATAATTTAAATGGAAGCCATCCAGATCTATTCCCTGTCCCAATCTCGTCAGTCACCAACACTTACTGAGGTTTTATAAATCAGTCCTCTCCCAGGCTCAGGGGCATCATTAGAGCTGTGTGGCAGCAAAAAATTCTAACCCCAGATTTTCTGACTCGGCCTTGGTTAAAATGAGAGGTGAGGCCGTCGGCCGCTGTGGAGCTCGCACGTGCGACAAGGCCAGGTCGGGTCAAGGCCTGGCTGATTTGACCTATAAAGACAGGATGAGCCACTCTTAGATTTAGGGTTTATTATTTACATAGACAGCAAAAAGGAGAATGAGCCAAAGTGCCAGGTCCTGTGGTCCTTGTCCCATACACCATAAAGGACCCCCCGAGACATAAGGGGCCGGTAACTGCAAGGAGGGTGCTGGGACACCCCGCAGTGAGGAGCCGTTCTAGACACAGCTCTGTGCTGAGGAGGGCAGGGCGGAAAGCTTCAGACCTCATCAGCCCCCAGAAGTGATGCAAAAGCCTCTCATGGCAGCGTCCCCTGCCCCGGGGGAGTCACGGAGCCAGTGGCATTGGCCTCGTAGCCGCTCCCACGGGCCTCCATCCTCGGTGCTGCAGGAAGATCACAGAGTGTCCTGCCAAGACTCCGTGCACTGCGGTTCCAGCCTTTGTCTGCTGGCCTGAGCACTCTGCCCGCGACCTTTCGTATCCGGGAAAGGATTCTCAGGAGTACAGGCTCCCCCATCAGGTACTGTAGCTGCTTGTGGACTTGGACTTGGACCGAAGCCATTGCATTTGCCTTAGAGAATATCAATGAGCATGACCATGACTGTAACTCCCAGCAGGCTGACCAGGCCCACACGGCCAGGCTCCCCAACCAGAGCCAGGCCCCCAAATACGACATTAAAGAAATTGTGCAGCAAGAGGTGCTGGCTGCCACACATTTCCTGCCTCGGCTAACCCAAAGGAAGTCCAGGGCAATATGATTGTCCATGGCCACCTCTGTTGGACAATTCTGAACAGTCAGTCTGGGAAAAACATACAAAACCACCAGACAATGATAGGATGAAACAAAAGGGACCAAACCAGTGCCTAGAAAGTGAATCTTGTTCCATCATCTTGATGGGAGGCTGTTCCCTCCTGGGGTCAGTTGTTGGGAAGTCTCTGATTAGGTTCTTCATGGGTCAGTGGTCCAGTTGAAGGTGGTGGTGACAGCCTGAGTTAAACAGGCCAAATGCCCTATAGACAATAGCTGAGAGAGCTTGTGTCCCCACCTCCACCCTGTCCCTGCCTCCACCCTGACCACCCAGGTCTACGGTCCTTCCTGCCCTCCAGCTGCAGCTCTTGTTCTCCTTCCACAGCCCCAGGGTCCCTGTGACCAGTTCCTGCAGCCACTGCTTCACTCTTTTCCAATCTTTCCCTTGTCTCCCCATCCCATTTGCCCAGGCTTGTCCCTAGGAGGCTGGGCAGTTTCTCCTTACATGCCTTGTACATTCTAAGACATCCATCTCCCACCACCTGACTTGTGGGCCATGCCAAGTCCCTTAGGAGTCGTCACCTCACCTTCATGATCATCATCATCAATATCCATAATTGCCCAAATGCAGCAAGCAGAGTGGCTACAAAGGAAGCCCCAGGTTAGAGACCCCCATCCTCGCCCCCCTTCCCACTCTCTTCTTTGCTATTGACAAAGTCTAGTAGCCTGGTTTCCCAGGGTAGGCGTGGGAAGAAAACAGTGGAGTGAGAAGTTAATTATGTGGTTTGCTCTCTTACAGCCATCCTGGGCCTCTCCACCCCCAGTTTCATAAGAGAACATTCTAGGCAAGTGGGAGTGTTCCTCTGGTGGAATTGCCGCATTTAGAGCCCAAACTGCAAGTGTGCGCTGCCCTGGGTGCTGAGCCCCAGCTGTCCAGTTGTCTTTGCAGATTCTCCTTTAAAGTCCATCTTCGGAGGCACCTGCTGCCTGGCAGCACAGGTCTGACCAGCGTGATCATGGGTCACAGTGAAAGTGTAACAATGTGTGTTTTAGGGGCCGTTTTCCAGGACAGGAACCACAGCCCGCATTGAGCAGAGTCCCCCTTTCCATGCACAGCTGACAGCAACTTCCTCTGGGGCTGCAGAGCAGCAGTGGCCCAGGACACCCTCAGCCTTGAATGTAGCTGATCTGCCGGTGAACCAGGCCCAGGCAATCACCAGTACATTGAAGCCTCCGGGCACGTTGGCAAGCCATCTCGCCACAGCCACGAGGCCCAATAATACTCAAAAACCTAGAGATTTCCAGAAGACCGCTGTTACAGGGGCTCTTGAAAATAAAACACACTGGCTAGTGAGTGCCTTCAGTAAAGGAATCTGGAAGCTATTTGCCAGTTACTATTTAACATAAAGATTAATGGAAGGGGCACCAGCCAAGCGGAGTCTTGTTTAAACACTCCATTCTCTATGTCATCACTGGGAACTTGCCTTCATTTAATAGTTTCTGGCCAATGTTCTGCTAAGAAGGACAAGAGTAGTCATAGGCTTTATGGTTTTATCCCATGGCTGCAACCTACAACCTCAAGATTATTTAGGCTTGCCATGGGAAACATCATGGTCAGAATATTTATAGAAAATCTGGCTTGTTCACTTAAGGTATGAATTGTCTTTGTCCTGGGAAATCACATTTGCTTATCAACCTCTTGGTAACTAACCCATTACACAGTCTTGTTATAATTAACCTTCTCTACCAGGTTAAGTTGTGTACATTCTCTTGCTGGTTAGGTAAACTATTTCTAGATCAGTGGTTTTCGCCCTGGGCCCTCACACCAATCAATGATATCAGAATCCTGGGGACAGGGCCTCAGGGCTGGTATTTTTTTTTTTTTTTAAAGCTTGCAGGTGATTCCAAGATTGAGAACCACTATTTTAAATTTTCTTCAACAATAAAAATAAAATGGTGCTTATAAAAGATTTATAGATGTGTAGATTCGTGTTCTTCTGCCCAGGTCTCCCATTTAGTTCTGTTTCCTCCCTTGGCATTTGGAAGTTTAGGTCTTTTTTTCCCTTTGTAGATTTTGCATTTACTCTAGCAACGTGAACTGAACACCTACTATGTGGAGGCCATAGTCAGGCAAAGATGACCTGACTCTGCCTTCAAGGCGCCACCGGAGAGATCAGCCCGTCACAGCACACTGGCAAAGCTGCAATAGGAGGACGTATGGGGGCATCGTGGGAGCCCAGGGCAGGCAGGAGCAGTCAGTGAGAGCTGCCTGGAGGAGGTGACCCCCGTTGTAAAGCATGGCCAGGCACAGCAGCCCTCTGTCTTTTGAATTTAGTGATTTGTTGAGGCTGTGGGTTGAGAACAACTCTAATGAGAAAGCTCACGTGGTGGGTCACTGACAGTCCCTCACATGTTCAACAGGAGAGGTTAAATCCACCGGAGGGACTGAGGACTCAGTGCATTGATCTCGTTTGACTCTTTGGCAACTCTAGAAGGAAGGGATTGAACAAGAAAATCTGGCCAAGACCACCCAATGGGACAAGATTTGAATACCCTGTGAGTCTAATCTGAATTCTGGTGGAGGTCAGGTTCAGGGTGCAGGCACATGTCGACACCTGGGCTGAGAATGTATCAGTGCTCAGAGGGACACTGGGCCATGCCAGGGATTCTCCCTTCTGTTAAGAATTCTGGGGGGCTGAACCATATCCCATTTCTGCAAAGTGGTATTGCCAGGAATGCAAACGACAAAGTTCTCCGGCCATTGCCTGGGTCTGGTATCACCATTTCCTCATTGGCTATGTATTGAGCATGTACCACCTGCAAGGCCCTTGACAAGGGCTGCTGGGCCACAAAGGCAGGCACAAAGGCTTGCTGTCGGGACATTTGCCAGTCGAGGACATAAGTCACACACACAGGGAAAAAGAGCCTTATCCCATAAGGCAGGAAAAAATATTTACTCTTTCCAAATAGGTGGAGCAGAATGAATTTCTCAAAGTCCCTCAAGGATAAGCAGGGCTGTTCCAGGGACAGCCCTGTGGCAGAGACCTAATGCTAACTCTGCAAAGACACAGTGTTCTCTGGAATAAACAGAGACATTTTAAGGGGCAGATGTGACCCCTGGGACCGGATCCTTCTGGCTTTCTGTATATTCGTAATGTGAATTGGCCGTTGCTGGTTGGGTTTTCTTCCGAGCAGCCCCCAGCTCTGGCTTGTGCGTGGCTCTCTAGCTGGGCCAGGACATTTCCAGTGACCTTTCTTCCAGTTTGACACCGGCATCCCCAGGTGCTCCCAGGAGAAGCCCCTGGGCAGCGGGAACCCCAGCTGAGGCGCTGCTAACCAGAGCCAGGCTCATGGCAGCTCAGATGGTCTCTTTGAGGGGTGAAGCTCCCAGCTGCTGAAGAGAAATTTCTTCACTCTTCTCTTCTGCGTCCTTGTTGGAACAGCCTGCTCTGACTCTGTGGAAATGACAAGGTGGAGGAGAGGTGGTGAGGGACAGGGCATGTGTGTGTCTCAAAGGAGGATTTGTGCCACATGCATGGTGTGTATTTCCACTCTCCCAAAGCCAAAAGGGGGTGGAAGCTGCTGCAGCCTTTCCTCTGGGGTCTCCTGGGCACCTTGGTGGGCATGGCGGGCACCCTCCCACTCCCGCTCCCGCTCCCTCCCCGCTCCATCTCTGGGTCTCAAGCTGGCAGAGGCTGGCCTGGCTGGTAATAGACTTGGAAGAGCTGCAGGATCAAGGAGTCCAACAAAGAGTTTGACGGATGACGACCTGGAGGCCAGGCAGGTACCGAAGGTCACCCAGCTGGTGAATGGGGGGCCAGGCCTCAAACATGCTTGCCTTGACCAGGGCCGCCAGCAGAGACCCCCAGGGACTGGGCACCACCAGTGCCCTTCTTCCCTGCCCCAGGGGGCAGAGAGAGCGGAGGGTCAGGGCTCCGGGCTGTTCCTCAAGGAATCAAGGGAGGGGTGAGGATGGGGAAGTCACCCAGACTTTGAGGCCCCCCAGTCCCAAATAGCTGAGGGCGAACCCAGACGGTTTTCCAGCCTTTGCCCAGACCCAACTTGGCCTTTGTTTCACTCCTCTGATCTTTGAAATGATTTTCTTTCTAGTTCCTTTCATTTATTTTATCTGCATGTTGTACACACTGATAACTGTTGGGTTTTGCGCTGGATGGCCTTAGTCTTGTTATCTTCTTGTTCCAGTCATTTACACATCCTGCCCTTTTTCCTGTCCACTTTTAGCTGCTTCCACTTATAGAACTTTTTCAACATCCAAAACGTTTTATCAGTGTTTCCATCCTTACCTTGTAATTCTTCTATTTCTAATCTTTTAGTTCAGTGGTTTAATTTAATTTTAGATGATTTTTTTGTTTTAATTTTACCTTTTGTGATTATTTCCTAACACGTCAGACTCTTTTCTTCTCACTCTACTATCCTACGTCTGTCTTTTTGTGCCCTTTGAACCTTCTCGTTTTTCTGACTTCTGTCCCTTGGTATCATCTGGCTTCTTGGTTTTATCCATTGTGTGCCAGTGAGAAACGCTCTTAGGAGGTAAGTTGTTGGAGCCTTGGAAGCTTTGCAGTCCAGGCTGCCTCTTTCCTGGGACTTCCTGCCACATTGGCGGGCTTCGGGAAGCACCGGCTCCCTAGCTCCTCCCCTCCCCCACTTCTAGGCCTGAAAGGAGGGCTGCCTGAGGTCTGAGAAACTGCCTCATTGCATTTTTATTCAAAATTATGTGCCTTTCCCCTGATTACCAAAGAAAACCTACTCAATATAGATAATTTGGAGGCAATTTTTAAAATGTAAAGCATCCAGGAAAAAAAATAAAACATCACCCATACTTTGAGGCAAAACTGTCACTATTTTAACATATTTCTTTCTCACTTTCAAGTCCCTATTTCATGACATAATTAAGAAAATATTGGCTGGGCACAGTGGCTCACGCCTGTAATCCCAGCACTCTGGGAGGCTGAGACAGGAGGATCACTTGAACCCATGAGTTTGAGGTTGCTGTGACCTATGAGGAGTCTAGTGCTCAAAAAAAAAAGAAAGAAAGAAAAGAAAAAATAGAGAAAATATCAATATCATAAGTAATTTTAATATACTGCTTAACAGTATTTGTGAACATTCCCCATGCCATTAAAAACCCTTCATAATATAACTTCTAACTATTGTACAATGTATCATAATTTACATCGTTGGATGTTTGGAGAGTTTACATTTTTTCTGGTACAATAAACACCGGTGATGAATATCTTTGTATATGAACTCTGTCCACATTTCAGCTTATTTTCTTAGGACAAATTCTTGGAAATGTCATTCTACTTAAAGAATATGAAACTTTTTATAGCTCAGTAATGCCAAAGAAGTTTCCAGAAAGAGTGTAGCAGTTTCCTCTCCATTACCCATAGATGCTCCTGCACTGCATATTACTATGTTTTAAAATAGTTCCTTATTGGATATTTAAAAATGATATCTCCCTGTTTTAATTTGCATTTCTTTGTTTCTGGCTGCAGCAGATACTTTTATTCTGATAACTTTCTATTTGCATTTCTTGCACTGTGGATGTTCTATTCTTACCTAAAGGGATTATCTTGAAGAGGTTAGTCAGCTGTTGGGTGTTACTCCAACAAGCCAGGACACAACCCTAACTAGGTCACCTGGGCCGACCCCAGCACATCATCAGGCACGAGGAACATTCTGAAGACTCATACCTGGTCTCATGATTAATGATGTATCTGGCAATTTATGCAGAAACTCATTACCATATTCACAAATGGTTGTTGTTGGCCTATGAAATAAGTGTGGGGCAAGCCCACTTGCATCTTCTCTGCAGCAACAGTATCAGGAGATGAGAATTAATCCCGCTCTGCTCGCTACCAAATCGGGGATGAGCATCTTGCAAAGGGCCATTTTCTTCTCATCCTTATCCTTGAGCCAGCGTGTGACTGGCTCCCATAATTATTTGGTAAGATTAGAAATAGAGAAAAATGAGATGGGCCTGGGAGTTTTTGAATTCTTATTGTCCAAACACCTGAAACTCCATTCACTGACTGGAGAGAGAGGCCGTCTGTCGCCTGCCCCCAGCATCACCATTTCCTACCAAACGAGAACTAGTCGAGCTGTTCCTGTCCCGTGTTTGGTTGGACAAGAACTGCCCAGAGGAACCCTGGCCGGGTTAACGAGGAAGCCCGTGGGCCAGAACAACTGAGAAGCCGCACAAGGACGTACTAAATGCGCATCTGATCATGAGCTTCTTGGTAGCTCTGAAAATCCTAACTGCAAGGAGTCCTGGGGCCGCTGGAACACGTAAGCAGAGCTTTAGAGCCTGCTTCTCCCTGGCGGCGATGTTGCCCCCAAAAGGAGGGCACTGTTTCTTGGAGGGCAAAAAAAATCTCAGATATTATAATGGTTTGTGGCTTCCGAAAGGCCACAGTACAAGAACAGATACACAGTGTATCTTTGGTATTAAAATTTCATTGAGGCCGGGCGCGGTGGCTCACACCTGTAATCCTAGGACTCTGGGAGGCTGAGGTGGGCAGATCGTTTGAGCTCAGGAGTTCAAGACCAGCCTAAGCAAGAGCGAGACCCCGTCTCAACTAAAAATAGAAAGATATTAGCTGGACAACTAAAAATATATAGAAAAATTTAGCCGGGCATGGCGGCGCATACCTGTAGGTCCAGCTACTTGGGAGGCTGAGGCAGGAGGATCACTTGAGCCCAGGACTTTGAGGTTGCTGTGAACTAGGCTGATGCCACGGCAGTCTAGCCGGGGCAACAGAGTAAGACTCTGTCCCCCACTCCAAAAAAAAATTTTATTGAAGTGGAGGAATGTGATTAGGAAAAAAATGTCTGCAAAGGCTTTTGAAGGATGATAACAAAAAAAGGCTGAGAAATGCTGTTCCAGAGCAACTGCCTCATATGCCCAGCTGGACCCCTGGTTGAGACCCCATTTAGGCTGAGATTTCATAATGAGACAGAAAGACTTTGAAAAATGTAAATCAGACCACATAAATCCCTTCATCCAAGTCGTGTGGTGGTTTCTCCATAGACTTAAAAGCCTAAATTCCCAGTGTGGTCTCTAAGGCTGCCCCTGCCCACTCTCTGGCCCCATCTTGGGAGTTCACACCTGGCTGGTTCTCAGCAACTCCCAGCTCTCTGGGACCCCCGGGGCCTTCTCAGACTGTTTCCTCCTCCAAGGACACATTTCTCTCCTTCTCAGCCTGGCTAACCCCTCGTCCTCCTCCTTTAAGTCTAGGCTCAAGTCCAGAGGCATCCCCAACCACCTACATGGTGTCTCTTAACTCCGCATTAATTGGTGTGATTTATTTGTGTGTTTTTTCTCTGTGTCTCCCCTACTCTGTAAGCTCCGAGAGGGCAGAGATCACACCTGTTTTGTTCATTCTACACTCCGCACTTAGCACTGTGTCTGGCACATAGTAAGAACTCAAGGAACAGTAACTGACTAAATGAATTAGATCTCAAAAGGCCTAAATCAAACCCTAGGTAAAATCTTTGGCCTCTAGAGCTCTGCAAAGCCTTGCTGGCCAGTAGTCCCTGATCTTCCCTCTGGCACGGCTCCATCTGGTGCTCCTGCCTGGTGTCTGCCCAAGGGCAGGGCTTTGCTTCCTCAAGAAAGCCCTATTTGTTTGTTCTCCTTGCTAAATAAGCACCATGCCTGTTTCCTCTTTAATAAAACCGCAGGCTTAAATTTCTTGTGCAAAGGTTACATAAGATGTAAACAGGCCTTGGGCCTGGCTAGTCTATCTTTGCTCTAATCCCAAAGGGAAATCTGTGAGGACAAAGGGAATCAAGGGGGGTATGAAGTTGGGGGACAGGGGAGGTCAGGAGATTGTACTTCATCTGCTTATGAGAATGACAACCTGTGTCATCAAAAATATATGAAAAAGCATTTCTTTCTCTTCCTGAACAAGCCAATCCCAAAGCCATTACATGGGGCAGAGCAAGGTAGGTGTCCACATGTTGAGGTGGCCCAGCATGGGGCCAGCCAGATTAGCCCCAATCGGCAGATTGTCATGAGAAAGAACAACTTATTATCGATTACTCTAGAAATTAAAATTATTTTCAGTAAATGATCTTCAAAATTTAATTGGTTCGTGTCCACTAACAACATACAGAAACTTTTATAACAAATTGCTCCTGGAAGAGTCACATTCCCTAAAGCTAGAATTTCATTTGGCATTACTGGGATTCTTCCATAGCCAGGGTGAGCAAAACTTGATGTTAAAACTGGCCAGGCCAGACTCAAATTGGCTGTTCTCTCTGTAGAATCAGGGGAGGACATTTCTTCAAGTGTTTTTTCACGTACTTGGGTCCCTCAAGGAACATCTCAGAGAACCTGCAAACCAGGTTCCAGACTGCTTTCCTGACAAATACTTACCCAACACCTGGGATACCTGCACCTGGGTCTGTGGGATAAGTGAGTCAAACAGGTAAGGAGCAGGCAGAACATTCTAGACAGAGGAAGCAGCCCAGGCAGTAGCCAGGCTACCAGGGGTGAGGAGCCTGACCACGAGGGCCTTGTGAGATTCCAGATTTTATCCTCAATGCCAAAGGGAGCTACTGACGGGTTCTGAGGGGGGTCAGGGCCGTGGTCCTGTTTGCACCATGAGCCCACACTAGTTGTCATGTAGACAATAAAATGGAGAGGGACAGCCAGAAGGCTTTCACAGCTGTCCAGGGAGGAGATGATGGTGGCTTGGAGTAGGGCAATGGCCCCAGGGTTGGAGAGAGATGGACAGATTTCAAAGTCTGTTCTGGAGGCAGAATTGACAAGACTTGCCAAAGAATATATCCTCGACCTCTGTGCAGCCCACCCTTTGTCCGTGGTTCGGGTCAGAGATGGGATGTTTAGGAGGGATTATGTAAGGGTCGCAAACACAGCCCCCACACAGGCCTCTGGGTATAGCCGGGTCTGACTTTGGGATGCAGCTGGACTGTCAGGGAAGGCTACAGACTTGGGCCCTGTTACCTTCCCTGTCACTGTTCCCCCAAACTAAGGGTCTTGCCTGAGCCCACTGTTGCTGAGAAATGCCACAGGAAGCAGCCAGACCAAATCCCTTCTTGCCTTTATTTTAGAAACATTGTCCTGGACGTTGCTGTCACCTCACCCAGTTACCTCTCTAAGGAGACCCACGAGAGAAATCTCTTCTAGTGCTAATTGCTAAGAAAAGCTTCACTTTCCCCAAGGAACTGGCATTCTTTCTCCTATCCGACAAGAGCAAAGTCATGAGTGGGGTCTCCCTTCTGTTGGAGGAAGCTCAGAGCCAAATTCAAAGACCTCCAGGCAACCACAGGGCCTGTCTTTGCTCCAGACTGCACGTCCCTCTTCTCTCCCCACTTCCCTGCCCGGCTTCACTTCCATCCCATGGTTCCGTATTTCCTGGTTTATTCTACGGTTCACTCTTCTTTCTCTTAGACATTTGTAATTGGGTCTGTTCTTGTTGAAAGCTAAGCCAGTGTAGGTGGGGGCGGGGAGGTGTCACCGCTCTGGCGCGTGGAGTCCTGATATTCCTGACACGTGGCAGCAGCCGGAGGAACATCCGGTTTGTTACCAGCTGCTTCGCATGCCCCTGTGTGGCCGCCTGTGTGGCCGCCACACCCTGCGGTGCCAGAGGCCCCTCACCTCCTCTCCATCGCTGCGATGGTGTCCACCAGGGGCATGTTGCGCGTCTCAGTCAGGAAGCAGACGGCCAGCCCGGCCAGGATGGAGGTGGCCCCGAAGCTCACAGGCGGCAGGACAGTGCTGAACTCCCCGAGCGTGGTGACCAGAGGCGCTGCCAGGCCCCCAAGGCGGGCATTGACGGAGGCGAAGCCCATCCCCATCTGCCTGTGTGACGCGTGTGCACTGGTCATCGCCGTGGCCTCTGCCTCCCTGAGGGCAGCATTGTTGGGCTGGACCCTGGGGGTGGGGGGCAGAGCAGGAAGGACCCAGGGGTCCTACTTTGGGGAGCCCAGCAGGTCTCAGCCTGGAGCGCCCCGCCCACGTGCCCACCTGATCTCCGTGGGGTACAGCTCTCCCGTGAACAGGTACACGCAGATGAAGGAACTGGCCAGGCAGCCTTTGCCCAGCGCCGCCTGGGCCGTGCGCAGGGTCTGCATGTCTAGACGGGGAGAAGGCAGAGCTGTGGGGGAGGGGAGGGGGAGGAACGGGGTGCAGGAGGGGAGACTCAGCAGGGGATGGGTGGGGAAGAGGCAGAGCCATAGGGTGTGTGCATGTGCGCAGGAGGGATGGGGGGGGCTACTTCTCAGAACCCCCAGGAGAGGAGCCAGCCAGGATTTCTACCACCTCACCTTCCCTCTGAGACCCAGAAGCCCCCAACTGCCTTCTCCCTCTTTCCTCCCTTATTTGCATCTGTCACCAAGTCCTGCTGGGGAGGCAGAACAAGCTTGGAGCCAGGCCAGTTCAAACCCCAGCTCTGACCCAGCGGGGTGACCTTGGTCACTGTTGCTTACCCTCCCTGTGCCTCCTGGTCCTCATCTGTAAAATGAGGAAAATACCAGCACCTGCTTCAAGGGCTTGTCCTAAGGCGGACGTATTGTCATGAGTGCAAAGTGCTTAGTGCTCATTGTTTGCTGTTACCTTCATTATTAATATGCTTGTTCTGCTGCTGTATGGAAACAGCAAAACCCCAATTTAAGAGTCCCACATCCGCTGGGCGTGGTGGCTCACACCTGTAATCCTAGTACTCTGGGAGGCCAAGGCGGGAGGACAGCTCAAAGTCAATTCGAGACCAGCCGGAGCAAGAGTGAGACCCTGTCTCTACTAAAAATAGAAAAAAATTAATTGGCCAACTAAAAAAAAAAAAAATATATATATATAAATTAGCCGGGCATGGTGGCGCATGCCTGTAGTCCCAGCTACTCAGGAGGCTGAGGCAGAAGGATTGCTTGAGCCCAGGAGTTTGAGGTTGCTGTGAGCTAGGCTGACGCCACGGCACTCTAGCCCAGGCGACAGAGTGAGACTCTATCTCCAAATAAATAAATAAAAATAAAAGAGTCCCACATCAGGGCAATGGTCAAAGAAATCATGGTACCTCTTCTGCTTGGTGGCAGCCCCAGCTGCACCCTAGAATCAGGCAGGGAGGTTTTATAAAACACCCATACCTTGGCCCTACCCAATATCCATTATAGCAAAGCCTCTTGGGGATGGGCTTAAGTTTGGGTATTTTTTAAAGGTCTCTAGGAGGTTCTGTTATGCAGCCAGAGCTGAGAAACACCAGCCCAGATGAAATATTATATAGTAACAAAAAGTCAGGCCCATGAAACATTTGTAATTATAAAAAAAATATGTAATTGCATGTTTATGTTATGATGTATAATTTTTTGCACTCTTCTCTCTATGATGTATAATTAAAAAGAGGTATATTATATATTAATATATTATATATACATGCACTTATACATATATAATCCTATTTACATTATTGTGTGTCTATATACATATGTAAAATATAATCTCAATTATGTCAAAAACAAATCTATAAATAGGAAAAAAGATTGGAAGAAAATATGTCAAAATACCAATAACAACATTTATCCATTTTACAGGTGAGGAACCAAAGCACAGAGAGGTTAGACCACCTACCTGAGGCCCTGGTGGCACAGCGGGGCTCACACCTGCACACGTGGTTTAGCACATGCTCTAGGTCGCTGACAGCCAACCCTGGAGACGCCAGGTGGCCACACACGAGCCAGCACTTTGGCTGTCCAGTTGCCATAATTATATACTTTTGTCTAACCTCCCTGACAGGACTGTGAGTGCTCTGAGCGCAAAGACTCTAGTCCTTTGTAGATCCTCCACCACTAACTGACACTAGGTACTAAGTGCTTAATAAAATCTTTCTTAAACGACAGTCACTTTTTTCCCAGATCCAGAAAAATACCCCTCATTCTTGTTCCTCTGTGGTACTTGTTGCCCACCAGAGCCCAGAGGCTCTCGGCTCTTGGTGTGGGTGGGGCAGAAGCGGATGGCTCACCTTCTGGCACAAACATGTTGGCGATCACCATGAGCCCAGCCAGGATGAGGAAGGAAGCCACAGTGGCCCGGCGGCCCACATAAATCATGGTGGCGGTGGCCACCAGCATGGCCGGGATGTCAATGATCCCAAACAGAGCCTGTACCACGTATATGCTGAGCCCAAACTTCTGCAGGTCCATGGCCAGGCCGTAGTAAGCCATGGAGTTGGAAAACCTGGGAGAGGGGGCAGAAAGATCCTGTTTCACCCCATAGCTCACTGCTCTGGACTCGGGAGGAGACACAAGGATGGATAACACAGGACCCTTCTCTTCAGAGAGTTAAAATCCCCTGACTTTCCATAACACCCTTTCCTGCTCTCCTAAGTCTCTGACTTTGGCCTTGGAGCCCAGACCCCTCCCTCTATATCCCTTTCCAGCCACCCACTCCCCTGAGTCCAGTCCATGGGCTCCGGAGTGTGATTGGTTTTCCCTGCCAACACCATTTCAGTGCCAAAATTAAGGCAGTCCTAAAAACGAAATAATCGAAGCAGAGGAGGTATGTCAGAGGACACAGGAGCCAGTGTGCAAGAGCTCCCCACGGCCACAGCTGGAACACCTGGGGACATGAAGTAAATAATGTAGTATTTACTACATAAAGGAAATAATGTGACTGAATTGTAACCCAAAGTATCAGATACATGAGTATACATGAGTCTATAGAAATAAATTATATCATAAATAAATCTTTCTTTCAGAAGAATCCAGGCAATATCTGTAGATGGTCCACCCCTTCAGGAGGTTGAACTTAATTTCCCTTCCCTTGAGTATGAACTGGACTCACTTTCAAATAATAGAATATATCAGAATAGAACATTATGGGTTTTTTCTTTTTTTTTTTTTTTTAACTCCCCACTATACAAACGAGAGAACATTATTAACTTTACAGGGGAAAAACCTGGAAGATGCTATCTTAGTCACGTGATCAAGTTTGCCGTCACAGGTAATAAGCCATGCTGGTTTCACGTATGCTCTGATAGGATGAGATGAGGAGGGCATAGCACTCCCATGGTGCTCGTCCCCCAAATCTGGAACCCCCGTCTAATCATGAGAAAACCATCAGAGAACCCCAAATTGAGGGATATTCTACAAAACTCCTAACCAATACTCCTCAAAACTGTCAAAGTCATGAAAAATAAGGAAAGACTAAGAAATTGTCACAAATCAAAGGAGATGGAGACATAATGACTAAATGTAATGTGCTATCCAAACTGGTAAAATCCAAATAAAGTCTCTAGTTTGATTCATAGTAAAATACCAATGTTAAGTTCTTACTTTTGACAAATGTACCGTGGTGATTTACGATGATAATGTGAGAGGGAAACTGGGTGAAAGGTATACGGGAACTCTCTGTACTATCTTTGCAACTTTTCTATGAATATAAATATATTCCAAAATAAAAATTTGATGAAAAAAGGTAAACTGAACAATAGAAGAAGATATTTGCAAAAAGCAATATCCAGGAAAACACCTGCATCCAGAGAAGATATATATACTCCTACATGGCAATGAGTAAAAAGTTAACCCAGTAGAAAAATTGGCAGAAGTCTTAGATAAGCATTTCACAAAAGAAGATATCCAAAATGCCAGTAAGTTTGTGAAAATATTCTCACAATTAGACATCAGAGAAATGGAAATTAAAAACACAATACAACTAAACACTCATCATAATGGCTAAAATTAAAGTAACAGACAATACCAAGCATTTTTGAGGATGTAGAACAACTTGAACTCTTAAATGCTGCTGATGGGAGTGTAAATTGGTACAGCCACTTTGGAAAACTGTTTGCTTCTATCTGTTACAGAGAACCATGCCCGTACCTTATGATCCAGCAATTCCAATCCTAGGTATGTATCTGACATAAATACATGTGTTTTCACCAAGAGAAATGTGCAAGAATTTTTATAGCAGTCCTATCTGTAATAGCCCAAACTGGGAAAAACCCAAATGTCCAGCTACAATAAAATGGATAAAGTTTCTATATTAATTTCCTATTGTTGCTGTGACAGATTACAAATATAGTGACTTAAAACAACACAAATGTGTTGTCTTACACTTCTGAAAGTCAGAAGTCTGCGATGGGTCTTCCTAGGCTAATGTCAAAGTGTTGGCAGGGTTGTGTTCCTTCTGAGGACTCTGGTGGTGAATCTGTTTCTTTCCTTTTCCAGCTTCTAGAGGCTGCCTACATTCCTTGGCTTTTGGCCCCTCCCTCTGTCTCCAAAGCCAGCAGCTTAGCATCTCCAAAGTTCTCTGACTCTGATCTCCTTCTTCCACTTATGAGGACCCTTGTGATTACATTGGACCTGCCCAGATAATCCAATATAATCTCCCATCTCAAGATCCTTGATTTGTTCACATCTGCAAAATCCCTTTTGCCATGGAAAATAACATATTCCTAGGTTCCAGGGATTAGGGTGGGGATAAACACTACTTATTGATTTGTAGTTATACGTATTTGTAGTTATGTGTATATGTAGATATATTTTCTGTATACAGCTTTTGTTGGATGTTGTTTTCTGCAAATATCTTATTTCATGCATAGCTTGCCTTTTTAAAAATAAAATTTTAAATTTTGGAATAAACATATTCACAGAAAAGTTACAAAGATAGATTAGGACATCTTGGGGGGCCATTATTCTGTCTACCACAAGTAGTATATTCATACAGTGGAATGCTATAAAAGAAGAAAGAACAAATTAAATTATATACAACAACATGATGCATCTCACAAATGTAATATTAAATAAGAGAAACTAGTATGGTTCAATTTACATAAAGTTCAAAAATAGGCTAATCTATGGCATTAGAAATAAAGGTAGTGACTCTCTCAGGGGAGGGTAATGACGGGAAAAGGACACAAGGGGGCGTCTTGGGCTGATCACGTTCTGTTTCTTGATCTTGGTGTTGATTAATGGGAGTGTACAGTTAGTGAAAATCTGTCAAGCTGAACGCTGTGCATTTCTATATGTATGTTATACTTCAATAAAAAGTATATGTGACAGGCAGAATTCTAAGATAGTCCCCCAAATTCCCAGTCCCGGGCATACATAAACCTCCCAGTTATTCAAATACTAATCTAGGTGTTAGGAAAGGATTTTGCAGATGTAATTAAGGTGAAAAATCACTTGACTTTAAATAGAGATATTTTTCTGGGAGGGGCTGATCTAATCACACAAGTCCTTTAAATTTGGATCTAGAGGTCAAAGACAGGCAGTCAGAGATTCAAAGCTGAGAGAGATTTGATGTGCGGGAGATGCCCCATTGAGATGGAGGGTGCCACGTGGCCAGGACTGCAGGTGGCCTTTCAGAGCTGAGAGTGTCCCTTGGCTAACAGCCAGCGAGGTAATGGGGACGTCAATCCTACAGCTGCAAGGATTTGAATCCAACCAACAGTTTAAATGAACTTGGATGTGAAGTCTTCCTGAGCCAGTGCAGCCTGACCAGTACCTTAGTTTTAGCCTTGTAAGACCCTGAGTAGAAAACCCAGCCATGTTATGCCTGGACTTCTGACTTGCAGAATTGGAAGTCCATAAATGGGTGTGATTTTAAGCTGCTAAATTATGGTAATTTATTATATAGCAATATAAGACTAAAATATATTTTTATTTTATTTTTGGAGACAAGAATCTCACTCTGTTGCCCGAGCTAGAGTGCCGTGGCATCAGCCTAGCTCACAGCAACCTCAAACTCCTGGGCTTAAGCAATCCTTCTGCCTCAGCCTCCCGAGTAGCTGGGATTACAGGCATGCTCCACCATGCCTGGCTAATTTTTTCTATATGTTTTTAGTTGTCCAGCTAATATCGTTCTATTTTTAGTTGAGACGGGGTCTCGCTCTTGCTCAGGCTGGTCTTGAACTCCTGAGCTCAAACGA
>VBSM01003155.1:3409088-3426293 GCA_008086735.1 Cheirogaleus medius
AAAAAAAAAACAACAAAACACAAATTTTTGTAAAAAGCAAAACTTGGAACAACCTAAATGTCCATCCCCAGGGGACTGGTCGACACACACTTACGAGGCAGCTGTAACAAATTAATGAGGCTTCTCTCCAAGGAGCAGTGACCTCATGTGTCCAACACATCCGCAGATCCTGTTGTTTCTGCCTTCGGAATTTAGCCAGAGTCTGAGCTGCTCCCGCCTGCTCTGCTGCCACTGCCCTGGCCCTGTTCAGCCTGGCCTCTCACAGAACGACAGCAGGAGCCTCTTAACTGGCCTCCCTGCTCCGTTCTGCTGCCGTACGGCAGGCAGGGGATCCTGTCACATCTCAGATCCTGAATCAGATCACCGCTCCTCAGCTCAGAATCCTCCGGTGGCGCTTGTCTCATTCAGAGTCAAAGCCAAAGTCCTCAAATGACCACAAGGTCCCTGAGGATCTGCCCCCAACCACTCACCCCCCACTCTGTGCCAGCCACAGGGATCTCCCTACAGGACCTTTGCAGGCAGTTCCTTCTGCCCAGAATGTTCTATCCCAGATATCTGCAGTGCTCATTCCCTCGACTCCCTCAAATTTTACTCAAAATGACACCTTTCCAGTGAGGTCTTTCCCTGACTACACTAATTAAAACTGCAGACCCCTCTCCTCCACCCCGGGCTTCAGTTCCCTCTGTAGCACTTATCCTCGTGTGACATACTATGTGACCCTCTTATTTGTGGTGTTTGCCTTCCGCCTTCCCTCGCTAGAACATGGCCTCCAAGGAGTCGACAACGGACTGATGGCAGCATTGTGAAGTGAACGAATCAAGATGTGGAACACGGCACCCGACTGAGTCTCTACAAAGACGTCCTTATAGGCTGAGCTGTCTCGACACAGAGCACCCGGCCTTTGGAGGTGTGAAGAGGCTGAGCAATCTCTGGTGTGTGTGTGCATGCGCGCGCGTGTGTGTGTGTGTGTGTAGGTGTTAGGGGCCTTTCAAGCATGAGATAAACCTCAGATATCTGTTCCAAGCCATGGCCGGATGTGCCCACCCTGCAGAATGAGGTGAGTAGACTGTGATTTGCTGAGAGCCCACTAAGTGCCAGGAGAGGGAGGAGCGGTCAGGTGTGTCCAGCCCCGGATTTCTCCCTCAGCTCTGAAATAAAACACCCATTCTGTCTTTGGACAGCGGAGGGTGGTAGCAGTTTTGAACTCTGGTGGTGTCCCCAGGAGCAAGCTACTGTGTTTCCCCGAAAATAAGACCTACCCATAAAATAAGCCCTAGCAGGATTTCTAAGCATTTGCTCAATATAAGCCCTACCCCGAAAATAAGACCTAGTGATGGGCGTGGCTACGCAGCGTCTCTGCACAATCCATGCGTTTCGTTGAGGAGCGGTAAAGAAGACGAGCAACCCTTCTCATCTGCCCCATGAGAGCTCTATTGCTCGGCATGAGAGATTGGGGCCAATGGTTCTAAAGGAAATAGAGCCGCAAGAAATTCAGGATGGAATTCGGGGTTTGGAGAGTTATGGTGATGTTCCAGAAGAAGATGACTTAACTATATTTGAATAAATGTAGATTGTTGTACCGTACTTAAAAAAAAAATCCCTGAAAATAAGCCCTAGGGTGTCTTCTTGAGGAAAAATAAATATAAGACCCTGTCTTTTTTTTGGGGAAACACGGTAAGGAGTTAAAGTGAAGCACAGACAGGTGGCAGTCCGGTGTCCAGGGTGGGCCTCCTATTGCCCTGCAATGCTCTCTGCCAGGACCACCCAGAACCAGTCTGGAGTGAAGACTGACCCTGTCCCTTGTCACTTGGTGGGGGTGACTCCCAGCTGGCATCTAGGAGCTGGGTCTCCACCATGGAGCTAAGGAATCTCTGGCCTTTGCAGCCTGGGTGAACCTCACCCTTCTTAGAGCCACTCAGTTTCAGGGACCCCTGTGGCTCACTCCTCCCTGTGTCCTGGTGCCCTCTGTGGCCCCACACTAAGCCTGGCACACAATGGGTGCTCAGTAAGTGGTTATTGTTGGCTAACTCACAAAGGAAACAAACCTAACCCTCTCAGTCTACAGATGAGTGAACTGAAACCCAAGCCAGCGTAAAGGCTGCCCAGGGTCCCTGCCCTCCGCCGCAGGGCCGCGGTCCCAGCTCTCCCAAGCCCAGAACTCTGGTGGGAGGGTTTGAGTTGAGGTTGCTGGGCGAGAATCCCAACAAAGTGAAATAAAAAAGACGTCCAATGACGGGGCTGCCACTTCCCTTCCTTCCCCAGCCCAGCCCTTCCTGGCCTCTCGGCAGCTGGACTCACCCAGAGAGAGGGAGTTGAGGATGATGCCGGAGAAGGTCATGCCCATCAGGAACCGGAAGGCACAGTAGGCACTGAAGGAGCCAAGGTACGCCGTGGCGGCCCCCGAAACCGCCAGCTGCAGGTACGACCAGACCAGGGGGGCCTTGCGGCCCAACCTGAGCCCAGGGGACAGACACAGGCATTAGGGTTCAGGAGGTGGCAGTGGCATTCCTCCAGGGGGCAAAGCAGCAGCCTGCACCTGACCCTGCCGCCAGACAAGGGGAAGCTGGGGTGCCCCGCAAAAGCCACCCCTCCAAAACAGGAACTCGCAGCTGCTGGGACCCAGGCATCGGTGGCACAGGTTGGCAGGAGACGGAATGTCATGATGTAGAAGAAATTGGAGATAAAGAGATTTATTCCAGGGCCGGAAAGGAGCAAGGATTCCTGCAAAGACCCAGAGGGGGTTGTGGCTAGTGGAGAGAGCGACACCTCAAACCAGAATTCACAGGGGGCGAGCCCTTGGCCAGTCCCAGGCTATGGGAGCAGGACCAGGGGTCAGGTCTTCATGTGGACTGGCCTCACCGGGGAGGCTGGCGTGGGGCGTGGGGTGGCCGTGCCCGGAGGAATCCGAGGCCAGGGCGGCAGGGTTATCCCACTCTGGCCTGGGCACTGCTCCGTTTGCAAATGAGGGTCCAGGGCCAGAGCACACAGCCCCAGCGTGGCCAGGAGGGCAGCAGGCCAAGAAGGGAGACAGCATTTCTTCTCCACACACTCCATGACACACTCATTCATGCAGTCATTTGTTTGTTCATGCATTCATTCATTCACTCATTCATTCACTGTCACACAAATGTTCGCTGATCACCTCTAAGGGACAGGCCTGAGCTGAGGGCTGGTGACATACAAAATACTCTAGATAAGTTACAAGTTCACATGTAGACAGACCAGGACGTGTCAGGACACAGGGTGATGAGGGCCATGACAGAGCCACCTGTGAGGGGCCCGAGGCGTGTAGAACCAGGAGCCATCTGCACTCCAGGGTATGGAGTCTGGAATCCAGGAGGGTCTCCCAAAACCTGAACTGAGAGAGGAGGGGCAGAGGAGAGAGAAGAGGAGAGAGGGAGAGAGAAGGGGAGAAAAAGCAGGGAAGGAAGAGGAAGAAGCGCAGAGCCGCGCCTCCTGGTGTTCCTGTCCGTCAGTGGCTTTCAGTTAGGGTTAGCTCTGGCTCATTCACACAGCGGGATGCGGTGTAGACACCAGGAGGGACAGGAAAGCTCCCTCCAAAGGAATAGGAGAGGCCTTCAACGTGGAGAAAAAGCCAGGTGCAGGACCACGAGTGGAGCGTGCCAGCATTTGCATACACGTGTGTGGACGCGGCACGTGCACCGCTTGCTGGACTGTGCGTAAAATCATAAAACCTCTCTGGTGAGAGACATGGAAGCCGGGCCGCCCTCTGGGAAGTACTGCAGGGAGGGGCAGAGGTGGCACAGGGATGCTTCCCTGAGGGCTCCTTCGCACTTTTTGAAATTTTGAACCCTGTGAATGGTGTTTTATGTACCACCTACTTAAAGATACACAAGTAAACTTGAATAAGGAAAACTTAAAGCAGAGGCCTGGGGCTTTCCGGCCCACGGGGGGTGGCTGGGACCCTCATCCCAAGGCTCACCTGTCTGCCAGGCTGCCAAACACGATGGCCCCTGCCAGCACCCCAGCCATGTAGAGGGACTGGGCCAGGTCTCGGAGGGTGCGGGCCTCACAGACCAGATCCCACTGCAAGGGAGAAAGGGACACTTCAGCCTCGGCCTTGGCAGCAGCCCCCCACGCCACACGGCCCCCTCTGACCTCCATCACGATGGTGGATGGGAAAATGCTGCGGTCATAGACCCAGCCATCCTTGCAGCTCTCGGTGGCCGCCCCGTGCACAGAGGTGTTGGGGTTCAGGAGGGCCCATTGAGGCTCGGTGAAGCGCTGGCACGGCTCGGGGGCCCCAAGCTGGTCCAGGGGTACGATGGCCCTCAGCCAGGCCCCCGAGTTATTGGTGGCGGCCTCGGTGCGGTTGACGGGGCCCCGGCAGTGGTGGGGGGGCACAGCGGCCGTGAAGTTCTGCAGGAAGTTGTGGCAGGCCAGCAAGCTGCAGGGCAGCAGCAGCAGGGCCGTGTAGATGAGCTGGAAGCGGCCCACGCCGCCCAGGGCGTCCAGCAGATCTGTGAAGGCCATGGCCATGGGTCCGACCTGAGGCCCAGCCTGCCTGGGCCTTATGTAAAGGGGCCAGGGAGGGGCCCTGGGAGGTGGAGGGACAGGCCAGGGGTTAGGACAGAACATGCCGTGTGTGCCCTATGTCAGAGGGCTCCAGTTACACCCCACGGGAGGGTTCCGGTGTCCCCACAACTGCAGGGCTCCCCTCCCCCGAGGCCCTTTCTCCAGGTCTCCATCTCTCACCCAGAGAGCCACCTCACAGCCACCACCCAGATCTGTAGGTACAGTTGTCCTGCCTGCCCGTCCCCATCGGCAGGACCCCAGCAGTGAGCACAGCACCGTCACCTTCCCTCTTCCAGAGGGCACCGTGAGGCATCTTCAGGAGCCCGATTCTGGCCTTGGTACATGAAACACAGTTCCTGTCACTGGGCTCTGAGTGGCAGCTGGAGCTTATGTGCTCAGAGGTCAGAAAATCGAAGTCCCAGTGAGTACACTGCTCGCCCCTCCCCCACTCCACAAGAAGTCAGGAGCTCAGCTACACAGGTGACACTTGGGAAAAGTCCTTTAAAAATGCCCCAAATAGAGGAGGCCCTGATCTCCCTGCCCCCCAGGCACCCTCAGCCTCAGAGTCAGAGTGTTTGAGGGTTAGGGCCCCAAGATCACCCAGACCCATGGTGTCCCAACCCCCTCATCAAACACAGCCTAATGCAGAGAACTAAGGGTGTGAGCAAGAGGGTGGGTCCAGCCACCCATCCCACCCTTGCCTGCCTCCTCCACCCCACGCAAGGCTCCAGGAAGAGATGAGCCACTCCCCTCACTGACAAGGATGCTGAGCCCAGCAGGACCTGGCCCAGGGGCTCCCAAGGGACAAGGGCAAAATGCAAGCTCAGGACAGCAGAGACAGTCTCCAGACAGTCTGCCACTCGGGGAGCAGGGGCCCCCACCCCAATCTCCATGCAGAGGCTGCCAAGGGCCGCCCCCCAGGCTCCCTCAGCCTTTACCCTGCAGATGCCATTCTAATGTGCAGCTGTGTCCCATCCCCCCGTCACCCCCCCAACCCACTCTTATCTCTGGTGAGAAATGCCCGGATCCCAGAGGGGGCTGGAGTGGCTTATATAAGCTGCAGATGTCTGGGTCACAGGGGCACCCCCTGCAGGAGGACCTGAAAGAGGCTCTGTGCTCTGGGGGAGCTCCCTGGGGGGTCAGGTTTGTGCTAAGTAGAGGTTTAGGTTTCAGCTGGAGCGTCACCTTAGGGTGCAGGAGTGTGCAGGAAAGGCAGGGGGTGAGCTGGACCTTGTGGGCTTCAGCTGTGGCCCTGTCCCTGCAGCTGGGGCCCCAGGGCCCATCCTCCCTGATCTGCCAGGGCCAGAAATGTCCCCACCCACCTTGCACTCCAGCAGGGGTGCAAGCCTCCTGGGCCATGCTGAAGGAGATGGAGGATGGAGCAGTGGGAGGGCAGGGGTGGGCTGAGGCCACCAGCTGTCCCCATAAGCCAGGCAGTAGGTTGGCGAGAAACACACTCCAGAGACAGATGTGGGGTCTTTTCCTTTATTATTTGGGGTTCCTCCACATGGAAACATGGGACCTCCCCACCCCACGCCTAGTGCCTCTGGCACCCCCGTAACCAGTACACCAGTTCCTGAAGAGTCCCCTTTAAAATCACCAATATAAAAAAGGAGAGAGGGAGGGAAGGCCTGGCCACACTCGCGGCTGGGCAGGGCTGCCGGGCAGAGAGGGGCCTTGGCTTCTTCGAGGGAAGGCACAGGCGTCCCAGCCCTGGGGGCTCCCCCAGCCCTGGGGGCTCTGCACGCGGCACTGCTGTGTGCAGAGCTAGTGGTTATAGTTCACAGTCCGCAGGTGAGGCCGGGGGTCGGGCTGGGTGGGTTGTCACTGAAGTGAGGGGAGGGGACACATCTGGATGCTTGGTGGGCCTGGGGCTGTCCTGAGGCAGGGACAAGCAAAAGCTGCCTTCCTGGTACGGTGATGGGAGGGCCTGGGGGGCCATCCTGAGCCCATGGCTGGCGCAGGCAGGGAGAGCCACACAGCTCTGCCCAGGGCAGACGACTGGGCATGGCTGGGAGAAGAGGGGACAGGAGGGGGGGCACCTCCCAGCTCTGAGGAAGGCACTTGCAGCTGGCATGGGCTGGCTTGGCGCAGCAGGTGGTGTGGCTTGGCAGACAGGAGAGGAGAGGAGCTGGGCGGGCACCCCGTCTCACGCAAACATGGTCAGCTGTAACCACTGGCGGGCGGAGAGCAGATGGCTTCCTCAGTCTCCCTCCCCACCGAACCCCAGCCCCAGCCCACTGCCCCAAGGCTCAGCAGCCACTGTGTCTTTGCCCCCTGGAGGGACTCTTACTGGGGGCTACTTTCTTACTCCTCCGCCTCCAGGAGACCAGGCTGCTGGCTCCTGCAGAGGCCCCCAGGGCCTGCCCTCCTACTCCCTCCCAGAGCCCAGGCCCCCCACCCTGGCCTCCAGGAGGCCCAGGCCCCCGCCAGGAAGGGACAGGAGAACATTGGTCAAATAAGGAAACCTCAAATTCTTCCCCCACTGTGGGCCCAAGGAGGTTCCCACCTTAAACAAGTCAAAGGTCACGACTCCATCCAGATCTGTGTCCAGAGTTTTGAAAAATCCTGTGTGTTCAAGATGACATGGGGTGAAAACTCAGTGGGACATTTGCACAGGGCCAGGACTGGCCCCCTCTTCCTTCCTGACCCTCCCTCCACCTTCCCACAGCACCCTAGGCTATCACCCCTTAAAGCCAGAAAGTGGCTCTTCCTGCTGCCTGAGAGCCCCCCAATTCCCTCCCCTCCCCCACTCTCCTAGCCCTCAGCGCCCAGATGACCAAGCACAGAGGCCACCTGGGGCGCAACCCCAGACCTCAGCCTGTCTGGCACATGCCTACTACACTGGCCTGTGTCTGCCATTCACCCATCTGTCTGTTCCCATCAGCTCACAAAGGACGCGTTTGGGATAGGGCTGGAGGGTGGGAGCCGACTGGGGACACTCACGGAACATGGTCTCCAACCGAACCAGGCAGCACACAAAGTTGTCAAAGTCGACAGCCAGGTCGGGCTCGGAGTAGCGGGTGATGATGAGCTCGTACAGCTTCTTGTTGAGCTTGAAGCCTGGTCCAGGAGAGTGAGTGAGGTCAGGGGAGTGGGTACAGAGGGGCAGGGTCCCCAGGAACAGAAAGGGAGGAGGTGGGGCTAGACAGGGTGCTTGGGGCCTTCTCTTCTCCAAGGGCCTCCTGGACAGGGCCAGTCCCAGAGGGAGCACCAGGGCCCAGGTGTGCCAGAGAAGCAGGAGCTGGCCAGCAAGGGCGCCGGAGTCTGGGTTCGTTTGTCCCAAATGCTCAGGCCTCATCCTTGCGGGGTGGACCCCACATGTCTCCCATGGGAACCTCTGCAGCCTGGCTCTGCCCCTCCTGGCTGCGAGGCCTGAGGTCGGTCACCTTCCCTCCCTGAGCCTCACTGTTGTCACATGCACAGGGGGATCATAAAAGACCCCATCCTCCTTAGGCTGCAGCGAGGAGGAAGGAAAGCCGAGAAAGCACTTAGCTCAGTAACCATGGGGAGAAGATGGAAGACGGCTATACCACATCATCACTAGCACCTCAGGGACATGGGCCAGTGGGGTGGGCCACTGCCCTGGGGAGCTGTCAAGGAAGTAGCCTGGGGCCTGGGGGCAGTGAGGCCATCCATTCTGGGCCCCACAGGTGCCACTAGACTCTGGGCCTCACCTGCAGATTCGATGGCCATCCGCATCTCGTAGGCACTCATGCTGCCCGACTTGTCCAGGTCGAACTTCCGGAAGATGGCCTGGGGTAGGGGGCAGAGGATGAGAGCCAGGCCGAGTCAGCCAGCCCCACCTACCCACCCCCCCAGGGTGGCTGTGGATGGAAGGGAGAGGCCCAAAGGTGGGTCAGTTGCTGGGACATGGGGGCTCAGGGTCGGGGAGGCTGCAGAGGAGGGCCGGGCCCCTCAGCCAGCCTGGGCACCAGCTGAGCAGCCTGGCCCCGTGTGACTGAGGCCACAGAGGGGAAGGAGGCTCCCAGCCAGTGGGGATGACCCACCAGGTAGTTCCGGATGCGGTTCCACAGGATGTTGAACTCCACCAGGCCCAGCTTCCCGTTGCCATCACGCTGGGCGGCCGTTAAGAAGGCAACTCCGTAGCTTAGACCAGGCACATGAGAACGAGCAACTGGGGTGAAGGGGAGACGCGCCGCAGAGAGCAAGCCGTCGGGGAGGGCGGGGCAGGAGCAGCGGGAGCCACGTGCAGCCAGCTTGCAACCAGGCTTGCCTCATTCTCTGAATTGGGGTGCAGCGGAGTGGGCTGGGTAGGGGTGCAGAGATAACACCAGCCTCCACTTTTCACTTGACATAAGTCCTGTGCCTCAGTTTCTCCCTCCCAATCAACAGGAAGATGCCCCAGAAGACACCTGACCATGGGGCACTGGTGCGTCCACACTCCACAGCTCTGTCCCATTCTCTGCCCTGCTCCTGGGACAGCTCACCCAGCGCCTTTCTCCTGCTCATATCCCAACCCAAAACGACACTCGGGAGGGACAAGCACACGGAAGGATACGTCCATGAGGTTCACCATGCTGCGGCACGACTCCAGGCTGAAGCCCTTGGTCCGCAGGTCTTTGTCTGTAAGAAAAACCAGTTCCAAGCCCTCAACCCAGTGAGCGTCCTGTGCCTGCCCCTGCTGGGGCGGGGTAGGACGCAGTCGGGGAGGCAGATTCCTGCCAGTGGATTTAAAATCTAGCAGACGAAGTGGGCAGGATTGTTTTTCTCACCGGGAAATAAAAGTAAAGGATTTTAGCAGTCAAGCCAAATTAATCCAAATCCAGTCACAAATTAATCCAAAGTAAAATGAAATGGGCACTAAACAGACGTGAAAGAAACTGGGCAGGGTGGGTTCGCTGCAGGCTCTGAGGGCCGGCGGGGCTTCCCCAGCGCAGCAGAGGAGGGAGGTTCTGAGCCGAGGGAACCGTGCCACCGAGGTCACGGCGGTTGGGGGTGGCTGTCTTCAGCTGTGTGCCTCAGGGAGTGAAGCCAGCCACGTTCTACCCACCTAGTCACTTGGCTTGGCCCAGGGGGCGTCTCTGGGAGGAAGGGAGCCTAGCCCTTGGCACCAAGGCACAGAGCTCAGGACAGGGAACAGGGATGCAGCAGGACAGCATGAGGCGTTTGGGTGAAAATGGCAGGGAGCTGGGCTCAGAAAGGCAGTGGAGGGTCCCCCCACCCACGCACACCAAGGAGTGGGGTTCAGCTCAACATGGGAGCCGAAGCTCGATTCTGACACTTAGAAGAAGTGGGGGGGGGCGGGAAATAAAGTGGAGCAGACACTTGGGGACACTCACGTTTGCTAATGATCCTGTTAAGGATGGTCTGCAGCTCCTTGACACTGATCTCCATGTCCTGGGGAAGAGAGAAGATGGCACCTGCCCCGGGGATGGCTGCCCTCGGTGGTCCCCCCCACCCAGTCTTGCCCAACCTACCGCCCCAGCCAGTTGCCTGAAGAGGGCCTTGAAGTTCTCGTCAATCTCCTCTTCTGAGAGCACTTGCTGGACCGAGAAGAGGGGACAGCAGGTAAGAGACCCGCCCCGGCCATGTGGACGGCCACTGGAGGGAGGCGGGGACCACCCTTTCGCTGCATGTCACTTGACCTCTCCGAGCCTCACTTTTCTGACCCATAAAATGGGGATCTAGTCCCTGCCCTGCCTCCTGGGGGTACAGTCCAGCTCAGCAATGAAAGGGAAGGGTTTGGATCCTTGCTGTATGACCTCGGGCAAGTTCCTTAACCTCTTTGAACCCGAGTTTCCCTCTCAGAGGAGATATCGTGACAGGACCCGGACAGGATTGTCACGGGGAGGAAATGAGATGACCCAGGTGAAGTGCTCAGCACAGAGCCAGCAAAGAGAGCGAGCTCAGGGACTGCACTTATTATCACAAGTCCTTGCAAACTGTCCCATGCTGGGCGGATAAGGGATTAGCATTACTCTCAGGACTCTCATGCTGGGGGTGTGCCTTGCCAGCAGGAGCCAAGAGCCCAGGGGCTGGGACATCTGGGTCCTCATCACACACCTGGGGAAAGGGAGAGGGGACAGTGCCTGGTGGGGGTGGGACCACGCACCTCGTCAGGGAGATTGGCTTGGATCTGGTCGTCCAGCTCCCTGCAGAGAGTGAGAAGAAACAGCGGGGTCAGGGTGGAGGACAGAGCAAGGGGCCTGGAGGTGGGAGGTGGGGGAGGGCAGAGCAGTGGGGGGCCAAGCCATGACTCACTGGGTCCCAGCGCTCTTTTCCGAGAAGAAGCGGAGCACAAAGTCACCCTCCTTGTTGGGCTCGAAGGTGGAGGGCACCACAACGTACTCCCCAGGCGGCAGGCGGAAGCGGGTGCTGACCTCTCGCAGGTTGATGAATTGCTCCGAGCGCGCCCGGGACGCGTTGGCCAGGAAGAAGTCCCGCTTCAAGTGCACGGCCGGCTGGCCCACCAGCTGGAGGGAGGGAGGGGAGCAGGGCTGCAGCTGTCCACTCAGCCCCTCCTCAGGGCCAACCCCAGACCCAGACCCCAGGCTCCAAGTCACTCACAGCCTGTGTGACCCTGACAAGTCATTTTGCCTCGGTTTCCTCATCTGTAAAATGTTACCCTACCTGCTGCAAGGGTGGAGGGTTATGAGGAGTGGTTAAATGCAGATAAGGCATATATTTAAGTAATATTCTCACTATTACTACTTGGAGTTTCCCCACGTCAGATGCCGCAGGGCGCTTGGCCCCTCATTTAATGCTCCCAACAACCCTGTGAGGCAGTGCTGTTATTATGCCTATTTTACAGACATAAACACTGAGACTCAGAGCTTAAGCAACTTGCTCAACACTTTGCTCCCAACATTGACCCAGACTGCCCCAGTCAGCACTTACTCAGTGTCAATGGCAGGACGGGAAGAGCCCTGTGTGTGCATGTTGGGGGTGCTCTGAGGACCAGGGTTCAAATCCAGCCCCCTCATTTATACCTGCTCTGACCCTCAGGAGAGTAATGTTTGTTCTGCCCACTGAACAGTCAGGGGAAAGCACTTTTCAAGCAGTAAAACAAGGTGACTTCTTAGCTGTCCATGCAAGGGTGGGTTTGCCACTGTGCTGCTCCCCTCTGGGCACCCTCAGGTCACGTGCTGGGGATATGTAAATCCAGGTGAGTCAGGTGCCACACCTACCTCTGGAGGGACCTGCAAGAGACACAGGGAAAGTCAGAGAAGTGTGTTTGTCCCAGGGGCAGAGGGCAGAGTGTGTGCTGGGCAGAAGTCCTGAGTTCTTACACGGGAGTGACAGGATGAGGAGACAGGACTCAGACCTGTCCCCACACCAGAGAGTGATCCCAAGAGGGAGGGCCCACGCAGGGCTCTCTTTGTCCCTGGAACGCCATAGGGCTCAGCTCTGAGTCACAGTCTCCAGGACAGCCCCTGGAGTGGCCAACCAACATGTCCTAGAGCCCAAGGACATGAGAGGTCCACACCAGTCTGCTGCCAGGGGCTCTGGGTGTAGGCCAAGGCTGTGGTTTCCTTTGCCTGGCCAGGGAGGTCCAGAAGTCCTTTCCCTCCCCCTCCGTCTTGAACACAGTGAGGAGTTATAACAGAGAATGGGGGTGGGGAGGGCGTCCACTGTCATACACCTCCATTCCAGCCTCCACTGACACTCTCCGAGACAGGGAGCTCCCGACTCCCCCAAGGGCAGCTTCTCTCTAAGGCTGAACCAAAGTTTGACCCCAGAAGCTGCCTCCCTAGGTGGCAGCTGAGCCAGCTCCTCTTCCCAGAGCAGCATCCCACCCTCTGAGGATGAGGGTGAATCCCAGAATCTTTCCTTGCCAAGCCAACCACCTTCCTCTCCCAGCTCTCCCATGGGATGCATTGTAGGTCCCAGGCCAGCCAGGGGGCTTCGGCAGGTGCCTCTGGAGGCTCCCTCTCGGCCGCCCGCCTCAGGATGCAGCTGCCCATTGTGCCCAGGATGGGGCCGCGCAGCGATGGCCTCTGGTGCCCCCTGGCGGAAGCCCGCACCTGCTGGGGGGACCCGCGGGCTCACCTCGTAGACGGCAAAGCCGATGGTCTCCATGTCCCGGCCGAAGCGGCGCTCGCGGCGGCGGTGCTTCTGCATGAGGGCGAGCAGGAAGCTGCAGCCGGACTCGCGATCTCCGTAGTCGTCTGGGTCATCCACCTCCTCCAGCCGGATCTTAAACTGGGGGTTCACCCAGAAAGTGGCTGCGGGTCGGGGGAGGCGAGATTAGAGGTGGGGCAGAGCGGCCCTCCGCCAGCCTCACCTGAACAACCCCACGTGTCCATTCCTTCATTCAACAAATATCAGTAAATGCCCAACGTGTGCCAGGTGCCGGGACGCAGTCCTGCCCTCGTGGGCTTGCAGTCCAGAAGCAAAGGCCGGAGAGTGAGCAAGTCAGGTCAGTGAACAGAGTAATGACAGAGAGGAAGCGGAAGTGGGTCAGTGAAGGTGACGTGAGCTGAGACCTGAATGCACAGCTCTGGGAACATGCTGGGAAGCACCAGCCAGGCAGAGGGAGATCCAAGAGCAGAGGTGAGGAAAAGCCCCCGCACATCTGCGGGACAGCAGGCGACCTGGGAGCCCGGTGATCCAGGGAAGTGGCAGAGGTGGGCAGGCGTTGGTCAGGGGCTAAGGTGTGTGGATTGAATCAAACAGCAAAAGGACCCTACAACTCGCTTGCAACAGAGAGAGACATGACCTGATTAACATTCTAAAAGGTGACCCAAGCTACTGTGTGGGCAATGACTTAGATGAGGGCAAGAGAGAAAACAGGGGTCTGACAGGGGGCCACAGAGAGCCAGCCTGGGCTCACACTTCTGGCAGTTTGGTGATTTAGCTGCTTGAAGGACCCTCTTGACTAAAACTACCCAGTACTGGAAAGAATATGCAAAATTTATTTTTAAAGGCACTAATAAGCCACAGCACCTCTCTCCCAATGGACAATCATCAAAAAGATAAGTGTTGGTGAGGATGTGGAGGAATAGGAACCTCATATACTGCCAGTGAAATTAACATGGTGCCACCACTTTGGAGAAGAGTCGGGCAGTTTCTCAAAAGGCTAAACACAGAGCTACCATATAACCCAGCAATTCCACTCCCAAGTATATACCCAAGAGAAATTAAAGTATATGCCCACATAAAAACTTGTATGTGAATGCTCATAGCAGCACTATTTATAATAGCCAAGTGGAGGAAACAACCCAATTATCAATCAACTGATGATTGAATATACAAAATGTATATCCAAACAACAGAATACTATTTGGCAATAAAAAGGAACAAAGTACTAACATATGCAACAACATGAATGAACCTGGAAAATATTATGCTAATTGAAAAAAGCCAGTAGCAAAAAACCGACCACATATTATATGATTCCATTTATATGAAATACTCAGATCAGGCAAATCCACAGACAAAAAGCAGATTAGTGGTAGCCAGGACTGGCAAGTGAGGGCCAAGGGCTACACAGTTTGTTTTAGGGATAATGAAATGTTCTAAAATTGATGTTGTGATGGTTGCACAACTCTGGGAATATACTAAAAGCCATTGAATTATACAGTTTAAGTTAGCTGGGCGTGGTGGCTCACGCCTATAATCCTAACACCCTGGGAGGCCGAGGCAGGAGGGCTGCTTGAGCTCAGGAGTTCAAGACCAGCCTGAGCATAAGCAAGATCCCATCTCTACTAAAAATAGAAAAAAATTAGCCAGTGGTGGTGGTGTGCACCTGTAGTCCCAGCTATTCGGGAGGCTGAGGCAGGAGGATCACTTGAGCCCAGGAGTTTGGGATTGCTGTAAGCTAGGCTGATGCCACTGCACTCTAACCCAAGTGACAAATTATACGCTTTAAGTGAGTGAATTGTATGATATGTGAATTAAATCTCAATAAAGATGGTTTTAGAAAATAGAAACTAGGAGCCCTGCAAGGTAAATAATGCCAAAGGACTTCTGTCGACCCCTGGACACCCTGAGCCCTGGATACAAGGGCAGAAGATAAAGTCCAGGATCTACTGGAGGCAAAGAATCTAACAGGAGATTCCAGTACTAAAACTGGAACCCTCGTGAGGAATGCCAGCAGTTTAGTATGAAAGAAAAATAAAGCCCACTGGGAGGAAGGAAAAAAATAAACACAAGCCAGTCTTCACATGACCCTTCAGTTTTAATTCATACTGCCTGTGAGGTCAAGGAAACATTAAGGAAAGAATTTAGTTTTAAAAGGGTCCAACCTGAGTTGGTGGCATCCCAAGTCACTGATAGAAACACCCTGGAGGAACTTAACTTCATCTGAGGACTCAAAAAGAACTCCCACAGATGAACTTCTAGGCCAAATGAGGCAGAGAACTAACAAGGAAACAAGGCACTATGACTGAGCACCCAGAGCCACAATGGACAAAGACAGACAAACCAAGACTTCAGATATTAACACTCTTAGACATGGAATATAAAAGACCATGCTTACTATGTTTAAAGAAATAAATGAAAAGTTTGAAAATATGAGCAAGAATGAACAGATTTGAAAAGATCCATTAAAACTTCTAGAAATTAAAAAATAATTAATTGAAATTAAGTACTTAGAAGAACTAACCAAAGATTTGACACGGCCAAAAAGAAAATTAGTGAATTGAGAATGGAGCTGAGGAAACTACCTGGGACACAATCCAGAGAGATTAAGAGATGGACAATCTAAAAGCAAGGTTAACAGAGAGAGAATATGGAATGAGAAGGTACATCTTACATTTGATTGGAATTCCAAAACGAGAGGATAGAGTGGGAAGGAGGTGATATTCTAAAGAGTCATGGTTAAAAATTCTCTAGAATTGTTGAGAGATGTCAATTCAGATCCAGGAAGCCCAATAAACCCAAAGAAGAATGAAAAGAAATCCTTATCTCCACAGATCATGGTGAAATCATAGAATATAAAAGAAAAAATGTTTAAAGATTTTTTTAAACAAAGCATGGTAGACACATGTAGACTCACATGTAGCAACAATGGAAGCAGAACAGGAATAATAGTATCTTCAATGGGCTGAAAATAATGTCAATGCAGAATTCTATATTCAGAGAACTATTAAGAATAAGCACACTATAAAGGCATTTTAGAAAAATAATGAGAAAGTTTATCACCAATTGATCCTTGTTAAAAGAAATGCAAAAGGATATGTTTTAGGCAGGTGGCAAATGATCTCAGATGTAAGGTTTGAGAATGGTGAACAAAAATACTATTATTTTGTGGGCAATCCAAATAAATATAGGCTATCTCAAATAATGATGATGTTTAATTTATGGCAAAAAAAATATTGTTTAGAATTAAAATGCTAGCTAATGATAGCATAATGAACAAAGGGAGGGGGTGATCCAAGTTAAATATTCTAAGGTCTTTGTATTGTTCAGGAGGAGGGTAAGGATACCGATCACTAAACTTTGGGATGTATGAAGCAAACTCTTATGTCTTTCAAACTCATAGAGGAAAAGACTAGTAGAGAGAAAAGAAAAAACTCAAGATAAAAGGCAGCATGACAAGAGAGACAAGCAGAAAATAAGTAAAGACATTTAGTCAGTTGAAATAATTACAAATAAATCATTAATCACTGTGAGTATAAATGAACTAAACTCTCTAATCAAAGGATAAAAAATTTCAAGCTGGATTATTAAAAAGCCAGCTATATGTTGTTTACAAGAAATAAAAAAAACATTGGGCTGTGGAAAGATTGGATTTCAAAGAGTATAATATATAGAAAGACATATAAAAATACTAGCCAAAGAAAACTGGAATAGCTATAAAAACAATGGCTGAAATAGACTTGAAAGTAAAAAGAATTATTAGAGATGAAGGTTGTCCCTAGATAATTTTTTAATTTTTATTTTATTTATTTATTTTTTTGAGACAGAGTCTCACTCTGTTGCCTGGGCTAGAGTGCCATGGCGTCAGCCTAGCTCACAGCAACCTCAAACTCCTGGGCTCAAGCGATCCTCCTGCCTCAGCCTCCCGAGTAGCTGGGACTACAGGCGTGTGCCACCATGCCCAGCTCATTTTTTGTATATATTTTCTAGCTGTCCAAGTAATTTCTTTCTATTTTTAGTAGAGACGGGGTCTCGCTCTTGCTCAGGCTGGTCTCAAACTCCTGAGCTCAAACGATCCACCTGCCTCGGCCTCCCAGAGTGTTAGGATTACAGGCGTGAGCCACCACACCTGGCCTAGATAATTTTTTTAAATGTTTAATTCACTAGGAGCTTATAATAATCTGAAACTTTGGGAACCCAATACCATAGCTCAAAATATATAAAGAAAAATGACTGAAAGAAATACAAAGAGAAATTGGCAAAACCACTAGGATGGTGTGAGATTTTATCATCCCTCTTCCACTAATTGATAGATTAAGCAGACAAAATAATAAGTGTGATATAATGGAAAATTATAGAAAATTCCCCCAATACTTAGAGAACTCAAGAGAACAGACTCCAGGATCCCACTGCCTGGGTTCAAATCCCAGCTGAATCACTTAATAGATCAGTGACTTTGGCAAACTGCTTAATCGCTCAGTGCCTCAGTTTCCTTACCTACACTATAGGGATAATAATAGTATCTAATTCATAAGTTCAGTGTGAGAGTTAAGCAAATTATCATATTTAAAATGTTTAGGCCGGGCGCGGTGGCTCACGCCTGTAATCCTAGCACTCTGGGAG
>VBSM01003155.1:3426393-3443364 GCA_008086735.1 Cheirogaleus medius
AAAAAAAAAAAAAAAAAAAAATGTTTAGACGAGTGCTTCACATATAGTCACAGTATAAATATTAACCTGTCTTTTCAAGAACACATGAACCTTTATGAAAACTCGCCACAGGCTAGCCCATAGTGCCAGCTTCTGTTCATTTCAAAGCTATGATCTCATATAGACCATATTTTTTGATTGCAAGGAAATTAAGACAGAAATAATTATTTTTAAAACTAGGGGGGGAAAACCCATATGTTTAGAAGTTTTAAAAAACACACTTCTAAACAACTAGTTTATCAAAAAGATGATAATAGAAATGAGAAATCACATAGAATGGTAATGAAAACACTATGAGTATATTAAAAAAGAAAAACAGCAAATCAATAACCTAACTTTCCTCCTTAAGAAGCTAGAAAAAGGGTAAATCAAAATCAAAGCAAGCGGAAGAAAGGAAATAATAAAGATTAAAGTCAAAATGAATGAACTAGAGAATAGAGAACAATAGAGAAAAATCAATAAAACCAATAGTTGGTGTTTGAAAAGCTCAACAAACTGATAAAAGCTAGGCACTGTGGCTCATGTTTGTAATCCTAACACTCTGGGAGGCTAAGGTAGGAGGATCATTTGAGGCCAGGAGTTTGAGAACAGCCTGAGCAACATAGTGAGACCCTGTCTCTACAGAAAATTAAAAAATTAGCTGAGTGTGATGGCGAGCGCCTCTCGTCCCAGCTGCTCAGGAGGCTGAGGCAGGAGGATCGCTTAAGCCCAGGAGTTGGAGGCTGCAGTGAGCTATGATCATGCCACTGCATTCTAGCCTGGGTGACAAAGACCCTGTCACAAATAAACAAAAGAAAACAAAAAAATCGATAAGCCTTTAGCCATACTGAACAGTAAAAAGAGCACTCAAATTACTAAAATCAGGAATTAAAGAGGGATATCATTGCCAACCTAAAAAAAAATAAAAAGATTATAAGGAACTACTATGAACAATTGTATGATAACAAATCAGATAACCTAGATGAAATGGAAAAATTCCTAGAAAGAAACAAATCACCAAAACTGACTTAAGAAAAATAGAAAATCTCAATAGATTTATAAAAATAAAGAGACTGAATCAATAATCAAAAACCTCTCCACAAAGAAAGGCCCAGGATCAGACAGATGGCTTCACTGGCAAATTCTACCAAACACTTAAAGAAGAATTAACACCAACCCTTCTCAAACTCTTCCAAAAAACTGAAGATGAGGGAACACTTTCTAACTCATTCTATGAGGCCAACATTACCTTGATACCAAAACTAAACAAAGATATCACAAGAAGATTACAGACCAGTATTACTTACGTATATAGATGTAAAAATCCTGCAAAAAATGCTAGCAAACCAAATCCACCACTATACTGAAAGGAATATACATCATGATAAAGTAGGATTTATCCCAGGAATGCAACAGTAGTTCAACAAAAGAAAATCAATGCAATATACCACATCAATAGAATGAAGGAGAGAAAACTCCACATGATCATCTGTCTCAAATGATGCAGAAAAAGCACATCCTTTCATGATAAAAAAAAAATTCAGAAAATTAGGAATAGAAGGGAACTTCCTGACATGATAAAGAGCATTTATGAAAGACCCACAGCTAATATCGTACTCAGTGGTAAAAGAAAGCTTTCCCCCTAGGATCAAGAACAAGATACCACTTATTGTTATTCAACATTGCACGGGAAGTTCTAGCTAGAGCAATTAGGCAAGAAAAAGAAATGAAAGGCCTCCAAATTGGACAGGAAGAAGTAAAACTCTGTGTTCGCATATGACATGATCCTACATATAGAAAATCCTGGCCGGGCATGGTGGCTCACGCCTATAATCCCAGAACTCTGGGAGGCTGAGGCAGGCGGATCATTTGAGCTCAGGAGTTTGAGACCAGCCTGAGCAAGAGCGAGACCCCGTCTCTACTAAAAAAAAAAAAAAAAAGAAAGAAAGAAAGAAATTAGCTGGACAACTAAAAAATATATATAAAAAATTAGCCGGGCATGGTGGTGCTTGCCTGTAGTCCCAGATACTCGGGAGGCTGAGGCAGGAGGATTGCTTGAGCCCAGGAGTTTGAGGTTGCTGTGAACTAGGCTGATGCCATGGCACTCTAGCCTGGGCAACAGAGTGAGACTCTGTCTCAAAAGAAAAAGAAAAAGAAAATCCTAAAGAATCCACAAGAAAGTTAGTAGAGCTAATAAATGAATTCAGCAAAGTTGCGGGTTACATGATCAAGACACAAAAATCTGTTGTGTTTCTATACACCAGCAATAAACAATCTGAAAAGAAAATTAAGAAAACAATTCCTGTACAATAGCATCCAAAGGAACAAAGTAAATAGAAATAAATTTAACCAGGGAGGTGAAAGACTTATACACCAAAAATTATAAAATATTGCTGAAAGAAATTAAAAACAAAAAGAAAATCAAAAGACAGCCCATGTTTATGGACTGGACAACTTGAAGTCCTTAATATGTTAATACTACCCAAAGTGATCGACAGAGTCAATGAAATTCCTATCAAAATTCCAACAGTCTTTTTCACAGAGTGGAAAAGCTGATCCTCAAATTAATATAGAATTGTAAGCCTACAAGCCAAAACAATCTTACTCTTGGGAAGCTGAGGCTGGAGGATCACTTGAGGCGAGGAGTTTAAGACCAGCCTTGGCAATATAGCAAGACCCTGTCTCTACAAAATATTTTAAAATTAGCTGGGCATACTGGTGTGTGCCTGTAGTCCCAGCTACTCAGGTGGCTGAGGCAGGAGGATCACTTGAGCCCAAGACTTGGAGGCTGCAATGAGTTATGACCGCACCACTGCACTCTATCAAGCCAGAGAGACAAAGTAAGACCCCCATCTCTTAAAGAAAAAGACAAACAAACAAAAATAGTGTGGTACTAGCATAAGGATAGATATATAGACCAAAAGCATTGGTCTATAGACCAATGAATTGAGAGTCCAGAAATAAATTCATACATCTATGGCCAATTGATTATTTGACATGGGTGCCAAGACCATTCAATGAGAAAATAGTCTCTTCAACAGATGATGTTGGGACAATTGGATTTCCACATGGAGGAGAATTAAGTTGGACCCTTACTTCACAGTATATACAAAAATTAAGTCAAAATGGACCAACAACCTAAATATAAGAGCTAAAACCATAACACTCTTAGAAGAAAACATAGGGGTAAATCTTTATGACCTTGGATTTAGCAATGAATTCTTAGCTATGACACCAAAATCATGACCACCACCAACAAAAAATAGATAAATTGAGCAGCATCGAAGTTAAAAACTTCTGTGCTTCAAAGGACACTATCAAGAAAATGAAAAGATAACCCAAAGAATGGGAGAATAAATATGAAAATTATTTTGTAAGAGTCATATCCAGAATATATAAAGAACACTTACAACTCAACAATGAAAAGAAAAATAACCCAATTTAGAAATGGCAAAGTATTTGACTAGACATTCCAAAGAAGATACATAAATGGCCAACAAGCACATGAAAAGATGCTCAACACCATTAGTCATTAGGAAAATGCAGATCGAAACCTCAACGAGTACCCTGACCCCAAATAAAACTGAAGAGAGATTAAAAACAAAACAAACCCTCAATGAAATAACACTTCACACCCAGTAGGATGGCTATAATAAAAAAGATGGACAATAACAAGTGTTAGAAACGATGTGAAAAAATTGGAATCCTCATACATTGCTGGTGGGAATGTAAAATTGTGCTGCTACTTTGGAAAACAATTGGCAGTTCCTCAAAAACTTAAACACAGAGTTACCATATGACACAATTTCACTCCTAGGTATAGGCCCAAGAGAATTGAAAACATATGTTCATATAAACACATGCACATAGCAGCATTATGGACAATAGTCACAGCAGAATTATTCACAATAGTCAAAAACTGGAAACAACCCAAATGTCCATTGACTGATGAATGAATAAGCAAAATGTGATATATCCATATCATGGAATATTATTCAGTCATAAAAATGAGATGAAGTTCATATCAAACTATAGCATGAATGAACCTTGAAAACATTATGCTAAGGAAAAGAAGTCAGGTACAAAAGGCCACATATTGTATGATTTCACTTATATGAAATGTCCAGCACAGGCAAATCCATAGAGACAAAACATAGATTAGCAGTTGCCAGGGGCTGGGGGGAAAGTGATAGTGACTACTAATGGATATAGGGCTCAAGTGATTCTCCCACCTCAGCCTCCAGAGTAGCTGGGACTACAGGGGCGTACCACTGCACCCAGCTAATTTTTTCTATTTTCATTAGAGACGGGTCTCACTCTTGCTTAGGCTGGTCTCAAACTCCTAAGCTCAAGAGATCCTCCTGCCTCGGCCTTGCAGAGTGCTAGGATTACAGGCATGAGCCACTATACCTGGCTGAAGTCTATCTTTTCAATGAAGTGCAAGGCCAGGCCCAAAGGTGAGAGTATAACAGTGGAGGGAGGTTGAGGAGGAACAGGAACATCCCTGGCTAGTGGTGGAATTGTAGAGGAGCATGCAAAGTGCTCATGTGAGGTTTGTGGCTGTGAATGTGCAGGGAAAATACGCCTCAGTTGTGATTTCTCTCCTGCCACATTCAATGGTTCCCAAGCTGGTGGACAGCTCGGTTCAGCCAGGATTTTTGTGCCAGGTGGCAGGAGCAGCGGGAGGGAGGAGCCAGGAGACTGAGAGTTTGCAGGGACAACAATAAAATGATGACTCTAATCTAGGTAAGGAGAGAAGGCAAGATGGGAGGTGAAGGATGGCGTAAAAACGGCGGGTTCAACAGATTAGCTAGTTCTACAAGGGCGTGGAGTAAGGAAGCTTGAAAGGGTCCCAGGTGGAGGTCAGAGAGCAGAACGTTTGCGAGGCAGGACAGGTCTGGTGCACCCTCAGGGCGGGGGCTGAGCTAAGGTGGAAGAAAAGGTTGCTCTGAGTCGGTCACATGGATCTAGATGCCCAGGAAAAGGTGGCAGAAGAAGGGAGGAAGGTGGTGGCTGGGGGTGGGGGGAGGACTCAAGCCCCAAAATGGTGGGCGAAGTGCAGCTCTTTAGACTTTACAAGGACATTTAATATTTTACCCCCCAAAGCAAATTTGAGAGATCAGCCTGTCTCTATATTACACGTGAGGAAACAGAGGCTCGGCGGGGTGACGTGCCACACCGGAGGCCCCGGAGCCAGAAAGCAGCGAGGCCCAGCCCCAGCCCGTGTGCCCCGTGGGCCCGCAGGCTCCCATTACCTGGGTAGTTCCGACAGCCCCCCGCAGTGCTGCCCCGCCGCCAGGTGCCCTCGTAGAGCGTGGTGTTCCAGTTGCGGATCGACCGGCTCTTGAGCGCGTCAGGCGTCAGGTTGCAGATCTCCAGGCGGGTGAACTCCCGCAGGAAGTCTCGGAATGACATCCTGGGCATCAAAGTGCAGAGGTGAGTCACAGCCCCAGTCAGAGTATGACAAGATGCCGCTAGGGCTGGGTTTGTAGGGACTGAGAGGTGGGGCAGACGGCCCCAAGAGGGGCCAAGCCGGGGAAGGGGCCACTCACCAGAACTCCCCATCCTCCATCTTGACCCGGAGCTGATCCCGTTCATAAGGGTCCACGTTGTTCCACTCTGAGGAGCTGTGGGGAGCAGGGTATTGCTGGGGCTGGTGGGCACTGGCCTCTGTCCCTGGGGCCTGTCCACCCCGCCCAGGTCAGAAGGCCTCCTAAGGTCAAGCCCTGAGATCCCAGGTCCATGGGGTTGTCTTATCAGGGCCAATCAGATGCCCTGAGCAAAGCCACAGGCTGGGCACAGGGGCCTGCACAGCCTGAGCTCCATCAGGGCAGTCCCCAGACCCGGTAACTCAATCCTGAGTCCAGCCCAGGCAGAAGTGTCAGGGGCACCTAAGAGCTTCCCCGAGCCTCCCCAGCCAGCGTGCACTGCCCATGGCCCCTCACCCGTCGCTCCAGGCTCCTGTCCACTCCACCTCACCCCAGGGGTTCCGCATCCGGATGAGGTTCACCATCTGGCCCCGGTAGTTCACCTGTTCCCCAGAGCTCCCATCAGTACCAGCTTCTGGCACCTACTTTAACATCCCTTCCCGGCCCGCCTCCTGTAGCACCCCACCCTCTCCGAGCCCTGCTCAGCACCCAGATGAAGCCTGTCCTCTAAGAATTTATAGCTGTGCACGTGAGCTATAGTCAATCAGGGCAGGACATGATAAACATCTCAGGATGGGTGTCCCCAGGAGAGAGATAAAAGGTTGTAAGAGGTCATAGGAGGAGCCAGTGCCTCCCAAAGCCCTGGTCAGATGCCAGAAAGGCAAGGACAGGCAAGGAAGCAGGAACCACACTGCAGGGGAGGCCCCACCCAGGGCAGTACCTGCTTGGCCCCGGTCACAGAGTAGGCGTGGCCCTTCACCAGCTTCTTGAAGGTGATGGCCTCCATGTCCAGAACACTGGAGATCTGCAGAAAGACACTTGCACTGTGATCGGGGCCCAGGCCTCCCATGCACATCAGAAGAGCCCCAAGCACTCATGGGTCTTGGACATTCCCACCTGCACATGTAACAGCTGCTGGGAGTGGCAGGCAGGGACCCTGATCCCATCTAGCCATCCAGTCCCTCACCCCCACATATAGATGCCGCTCCTTGTTGGGGTGGGGGGCAGCTTGGCTACTCCACCAATACTGCCACTGGGCTGGGGGGGAACCCAGACGCCCCCACTGACATTGCTACTGGCCAGGGCTGGCCAGACCTGTGCAAACACACACGTGCACACACATATAGCCATGCACAGCCCCTCAGAGCCACACGGCTTGCAGAGGGCCTCGTGTAGAGGGACGTGAGGTCAGGATAGAGCCAGTTAGGGATGGGAAATGGGGGCTGGGGTCAGAGCTGAGGATTGCAGTGATGTTGGGGTCAAGTCTGACATCAAAGATGGAGGAGGCCTGGAGATGAGTCATGGGAACCAAGGAGCAGTGAAGGGTGGGCATGGGACGAGATGACAGGAGTGAGAAGGGAATGGGGCACAGTGGGTGGGTGGGAAACCAAGTCTGAGGAAGAGCTAAGGTTTTGAGAAAGGAGCAGGGAGGTGGGGACAGGAGTGATGCCAGGTGTGGAGGCGGAAGGTGGGGCTGGAGTGATGAATGAAGTTAGGGTTGGGCTGGGGAGAGGGACCCACTGGAAGACAGGACAGGTTAGGATACCAGGGTTGCAGGGTAGCAGGGTCAGGGTGAGAGGGTCGGGGCTGGGCACACTCACGTCTATGGAGCAGCCCAGCAGGGAGCCTCGCTCCAGCGCCTTGAGGATGATCTGGTAGAGGTCACTGGGTGCCTTTCTCAGCTCGTACCACTCGGTGACCCCGCCTGTGAAGTCCTCAAAGCCCTCTGAGGTGCTGCCCCCTGACAGGGCCTCATAGCTGCCGTTTACCCTGTGGGTAGCCCCAGATCAGCGCTGTGGCATCAAGCAGGACCTGATAAGAGGGTCAGGAGCCCCCACCCCCAAGGTGGGATGGAGCTGTGCCCTGGGCCACTACTCACTTGGCATAGGCCTTCTCGAGCAGGGCACTCCAGAACTCGTTCCCTTCGGCAGAGTGCACAAACACCAGCTTCCCGTCCTTGATGGGCAACAGGTCATCCACGACCACGTCCACCCACTCCCCAAATTGCCACAGCTGCAGGGGAGGGGCACAGTGAGTACCTGCCTCGGGATCCCTCAGGCCTGAGCTCCACCACTGAGTAGATGCATTATTCTAGATGCATGTAGGCTAGATCATCACATATACTAGATATTCACGAGATGTGTGTATACTAGATCATGTATACTAGATACATGTATACTAGATATACAATAGATACATGTATCTAGGTATTGAAGGAAATCAAAATATTCCACCGCAAAATATACTTGTCTGACATATTTTGAGATGGCTGTTCAGAAGGCCTGGGAACAGAAGCAGCCCTGTACAGCTGTCTTTTGTGGGGGAGATTTGCATCTGTAGAGAAAAATCTGTGTCGATACAGCCAGGTTTTCTCTGAAGCCCTCCCTTGTTCAGATCTAGGAAAAATGAACTGAGTCTGACAACTTTAAAGGTCTGAAAGAAACATTCACCATCTCTGTGAGGGCTGCTACCTGTGAGGTTTTGTCTACAGAGTGAGACCAGCTTTGCTGGCCAGGTCTCCTCTACCCCCCTCTCCTAACCTGTCTTGCCATCACAACCTGTTTTGGGCCATGCTCCAGCCTCCGTTCTTTCTGTCACCCCAAGCTTCTGTACGCCACTGAGGCGTTGGGATAATCACTCTGTGATTTCCCCCACCTCCCCCGTGTATGCTGAGAAATGTGTATGCCATTTCTCCTAGGAATCTCCTTTTGTGAGTTGATTTTTCAGCGAACCTTCACAGGGCTGAGGGGAAGCTTTCTTTTGCCCCTCCAGTGTAAACTAGATACATGACCCTGAGCAAGTCATCCCCTCTGAGCCTCAGTTTCCCTAGCCATAAAAGGGAACAGCAGTGCCTTCCTCACAGAAAAGTCAAACAGGAGCACACAGGTAAAGCCTTTAGCGCAGCACTGAAACTAAACAAGGCTGGGCTCTCCACAGGGTAGCCCCTTTTAGGCCACGCCCCCTGCCTTCTCTCCGGGTTCTAGGCCTGGGTGTGGGGCGTTAGGGGAAAAGCACGTCATGGGAGGTGGAATGAAAATGTGGCACCCGGATCCCTCAACCACAAGATGGGCAGGGCTGATTCCCGCAATCACCTGGTTCCCTTCGGAGAGGCCACCACGAGAGGCAGGTTTCCCAGAGAAGGGGTCAGGGCCCAGGCCCAGGGCGCCTGGAGCCAGAAGTGACCAAGTACAGCAGATACCACCTGAGGGGCCGCGGCCGAACAATGAGGGCGGAGAGGAGACCGGGCCCAAGGAGCACAGGTTGCCAGTGTGGGGCGATGGAGGTGGGGGGATGCTGAGCAGGCCAATTGGAGGCCAGGGAGGAACAGATTGGAGGAGTGAGGGAAGGGGGCGGGAAAAGGGGTGACGAGGCCACGCCCCTGCGGACTAGAGCCTGGCAGGTGTGGCACTTGGCCAAAGTGGATCCACACGGTGGGTCCTCTAGGCCACCTCCTCCCGTGCAAGGTGGACGAGTACAGAGTGGGGTAAGGGGCTCCCTGACTAGGCAGAAAGAGGGGGCACCCAGGAGTCCTCCAGACAGGGCTCGGGCCACCAAGGCTGGAGGGTCTTATCCAGGGTTGCTGGGGTGTGTCTCTCCCAACACCAGCTCATTGAGAATTAATTTGTGTGATTAAAAAATGGGCCCTGTGCACAAACAACGTCAGGAAAAGCTGGTGTGAATAGACTTTCTTTTCTCAGGGCTGTCGGAGGTTGCCAAAGCCCAGGAGGAGCTGGGGGATGGGAGGACTGACAGGTGGGGAGGGCCACATGTGCGGATCTGTTTGCCCCAGTGGAACGCTCCTTTTTCAGATGGGGAAACTGAGGCCCCGAGGAAGAAAGAAATTTGTCCCACAAGATATAACACAGAAGTCTTTCTACTCTCCCAAGCACTTTCTACCCAATAGGTACAACCACCCAGGAAAACTGCCAGCTGAAATACCTGCCCAACGGTTTCACACATGACAGACCTGAGATGGCACTGAGAGGTCAAATACCTTCTAGAGGGAGGGCTGGCCCCTGCAAGGTGTGGCCCTTGGCCACCTTAACTTCAGAGTGCTGTGGGTCACCCTTCCGCATCTCCCCCAGTGCCTGCTACCCCTCCTCCCCCGGTGGGTGCAGAGCCCTTTACCTGGAAATGGAAGATGCCAGCATAGCCATTCTGGAAACTCTGGCCATGTGGAACCACTCGGTGCAGGAGGGTGTCGTTGAGGGTGAGGGAGGCGATGGCAGCCAGGAGCCAACAGTCCCCTGGGATGAGACGGACCCATGTCGGCCTGCTTTACCAATCTGCCCCTGAGGGCTGCACGCGGGGACTCACGATGGGGAGAACCTGGGGTGCCCAACTCCGCTTAGCTTACAAAAAAGACCCAGGAATCTGGGCAAACCAGCCTGGTGCTGATAGCCAGAGCCTGTCTGGGCTTGCAGGAGGGAGGAGTTGGGGCAGAGCCCAAAGGAACGGGAATGGGGAACTACCGTGGAAAAAACACCCGGCACCCCACCCCGAGGGGCCTACCCAGCGCTCCCTGGCAGATGTCTGTGCGGGTAGCTCCATCCACGATGAATTGGGGGTTTGACAGCAGCTCCTACAAGAGACCCAGAGTCCTGTCCCTGTGTTGGCTTCTCCAAGAAACTGGCACCCACCCACCCCAGACCCCACTTCCCACCAGGGACCTGGAGTCCCATCCCCACTCCTCACCCAGGATCAGGGGTCAGCTAAGTCCCACCCAGGCTGGCCCCCCCTCACCGTGGGACGCTTCCACTTGATGCCATAGGTCTTGGAGGAGTTGGGACCCAGCTCCTTGAAGCCCAGGCTCTGAGCCACCGGGGGGAAGGCCTCATCACGGAAGAGGGCCCCACTCTGCAGGCACTGTGCCCGCAGTTGCTCATAATCCTGGCCCAGGTACTTGATGGCATTCTCATGGCGGCCCAGGCCCAGCTCCTTGGCCCGCTGCTTCTGCACTTGTGCTGACACCCCAGTGCAGTACACTGGTATGATCATCTCCTCTGCCATCCTACGGGACAGATGGGCCTGCTCAGAACCCAGGCCTTCCCAGGACTAGAACCTGCCCTCCTGCCCCCACCCACCCTTTTGCCCCAAACCCAGGGTTTCTCTGCCTCACTGCTCCCCTTATGGAGTCAGGGCTCTCAGACACCTCCCTATGCTCCCACAATCCAGGAAAGGGACTCCCCAGTTCCTGAGTGTGCCGGCCACCACCTCTACCCCCATACAATGCCACCACCTCTCCTTTCACGGCTTCCATTGTCCTAGGCCTGCAGCTCTGTGATCAGTCAGAGGGCCAGGTGGGGCAGGGCGGAGCCTCCTGATAGCACAAGGAACTGGGAAGGTGGGACACCCCAGGATGGCCTTTGACCCTGTTTGCCGGCCTGTAACCCCCTCCCCAAACTAGCCAAGCTCCTAGCACACTGGCCCCTTTCCTTGGGGCTGAAAACTGCAGGCAGTCGGGGTCCCCCTCCCCAGCCCCTTGAACAGGCTGGGATGCAGAGCTGGTGGGCCCCAGCCCAGCCCTTGGGGACAGCGGTGAGCGCAGGCAGGGGCAGGCGCCTGGGCTGTGCCTTTTCCCGAGCCACCACCCCTGTCCCAGACACGCAGAGGGCCCCGAGCAAGGGCCGAACTGGGGTAGCCCTCTGCCCTGGAGCAGTGGCTGGGGTCAGGGAATCCCAGCCCGGCCACCCAGCTTCTTACCTGGGGGAGGGGTGTTTGGGGGGGCCGCTGCGGTCCCTGCGGCTGGCTTCCCGGTGGCAGCTCAGGGCAGGGCCCAACCAGGAAGAGCGCTCCTCCCCGCCCTCCTCCCGCCGCCCCTCCGCCCTCTCTCTCTTCTCTCCTCCTCCTCGGGCTCCTACCCCGCTTCCTCTGGCTCTCCCTTATCTCTCGGGCACGGTCTCTGACTATCTCTTACTCTCGGTGTCTCCCCGCCCCTCCCTCCACAGGCCCCGGGCCAACTCCGCAAGAGGACAAATTAGTAAAAGGCAGAGTTGTCCCCGGGGAGAGGCCAGCGCCGGTCGGGGTGGGGAGGGCTGGGGACGGAAGGGCACCGCGGGGGGTGGGGGAGGGCAGGGCAGGGGGTATTTTTAACCAGGGGCAGCAGCTCAAGTTGCAGGGCCGGCGGCCCCACCCCGCGCTGCGCCCCCGGCGGGCACTCCCGCGCCGTCAGGCGGTGGCGGCGCCGCCTCCCGCAGCCCCCGGCCCGCCCCGTCCCCAGCGCCCTGGCTCCGCGGCCGCAGCTGTCCTCACCGCTCCCAGCCGGTCCCCAGCGCGCGGCCGAGATTACCTCAGGCTGCGGCAGCTGCTCCAGGAGGGGCCGGTCTGGCGGCGAGCGGACCCCTGCCGGACGCTCGGCAGAAGGCAGCCCCACCCCACCGGGTCCCCGCCGCAGCCCGGCTCCGGGCTGGGCTGCCTCCCCGCCCCCACCCCACCCCCGCGCCCTGGAGCGCAGGCCCGGGGCTCCGCCACCCCGCTCCGTGGCCCCGTGCTTGCGGGCGGAGCGCGGGGGAACCGGGGCTCGCCGCGTGACCTTGGGTAAGTCCCTGGCCCGCGGGGCCTTGGTTTCCCGGTGTGTGCCGCGAATGAATTGGAGGTGAGCAACCTTGGGAACCCATTTCTCTCTAGCGTTCTGGGGTTTCTTGCACCGGGAAACTTGGAGAAGTGGACATTCCTGCCCTCTCCCCCAGGCCCGCAGCCCCCCCATCTGGAAGCGCCCATCTGCCGCCTTACCCAGGAGAGGGCGGCAGAGACTGCGAGCAGGACCGCAGGCCCACCCAGCACACGGAGATCCTGCTTCGCGGACTAAAGGTCGGGAGCCAAGAAAGGGATGGGGGACTGCAGCAGTCCCCAGGTCAGGGCTTTTCGCTGGTCTCAGGGCCCCAGCCCAGCAGCTGCTGCACCCTTTATAGGCCCTATACACAGCATTTTGCCGGGGAAACAGTGCATAGCTTTCCTAGGACTCTAGGGCCCATGACACCAAAAGTTAAGAGCCGCTGATCTAATTGGACCCCACTCTCACCCCCAGTTTACAGATGAGGAAAACTGAGGCTTGAGAGGGTGTGACTTGCCCGAACCGCCTCACCTGGTGAGTCAGGGCTGGAGCCAGCTCCTGGGCTATATACCCTGATTCACCATTCACCATTTATCTTGACTAAACCCTTCTGGCAGGTCTTTGCATAGCAGAGACCCATGACTAAGGCAGACCAGCCCCTGCTCGGGGAGGGTGCTCCTCTCCTGGTCCATTTTTGAGGATTAAGGAAGCTGAGTCCTGATTATGGACGAATAGGAGTTAATTAGACAAGGTGCTGGGCAGGGTGTTCCTAGCAGAAAGAACAGCAAGGGGGCCAGGCCAGGCTTGGTGGCTCATGCTTGGAATCTCAGCACTTTGGGAGGCCTAATTGGGAGGATCGCTTGAGGCCAGGAGTTTGAGATCAGCCTGGCAAAATAGTGAGACCCCATCGCTACAGAAAATTAAAAATTAGCTGGGCGTGGTGGCATGTGCCTGTAGTTCTCAGGAGGCTGAGTGGGGCAGGAAGATCACTCATGCCCAGGAGTTCAAGGTTATAGTGAGCTCTGATCAGGCCGCTGCACTGCAGCGTGGGTGACAGAGCAAGATCCTGTCTCTAAAAAAAAGAACAGTGAGAACAAAAGTCTAGAGGCTGGAGGAACACACACCAATAAAGGAAACTACAAGTATTTGTTCCTTGTGGCTGGATCGCAGGGAGGTCTGGGAGAGGGAAGATGTGCTGCACAGGTAGCAAAGCCCTCTGGCTCAACCCATGTGCCCCACAACACTTTCACAAACCTTCTGCCACCCCTGCTGACTGCATTTGATTGTTCCCCAAATGGGCACTGAACACTTCCTATATGCACAGGACATTGTGCTCACCTGGGCCTAAGATGGTGAAGACCCATGGCCTCGGCCCCTCTAAACGAGGCAGACATGGAACCAGTTATTATACTCATAGTTAACTGGGAGGAAAGAGTTGGTGCTAAGGTAATGCCCACTGAAGCCCGACCTAGTCCAGGTGTTAAAGGAGGTATCAATCAAAGGAAGTTACAGCAGGGGACAGGGAGATACCTGGTAGGGGAATTGCCTGCCAGAAGTCTTGGCATGGTAGAGGAACAGAAGTTTGCTAGTTTTGCTTAAGCAGAAAGAAGGGAGGGGAGAGTGGTAGGGCTGGGTGGGCCATGGGAGCTTAGATTTTATTCTACTTGAGGTAGAAGACTGAACAAATTTGTACAAAGGGGCCCCGTGTTGCTCACACCTGTCATCTGAAGACTTTGAGAGGTTGAGTTGGGAGGATTGTCTGAGGCCAGCTGTTTGAGACTGGCCTGGGCAACATAGCAAGATCCCATCTCTACAAAAAATTTAAAAATTAGCTGGGTGTGGTGGTGCACATCTGTGGTCCCAGCTACCTTCTTGAGCCCAGGAGTCTGAGGTTACCGTGAGCTATGATCAGACCACTGCACTCCAGTCTGGGCAACAGAGTAAGACCCTGTCTCTAAAAAATAAAAAAAATTGAAAACCAGATTTGTACAAAGGAAAGAGGAGGCTGCAGGGGAGTGGGTTGGGGATATGGGGTAGGAAAAGAAGGGAATCCAGACAAAAGACTGGGATAGGTATCAAGGGACAGGAATGATGGTTCAAACTAGGGAGTTGGCAGGTAGAAGAAGATGGATTTGATGACTGTTTAGGTACACCATGTCAAAATTTAACTCAAACTGGATTACACACCTAAATATAAACCTGCAAACTATAAAATTTCTAAGAGAAAACCTTAACAATCTTGGGTTTGGCAAAGCTTTCTTAAATATGACACAAAAAAGCATAAACAATAAAAGAAAAAATCAATAAGTTGAACTTTATCAAAATAAAACACTTTCATTCTTCAAAATGTACTATTATGGAAACAAAGAAAAACAAGCCATAGTCTAGGAGGAAATATTTGCAAAAATGATATCTGACACAGGAATTGTACTTAGAACTTGTATAAAGAACTTTTACAAATGAAAAAAAAAATCCAATAAAAATGGACAAAACATTTAAACAGATACTTCATCCAAGAAGGTATATGGATGGCAAATAAACACATGAAAAATACTCTACACACTACCTTTGGGGAAATGCAAATTAAACTTTTTTGCGCCCTTCCTTTTGTTCTCCCTTTGCTGCGACATTGGGTCCGGTTGTCATCTGTGGCGCGTGTATCATGCTCTGTAACCTATCTTGCTCTTGCCCTATAATCCTATCTTTCTCTCCTCAATAAACTTCATTTTCATGCTTGCCTTAAAAAAGAAGAAGAAATGCAAATTAAAACCATTAGATTGACCACCTACTAGAAGGACCACTTCTAGAAGAACCACCTACTAGTATGACTAAAATTTAAAAGATTGATCGTGTTGTCGAGGGTGTCAAAGAACTGGAACTCTCACACTGTTGGTGGAAGTGTAAAATACAACCACTATGGAAAACAGTTTGGCGGTTTCTTTAAAATTCAGCAATAAGAAGAAATGAGCTATCATGCTACAAAAAGATATGGCAAAAATTTAAATGCATTTTTGCTAAGTGAAAGAAGCCAGTATGAAAAATCTGTGTACAGTATGATTCCAACTACTGTATATGACATTCTGGAAAAGACAAAACTAGAGGTAGCAAAAAGATCAGAAGTTGCCAGGAGTTTGGAGAGGGAGGGAGGATGAATAGGTGGGGCACAGGGCATTGTTAGGGCAGTGACACTACTCTGTATGATACTGTGATGGTGGCTACCTGATATTATGCATTTGTCCAAACCCATAGAATGTGCAACACTAAGAGTGAACCCTAATGTAAACTATGGGCTTGAGTTAGCAATATTGTGTCAGTACTGGCCATCAGTTGTAACGAATATACCACACTAATGCAAGATGTTAATAATAGGAGAAATTGTGCCAAAGGGAGAGGGGGTATACGGCAACTCTGTGCTTTCTGAGAAATTTTTCTGTAAACCTCAAGCTGCTGTGAAAAATAAAGTCTATCTTTAAAAAGTTTAAACAGGCCGGGCGTGGTGGCTCACGCCTGTAATCCTAGCACTATGGGAGGCCGAGGCGGGTGGATCGCTCAAGTTCAGGAGTTCGAGACCAGCTGGAGCAAGAGCGAGACCCCGTCTCTACTAAAAATAGAAAGAAACTAATTGACCAACTAAAAATATATAGAAAAAAAAAGCCGGGCACGGTGGCGCATGCCTGTCATCCCAGCTACTTGGGAGGCTGAGGCAGGAGGGTTGCTTGAGCCCAGGAGTTGGAGGTTGCTGTGAGCGAGGCTGACGCCATGGCACTCTAGCCTGGACAACAGAGTAAGACTCTGTCTCAAAAAAAAAAAAAAAGTTTAAACATACACCTACTATATGATCCAGCCATTCCGTCAGTAGGCATTTACTGAAGAGTACACAAATACTCATAGCAGTTTTAATTGTAATAGCCAAAAACTAGAAACAACAAAGGTTCCTCACCAGGTGGTGAGTAAACACAAAACCTGTGGTATATCCGTGCAATGGAATGCTACTCAGCAATAAAAGGAACAATGGATAAATCTCAGAATACTACTCAGTGTGAGAGTCAGCCAGACAAGAATACTGTATTATTCTATTTACATAATTCCATTTATATGAAAATTCTAGAAAATGTGCACTAATCCAGTGACAGAAAGCAGACCAATGGTTGCCTGGGGAGAACTGGAAGGTGGGAAGGGGTGGGAGGAAAGGATTGCAAAGGGGCTTGAGGAAATTTTGGGGGGAGATGGATATGTTCATTATCTTGATATAGTAATGTTTATGGGGATATGTGTATACCAAAACAAAAATTGTGCACTTTAAATATGTGTGGTTTGGTTTATTTTATGTCAATAAAGCTGTTAAAAACAATAGAATTAATCACCGGTTAGCCTGGAGACCAGGATCAAAGACAAAACTCCAGACTCCTGACCTGGCAGAGCCCCTGAGCGGATTGATGAGAAGGGAGAACCTCACACTGACCTGGGGGAACAGTGCAGGGTCAGGTTTGTGGTATCTTTGGGATCCCCTTACCTAAGGGGAGATGCCTGGGGGTGGGGAACAGGCCTGATGCTCAAAATAGAGGTACAAATTTGGGGAGTCACTGGCCAAAAGAAGTAGAGGAGAGGGGACTGACACTTTGTTCTGGATATAAAGCTGCTTCATAACGATGTCGGTTCTCAAATTGATCTATAAATTTATCACGATTAAAAATTCTAGCCTGCCGGGCGCGGTGGCTCACACCTGTAATCCTAGCACTCTGGGAGGCCGAG
>VBSM01003155.1:3463200-3478046 GCA_008086735.1 Cheirogaleus medius
TTTAGTAGAGATGGGGTCTCGCTCTTGCTCAGGCTGGTTTTGAACTCCTCACCTTGAACGATCCGCCCGCCTCAGCCTCCCAGAGAGGTAGGATTACAGGTGTGAGCCACCGGGCGCCCGGCCCCCACAAATTCTTATACATTGTGTTTTCATTTTCATTGGGTTCAAAAGAGTTCCTAAGAGGATAGGCACAGTGTCTTGCACCTGTAATCCCAGTGCTTTGGGAGGCTGAGGCAGAAGGATCACTTGAGCCCAGGCACTCAAGATTACAGTGAGCTATGATCATGCCTTTGCACTCCAGACTAGACAACAATGCAAAACTCTATCTTTATTTCTTCTTTGATCCTTGAGTTATTCAGAAATGTGTTATTTTGTTTCCAGATATTTGGGGATGTTAAGGAATTTTTATGGTATTGATTGCAAATTTAATTCTGCTGTGGCCACAGCAGAATATTCTTTATTTGACTTTAATTCTTTTAAATTTATTAAGTCTTGTTTTATATCCCAGAACATAGTTTGTCTTGGTAAATGCTCTGTGTGCATTTAGGAAAAGCATGTGTTATGCTGTTGTTGGGTGAAGTGTTCTATAAACATCAATCAGATCAAGACGGTTGCTAGTGTGGCTCAAGTCTATTCTATCCTTGCTGATTTTCTGTCTACTTTTTCTATCAATCATTAAGAAAGGACTATTGAAATCTTTGCCTATTGTTGTGGATTTGTCTAATTCTCCTTGCAGTTCAGTTTTTGTTTCTGGTAATTGAAAGCTCTGTTATTAGATGCATAAATGTTTAGAACTGTTATGTCTTCTTGATTAACTGATCCCTTTATCATTATAAAATGACCTTCTTTAACAGTGGTAATAGTCTGTGCTCAGAAATTGACTTGTCTGCTCTGTGTGAGATAAAAAGACTCAGGATCCCATCCTTGAGTTCAGTGTGGGTAATCTGTGTTGGCATTGGCTATGGACTTAAATCTGGCCAATGCCAACACAGGGTAGTAAGTGCCATGATCAAGAAAGCACAGAGCACCGTGGGAAGAGGCCCCACTCAGCTTGAGAAGTTAGGCAATGCTTCTTGTGATGATACTCGAGGAGAAAGGTGTTCCTGGGAAGAGGAAAGACATATGTAAAAGATGACGGGCCCACTTGGGGCACGGTAGGCATGGTATACCTGAGGCCCCCACAAACAGGGCATTATGCCTGAAGGACAGAGTGTGGGGCAGGAAGGCAAGATGTGAGCTGAGGCGTCAGAAAATCTTCCTGGCCACTGTATGGATAATAAATAAGGAGGAGAGTATGGGAAAGGAGGCTGTTGCATTTGCCCAGGCATGAGATGATGATGGTCTGGACTACAACACAGTGGCAGTGGAGATGGCAGGGAAAGAATGCATTCTAGAGACACTCAGGAGGTAGCGTCAACAAGACTTCCTCTCTTGCTTAACACACTGCAAGAGCCTCCTAACTGGTTTCCCTGCTGCCACGTTTGCCCTCCATCCTATCACAGACTATTCCAAGACTGGAGCTAGCGCATGCCACACCTCTATTCAGCACTGTCCAATGGCTCCTCATGTCACCCAGGGCAAAAACCAAGTCCCAGTAATGCCCATCATAATCTGGCCTTGGGCCCCTCTCCTACTACCAGTTCCACTCTAGCCACACTGCCCTCCTTTAACACACCAGGGCCAGTACAGCTTTCTTTAGCTGCAACTCTTTACCCAGACATCCACTTGACTCGTGCCATTACCTCCTTCAGGTTTTTGCTCAAATGTCACCTTCTCAACGAGGCTTACCCCATTATCCTTGCTGATACTGCAACCTGCTTTGAACACTCCACCACACTCCTGGTCCCCTTTATTCTGCTCTACTTTTTCCCTGTGGCACTTAATACCTTCCAACATATTAGATTTTTCATTCACATTATGTCTATGGCTTGGTGGCTTATCACATCTACTAGGAAAATCTCCCCAAAGGCAGAGATTTTTGTTTTGTTCACTGACATCCCCAGTCCCTAGAACAGGGTTGGGGTTGGGGTATCAGACAGCTGATACATATTTGTAGACTAATCAACTGAACAAACAACTTAACTACCAGTTTGGATGTGGGGGCAGATGGAGAGGAACACAGTGAACATGATGCCCAGGTTTTTGGAGCTGGGGTGTGGATGGTGTCTAGGCACACTGAACTGTTTTAAAAGCAGGAGAGACCTAGCTGGGAGTCATCAGGCCCTGGGTGCGGGGGTTGAATCGACAGGAGCAGAGGAAATCATGCAAGAAAGGTAAAGAGAAGGGGCCAATGTGGACACCAACATTTAAATAAAGGGGTGGGCAGAGGAAGGGGGCAGATGCATAGCCAGAGAGAAAAGAGAAAAGTAGGGTCATGTGGGTCACAGACGCTTAGGAAGGAGACTTTCAAGAAGGGAAGAGAGGTTGAGTCAGGCAAGGATGTAGTCACTAGAAAGTCATAGATGGCCTTATGGGGGTGGAGGGCAACTCAGGAACTCGTTACAAGCTGAACTTGCCAGGTCAACAGGTGGTGGGGAAGGTGGCTGAGACCAATAGTCCAGAGATTTAGAGGCAGACCCGGCGCCAATCCTAGCAGAGGTCTGGTTAAGCCTCTGAACCTCACAGGTTCCACGTTTTAAATGGGGACAGCACCACCTAGCTCACAAACGTGGTGACTGATGGCTGTTACATGAGATGACGGAGGGAAACGCCAGGCACACAGTGGTATTAGCACCATTCTCTCAATGAGCGGACCCAGATGGCTGCGACTCAGACACAAACTGAATTACGGGGCCGCCGAGGACCATGGGGGTCTTGGCGATGGCCCAGGGCTAAACAATACAACGCCAGCAAAACTGTAGGCACGGAGAGGGGTGCGGGCCTGCGGCGCCGAATTCAATTCCTTTGCACACAACACTCTCGTCCCAAGATAAGCAGAAATTAAAGGTCTGTCTTCTCGGTGCTGGGCACAACTGGCTGCCCCTCCCTTTTGCGGCGCGGCAAATGTTCCCCGAGGCCAAACAAGGATCACCTGCCCACGGACTGCACTTTCGTTACTATCAGCCAGCTGGGGTAGGACGCAGGCCTAGGCAACGCAGCCTTCCGCCCCTAGCAACCACTCACCAGCTCTTTTCTTTCTATAGGCTAGCAAAATCCCTTTCTTTTCCTCATTGGTCCGCGTAACTTTATCGCAACCAATCAGTGACAGACACGGGACCCAATTCACTCCCACTCAGCACCGGGAGGGATCACCCAGAAGACAAATTTTTCTCTGCGTGCAGTTCTCCCAGAGAACACCTGTCAAACTGTTGCGACTCTGCCTAGAATGAGGCTCTAAAACATTTTATTCCCCTTGCGTGTAAAGTCTGTCCTTTGCACTCCCTCCGAGTGGGACTGCGCGCTCACGCTCCACCTTCCAGGCGCTTTGCTACCAGCGTCCCCCCGAGTAGGTTGAGGCCACCCAGCGGTCCAGGCCATACCATCTGTGACTAATCAACAGGGGGACTCGACTCCCCCCGCCCCGCTTACTCCGTTCCGACCACCTCTCGCGTCTCTTGCTCAGCTCGTCCCCGTGGGCACGAAGCCCAGATCCGCTACAGAAACGGCCGCTTCCGGCACCGCAGGGGACGCTGCGAGCGGGGGCGGGGGGGCGCCTTTGGTACGACCCACGCCGCGCCCCGCGCCGCCGGAAGTGAGGTGTCTTACCCCCGAAGTTCCGGTTCGCAGGGGGTGGGGAGTGCTGTTAACCCGAGCGGCCGCCGCAGTCGCGGGGATTGAGCGGGCTCGCGGCGCTGGGGTCCTGGTGAGTGTGACGAAGTCTAGCCCGGGTTGTGGTTGGGGTCGGGACCCAGACCTCCCCTAGAGGTCCCCGGGATCGGCGCGCCCCCTCAGCCCCGACGCCCGCTTTCGGCCTGTCAGCTGGCGGTAGACTTGGAGCGCCCGGGCGGCCGCTCTCCCAAAGGCTGGGCCCGCCTGCGACGCTCGCGACTCCTGGTGCTCACAGGTGCGCGGCAGTAAAGGCAGCCCGGACACGCTCTGTCCCGCCACTGCACCCTGCCGGTCGGCCGTTTCTCGAGGGCCCTGACTTGACACTGCCCTGGGAGTGGGGGGCGCCAGGGTTCCAGGCTGACGTATCTAGCTCGCTCCCGTGGGGCGCGCGTCCGAGCTACCCACCCTGGCACAGCTGTCACCGGCGCTGTAGCTTCCCCAGGCTGCGGCCCCCTGCGCCTTAGCTTCTCCCTGCTCAGGCCGCGTTCCCGCCCCTGTAGCAGATTTGTGCTTTGGCCTCCCATCCCAGCACCTTCACTCGAGGGTCAATGGTGGCAGTTCCTCCCTCCTCCGACTTTGCTGCCTTTCCTCATTGCCTCCCTAGAGGAGGCGGTTTGGCAGGCACCGTGGAAAGAGCCCTAGATTTGAAACAAGACTAACCCAGGTTCCAGGCCTTGCGTCCGTGTGATCACTTAACCCCTTTGAGTCTCAGTTTTATTTGTAAAATGGGGAAGCATGTACTGTTGTTGATTTGATGATTGTGAGGGTGAAATGCAATTTTCCCCCTTTCTCCTATTTATTGACGCTGTGCCAGGCACTGTGCTGGGTTTGCACAGCATGAGCATCACATAAGTTCTTTTGTTTTCTTTCCCCATGCAGGTCTCCGGGCCAGGGCAATGTTCCGCACCGCAGTGATGATGGCGGCCAGCCTGGCGCTGACGGGGGCCGTGGTGGCTCACGCCTACTACCTCAAACACCAGTTCTACCCCACTGTGGTGTACTTGACCAAGTCCAGTCCCAGCATGGCTGTGAGTTCAGGGCTCAGGGAGGGAGGAACTCCCTGAGAGGGAAGGAGGAGTCTGTCTGGGACAGGGGCGGGGCTACAGGTCAGGCAAGGAGGGGTGAAGAGAAGTACACACCAGCTGTCTAACTTTAAATAAACTGTGATGGGCATAGGAGGTTCCTGAACGATTAGCCCCAGGCAGAGGAAAGCAGAAAGTGACTTCAAACCATAGCCTTTCCCCACTCCTAGGTCCTGTACATCCAGGCCTTTGTCCTTGTCTTCCTCCTGGGCAAGGTGATGGGCAAGGTGTTCTTTGGGCAGCTGAGGGCAGCAGAGATGGAGGTAAGAGGTTGGCCGCCCCAAAGGTGAGGGGCAGGGCATGGGGCAAGCATCATGTCTTGGTTCCATATTCTTCCCTGCCTGACCCCCAGCACCTCCTGGAACGTTCCTGGTATGCCGTCACTGAAACTTGTCTGGCCTTCACTGTTTTCCGGGACGACTTCAGCCCCCGCTTTGTTGCGCTCTTCACTCTCCTTCTCTTCCTCAAATGTTTCCACTGGCTGGCAGAGGACCGTGTGGACTTTGTGAGTTGGGTCAGGGGGTTCCCTGGAGCAGGCTTATGGGGCAGTGCAGCCTGGTTTGGGGTTGTGGGGTGAGCCCTAGCCTTCCTGACAGGCCCCCTCTCTGCTCTGCCTCAGATGGAGCGCAGCCCCAACATCTCCTGGCTCTTTCACTGCCGCATTGTCTGTGAGTGAGACTCATGGCGGGAGGGGGCCGAAGGGAGGAGAGGCGCCATGGAGGACTGGACCACGAACAGTCACTAGGCATGGACCCGCGCCCCAGAGCACAGGCTGTGCCCTCAGCCCACAGCTGTACAGGAAAGATAATTTAGGAAGTTAATTTGCATCGTCTCTGTCCTGTTCCACCCCAGGGCTTCTCAGCTGCCAGGGCACGTAGCTCTGCCTCCTCACCTGGGGCTTGGGCAGCCCCAGTGACCCCCCTCAAGGCAAAATGGGAGTTCCCAGAGGGCCGGGTTTAGTGGAGTGTGCCCACCTGACTGGATGGCTGGGGCCATGGTGGGCTTGGGGGTGGGGCTGTCCTAGTGCAGGAAGTGGCTGTCACGCCCTGGGCTGACCCCACCCACCCCCATTTGGGGGGGTCCCCACAGCCCTTATGTTCCTCCTGGGTATCCTGGACTTCCTCTTCGTCAGCCACGCCTATCACAGCATCCTGACTCGTGGGGCTTCTGTGCAGCTGGTGTTTGGCTTTGAGGTAAAACTGACTTGGGAGATTGGGGGTACAAGCCTGCAGTGGCACTGCACGTGCCTGAGCACCTGCTACGTGGCCAGCCCCAAGCTGCCACCAGAGAGCATCGATCAGTCAGATCTGGCCCCTGCCCTGATATGTGCACCCCTAGGCGATCAGGGAAGAGTACAAAAAGAGGCTGGAAGGGAGGAGGAGCCCTGCCTTGGGGCTCAGGGAAGGCTTTCTAAAGGAGGCTGATGCCAGAGGTGGCTGTTGATGGACAGGAAGGAATTAGCTTGATGGAAAACTGGGGAGGCAAGTCCCTGGCAGAGGAAGAATGTGTTCAGTGACAACAGCTGGGGTTTGTTGTTGTTTTTTTTTTTTTGAGACAGGGTCTTGCTGTGTTTTCCCAGGCTAGAATGCAGTGGCCTCATCATAGCTCACTGCAACCTCAAACTCCTGGGCTCAAGTAATCCTCTTGTCTCAGCCTCCCAAGTAGCTGGGACTAAAGGCACATGCCACCACAACTGGCTAATTTTTCTATTTTTTGCTAGCGACAGGGTCTTGCTCTTGTTTAGGTTGGTCTTGAACTCCTGGGCTCAAGCAATCCTCCCACCTCAGCCTCCCAGGGTGCTAGGATTACAAGCATGAGTCACCATGTCTGGCCAATAGCTCATATTTGTTGAGCACGTACTGCATGCCAGGCCCAGTGTTGAGCTCCTGACCCACATCTCTTAATCAGCAAGACAACACTGTTATAAAGGATCAATTAATTCTGTCACGTACAGATGTGCAAACTGAGATTCAGTAAGTTGCCAATAAAGTCACAGCGAGTGAGTGGGGGAGCTAGGAGGACCCTGGTTGTGTCCAGACCCTGTGCTTGTACCACTGCCCCCTGCTGTACACAGGCCTGGGTGGATCAGAGTGTGGCTGCAGGAAGGGGAGCTGTTTGTTTATGTCCCCACATCCCCCTCTTTCTTCAGTATGCCATCCTGATGACGATGGTGCTCACCATCTTCATCAAGTATGTGCTGCACTCTGTGGACCTCCAAAGCGAGAACCCCTGGGACAACAAGGCCGTGTACATGCTCTACACAGAGCTGTTTACAGGTGAGAGGAGCCTGGGCCTCTTCTGACCTGGACCAGTGTCCCCCACTGTGCCTGCCAGACCCAGTGACCCGCTGTCCTGTGCATCCCTCCCCTAGGCTTCATCAAGGTTCTGCTGTACATGGCCTTCATGACCATCATGATCAAGGTGCACACCTTCCCACTCTTTGCCATCCGGCCCATGTACCTGGCCATGAGGTGAGCCCAGCCCTGTCCCTCCACCCTTCTGACCTGACCTCTCCCCTCCCTCTTCCTGTTTTCACTGGCTGTCCTTTCAGACAGTTCAAGAAAGCTGTGACAGATGCCATCATGTCTCGCCGAGCCATCCGCAACATGAACACACTGTAAGTAGGCTTCTCTTGGCTCCTCTCCCAAGCTCTCCCCCAGATCCCCCTGCTCCCAGCTCTGGATCTCACACATCCCTGCGTCCTAACCAGGTATCCAGATGCCACCCCAGAAGAACTCCAGGCAATGGACAATGTCTGCATCATCTGCCGAGAAGAGATGGTGACTGGTGCCAAGAGACTGCCCTGCAACCACATTTTCCATACCAGGTGGGAGAGGCCCCAGGGAGCCTGCACATCAGGGCACAGGCCCCGCAGGCAGGCCCCTAGGGACCTGCTGACCACTGCCTGGTCTTGACCCCCAGCTGCCTGCGCTCCTGGTTCCAGCGGCAGCAGACCTGCCCTACCTGCCGTATGGATGTCCTGCGGGCATCGCTACCAGCCCAGTCACCACCGCCCCCAGAGCCTGCGGATCAGGGGCCACCCCCTGCCCCCCATCCCCCACCACTTCTGCCCCAGCCCCCTAACTGTGAGTGTCCCCTCATTTATCCATTCAGTACACCTTTGGGTACTTGCCCTGGTCTGGGTATGGGAGATGCTGGGGAATCAGAGTCCCTGACCTCCAGCATCACACAGAGCTGTTGAGGGGTGAAAAGATAAGAAATAGATGCTTGCTGTCAGTGTGACAAGTGCTAAGTGCAGGGGCCCATGGGTAGAGGACAGAGCTCTCAGTAGCCAAGGCTGCTGCCTGGGAGTTGGGTCTGTCTCAGTTCAGCCCTTTTCTCATCACTCTGTCCTTTTTCTGCAGTCCCCCAGGGCCTCCTGCCTCCTTTTCCTCCAGGCATGTTCCCGCTGTGGCCTCCCATGGGCCCCTTTCCACCTGTCCCACCTCCCCCCAGCTCAGGAGAGGCTGCGGCCCCTCCATCCACTAGTGCAGGTGAGCCTTTTGGGTGCTGTGATAGCTGGGGGGGGGGTGGCAGGGAGAGAATGAGGGCCCAGGAACAGTCACTTCTTGCTCTTGCTTCAGCGGCCCTTTCTCGGCCCAGTGGAGCAGCCACAACCACAGCTGCTGGCACCAGTGCTGCCTCTGCCCCAGCACCTGGCTCTGGCTCTGCGGCAGAAGCTGGCCCTGCCCCAGGCTTCCCCTTCCCGCCTCCCTGGATGGGTATGCCCCTGCCTCCACCCTTTGGTAAGCTGGGCTCCTCCCCAGGTTGTTCTGGAGGCTGGGGTAGTGTCAGGCCCAGGCAGCCCAGACTGAGCCTCTTCTTCTCTCCAGCTTTCCCCCCAATGCCTGTGCCCCCTGCGGGCTTTGCTGGGCTGACCCCGGAGGAGCTGCGAGCTCTGGAGGGCCACGAGCGGCAGCACCTGGAGGCCCGGCTGCAGAGCCTGCGCAACATCCACACGCTGCTGGACGCCGCCATGCTGCAGATCAACCAGTACCTCACTGTGCTGGCCTCCTTGGGGTGCGTCTGTGTGGGGGACATGGGATGGCTTTGTGGGGGAGCAGAGCTGCCGAGAGGTCCCCAGCAACAGTTCTCGGCCTTTGGCTCTCCTGCCACCCTGTGACACCTGCTGATTCAGGCCCGCCCAGGGTTTCAGGGAGTTCTTGGTGACTCCTGGTGCCTTTTTGTCCTCCCACTCCACAAGGCATGTCTGGATCTAAGTAGGAGCCATGTTTTTAGAGAGCTGACCTTGAATCTTGTGCCTGTGTATTTTTCCAAAGGCAAATTATTCAGAATCTGCAGTGCTTTTTTAGTTCAACACATAACACCCTCAGGTATGGTGACACTGTGACTGGGAATTGCTGCCCATGAACTGAGGGAGCAAATAATAGGAAGTCACTTGGAGCCATCCTGGCCCAAGTCCCCATGCTGGTTTCATCGCTCACTTGCTTTGTGAGCTCTATTACTTCATCCGAATAGAGGGGTTGTAAGGGCTATTTTTTTTTCATTTTTTATTTATGTACATTTATAGGGTAAAAGTGATTTTTGTTACATAGCTGAATCACATAGTGGAGAAATCTAAGCTTTTAATATACCTATCACCTGAACAGTGTACACTATACCCAACAGGTTTTGTCTCATAATCCCCACTCCAAACCTTCCCCTTAAATGCTCTTCTTAAGTGACAAGTACCCAGTGCCTGGCACCCAGTAATGACACCACAGGCTTGGAGAGGACCTGTAGTCCAAGGCTTGAGTGCTCTGGGACTTATTTAGTGGGTACCCTATAAGGTGCCTGACACTCCAGGGTAAAAGTGAGCAGGTCAACAGTCCATGCCTACAAGTGGTTCACAATCCAGGGGACAGAATCACTTGGCCCTTGAGGGTTCATTCAACACATGTTCACTTGTGTCTGCTGATCACTGGGGCTGCAGAGGCACATTAGGATAGACTCTGTCCTGCAAGGCTCACCAAGGGCAGGAGAATCTGCCCAAGCCAGGCCCACCTCTCCTCCCTTCTCTTCCCAGGCCCCCTCGGCCTGCCACTTCAGTCAACCCCACTGAGGAGACTGCCCCCCCAGTTGTTGCTGCTGCCTCCTCCACCAGCATCCCCAGCTCCGAGGCCACCACCCCATCCCCAGGAGCCTCCCCACCAGTCCCTGAAACTGAAAAGCCTCCAGGTAAGTGTGATCATGCCCTGGGGGGGGGGGGCAGGGGACTTCCCTGGGTCCCACTTCTGACCTCTGTCCCCAGCTCCTGAGTCAGTGGGCACCGAGGAGCTGCCTGAGGACGGAGAGCCCGATGCTGCAGAGCTGCGTCGCCGCCGCCTGCAAAAGTTGGAGTCCCCTGTTGCCCACTGACACTGCCCCAGTCCTGGCCCCTGCCCTTGCTCTCTTGAGCAGCCCTCGCTGGAACACGTCCTGCCACCAAGTGCCAGCTCCCTCTATTTGCACCAGGGAGTAGTAACCCCCAGCTCTGAGGAAGAGGAGGTGGCATCCCCTAGGCCAAGTGCAGAGAGGCCTGAGTTCCCAGTTGACTCCAGCCCTTAGAATCCCTGGCAGCCGTGGGGCTTTGGGGGGGGGGGGGCTGGGCAGTTGCAGCCTTCCTCTCCAACTCCTCAGCCCTGTGTTCTGCTGGGGCCCAGCTGGGGCCATGAAGGCAGAAAGTTCAGCCTCTGGGAAGCCTTCTTCCCACATTCCTTTCTGGAAGAAGGGGCAGCCCCTCCTAGCCCTGCTTGTGTGTGTGGAGTCACACTGCAGTGCCGAACAGTATTAGCTCCCGTTCCCAAGTGTGGGCTCCAGAGGGGCTGGAGGCAGGCCAGGAACTTGCTCCCCAGCCCACCCACCAAGACTGGTACCGATTTCCTTTTCTTACCCTAATCTCCCCAGAAGCCCTTTGTGGTGGTGGCTGTGCCCCCTATGCCCTGTGGCATTTCCATGTCTTACTGGCAACCACACAACTCAGGGAAAGGAGTGCCTGGGGGTGGGGGGGCAGGCGGGCAGCACTGAGGGACCCTGCCCCTCCCCTCCCCCCAGGCCCCTTTCCCCTGCAGCTTCTCTCAGGTGAGACCAACCCATCTCACCCAGCAGCCACTGCACAGCCGCACTCCAGGCTGAAGGCTAGTGTGCCTGCTCCCTAACCACTGCGGACCCAGAATCCAAGGAAGGCCACTTCTCAACTTGTAGAACTTTTCTTGAGTTTAGAATTGGAATTCCTTACTAGTGTGTCTTTTGGCTTAAATTTTGTCTTTTGAATTTGAATGCTTAAACTCCAGAAAGAGAAGCAGGAGTGCCGGGCTCCTGGTCTTTCCAGTTTAGAAAAGGCTGTGGGCCAGGAAGGGACCACAGGAGCCAAGGCCTGCCTGCCCTGGTATTTTCCCCCTTGGTTTTGTGTTACAAGAGTTGCTGGAGACAGTTTCAGATGATTATTTAATTTGTAAATATTGTACAAATTTTAATAGCTTAAATTGTATATACGGCCAAATAAAAACTTGCATTAACGATTGGTGGGGCTTGTGTCATAGCATCAGTGTGTCGGGCTCCATGTCCTTGCTGAGGCTGTAGACTTGAGCCTGTAATCTCCAGAAGTGAGGGTTTCACGTAAGCCAGCACTACCCTTGGGACACTGTTGACCATGAACCGATTGGGAAGATGTGCCCATTTTACATATGGAAAAAGTGAGCCCCAGAGAAGTTCAATACGACGCCTTAGGTAAGAGCCAAGTAGGAGAGCCAGAATCTGAAAGGTGCTATCTTAGCCAGTTTGATGCTGCCATGGGGTGGGACCTCAGGCCTTTAGCCTGTGACTCCAAGGATGGGGCAAATGTGAAGGCTATCTGGGTGGGATGTGATGGCAGGACAAAAGGCTACCCTTGATTCCGGGTCAGCAGGCTGGGGAGGATGGCCCTGTGCTGGGCTGCAAGGAGCTCCCAGGCACTCCTTGGTGGTCGGACCAGCCAGAGCTAATCACTTAACATCCAGGAGCTAGAAATGCTGTCAGGCCCAAGTCTGGTCTGGAATGGAACAGAGACCCAGAATGGGCCTCCTACCTCTCTCCACCAGATAGAGCCCAGGGGCTGACATGGGCTGTCCCCATGCTCAGCCCTGCAATTGGAACTTAAGGCCTCAGGACCCATGCTTGAGAAATCTGTGATCTCCATAGCCTATACCAAGTCAGGCCTAGAGCAAGGGCTCAGGGATATTTGTGGCAGTGAGCCCTAGAGGACGAAGGAAGGAACCTGCCCAGTGGGTGTACCCTGTGCTACCCTCCCCTAAATTAGGTTGGGCTACTGTTTCCACCAGATAATAACCCCTTGAATCTGAATAGCTGAGCCCAAGGAACCCCAATGCACGAGGAAGCCAAAGTGTGGGAGAGGGACAGCAGCCAACATCCCCCACTAGCTTGGGTGTTCCTGGTTGGTCTCCAATGTTAGGTAGCTCTCCCCTAGCGCTGACACCTGTGCACAGAGTCCCATTTATCCCTTTATGCAAGAAAGGCCTGACACTCTGCACTGCCCAAGCCCTTAGCCCTCTCTGTATCCCTGTCCCAGGGGCTCCAACTCCCACATCCCTCCTCCTGAGGTCCCCTGGACTACAGTCTGTTGTGACGCTATCATGCAGGCTGCTCAGCTGGGCCTCAGAAGCCCTTCTCCAGGAGCCAGGCTTTGAGCTGCTGGTCAAAGTAGCCCTTAATCCGCAGGGTACCTGTCACTTCATTGACCTGGGTGATAGGTGTCTTCCCCAGCAGTGGCCTCAGAAACTCTTCTACATCTTTCTGCAGGGCCTGGAGGAAGATGACAAATCAGGCCTGGCCAAGAGTCCCTTCCCTCTAGAGGACTCCCAACCCTACAGCCCTTGAAGGGTCAGGACCGGACCTCAACCCACCCACTCACTTACCCAGATGTCCCCCTCCACCTTCCGGATCACAGTCATCAGGCGGTTGCCATGTGTGATGTCCCTGTAGACAGGGATGTTATGCATCCGAGAGCGCCGCACAAAGTAAGGCAGGTTGGGTGGTGGGTCTGTGACAAGGAGAGAGAGTGATGAGCCAACTCTTCCTAGGCCTCATCCCAGCTCAGCCAAAGCCCTTCCCCTCACAGAGTCTGCAGAGGGTCAGGGCACCCAACTGGACGAAGCCACCTTCATCAGGTCACGTCAGGTCAGAGGATCCCTTCCCCTCAGTTTAAAGTCAGGACCAAATTATTTGCCCTGGTACCCCAAGGGTCCCCCTATGGGGCCAATCCTTGCCCTTCTCCGTGCCTTTTCAGTCAGGGAGGCTGAAATCAATCTCTGGAACAAAGGGATTGAGATTTACAAGCACTGAACACCTACCATATGTTGGGCTCTGCACTAAGGGCTTTATGTGCTGAACAGATTACCTTCATTTTGCTGAAACCGAGGTTGGGAGAAGCTAAGTGATTAACTAAAAATCATATCAGCAGTGAATAGCAGAGCCCAATTCAAACCCAGAACTCCCTGACTCCCAGGCTGTGTTCTCAATTATAGAACACAGTCTGCTAGGGGGAGAGGGGAGATCCAAGCTCTTGGGTTTTCTCTCTGTGCTTTACTTTTCCCCATATGGGAAGATCACATCCCAATAGTATGGATGGATGGGTACCAGTGAATCAGAGGGCTCCAATCCTGGGCCTTTCCTTGGGTGTATCTTGACATGAGTCCTGAACCCACTGACGGAATCCAGAACCTCAGCTAGGGCAGGCTGACCACTGGTGGGGAGGATGCTTCCCTATAGCCTTCAGACCATGCCCATCACCCAACTCACCTCTGGGAGGCTGCCAGCCACTAGGAGTGGGATAATGTTCATGCTTTGGGGGTTTGGGGATGCTCATGGGGGGTAATAGGCGCTCCACAAACTGGTATTCATCCACGGACTCCACAAAGCTGGGGTAATCTGGAGGCCCCTGGGTCTGGCTCTGAGGCAAAAAAAACCAAAAAACCCTTGTCTTCAACAGCCCACCCAACACAGGATAGGCAGAACTTCAGTAAGAAGAGAAAGGAAACATTACAGGCAGAGAAAATGGTGTAAATAAAAGGCTGGGGGTAGGTGTGAAAGTTGTCAGAATTAAAATTGAGTCACTTATATTAAAAATATTGACAAATAGAGCTGGGGAAGGCCATAAAGTGAGGATTCTCATACACAAATGCCCGAAAATGAGAACTGTCACAAAAGACTACAAAAACCACAACCTTGCACAAAGGCCATAGCAACCGTACACAAAAAAACACTTCTTTGAGGATATCTGCCCAGCAACTGCCTGTCCAACCTTGAACTGGTGCCACCCTTATTATTGATCCTTGTAGCCAAGGATAATTATCTAAAAATAATTATGTAATCCTCGTGTTTCCTTTAAAAGCTTTTGTCTTTCTTTATCTCCCTGAATACACACTTAGCTTATGCCCATTACCAAATAAATATCATTTTCTTTTAAAGAGTCAGTGCCTGTTATTTAGCTTGACATAGGAAAGCACTAGACTTCATTCAGTTTTCCAGGGTGCAGAGTGCAGATAGGACTTGAAGAGAAGCTCAGGTGCACAGAACAGCATGCCTCTCTTAGGATTTCTGTAGGACTCAAATGACAAGTATATTTCCAAAAAGTTGATCAACCGTAAGAACAACCAATATGGCATTTGTCAATATTTAAGTTTCCTTTGAACATCCTGTTAAAACATGCTAGTTCTGGATTAGGCACTTGAAGTAAACATGATAATTCCCCACTCACACTCACATGATAGTACCCCTCCCCTTATCTAGAAAGTTTTAGCCTCATATAGACACTGCCAGGCACTGTACTAAGTGCTTTATGGACATTGATTTCACTTAATTTTTATAATGTGACAGATAAGGTATTTTATTATACCCTTTTTACAGCTGAAAAAGGTTGACATTAAGAAATAGTTATACAGCTGAGTGTGGTGGCACACGCCTGTAAGTCCCAACTACTCAAGAGGCTGAGGCAGGAGGATCACTTGAGCCCAGGAGTTT
>VBSM01003155.1:3513298-3536117 GCA_008086735.1 Cheirogaleus medius
GGAGTATACAAGAGGTGCTATATCACCATTGTTTCTTAAAGCCGAATAGTACTATGATGGCAAGTCTTTTTGTGTCACAAAAGTAGACTCCTCAGAAGCAGTGACAAGATGGTTTTTCCTCTTCCGCACATCTCTTTCATGGGCTGATTTGTCTCTTTTCTTTTAAAGTGTTTGTCTTATGGGTCTGTCTTTCCACCCTTAATCTTGGGCTTTTGTGGAAGCAGGTATTCCTGCTAAGTAACAGAAAGTCATTCTTCTGTCATGTTGCAGATTTCTTTTTTCTTGGAGAAAGAAAACAACTCTCCTAACAGGGAGCCTACTAAGGAGGACCTTTTCAAGATCCATAGTGTCCCAGTCACCCCAGCTACCACTCCTGTGCACAGCCTGAATGCTGAGTCCAACTCTAGTGAAGGAAGCCTAGATGCTAGGGATGTGGAAATGTCTAAGAAAGTCAGGCGATCCTACAGTCGGCTAGAGACCCTGGGCTCTGCCTCCACCTCCACCCCGGGCCGTCGCTCCTGCTTTGGCTTTGAGGGGCTGCTAGGGGCAGAAGATTTGTTGGGAGTCTCGCCTGTGGTATGTTCAAAGTCAACCGAGCTCCCCAGGGTCCCTGCGAAACCTTGGGCCCCAGACACGACTCTTCCTGGAATCTCGCCTCCAGTCGTGAAACAGAAACGAAAGAAGAAGGTGCCCGAGATCCTGGTGAGTGAGGGGCAGGGGCACAGCTCTGGCACTTTTTGGGGCTAGGTAGCACCTGCAGGGTGTGGGTGAGATGCTCCAGCCACAGTGTCCCCACTCTTCACTCACCTGACTCCCATTTCTCTTTCCCCAGAAATCAGAGCTGGATGAGTGGGCCGCGGCCATGAATGCCGAGTTTGAAGCTGCTGAGCAGTTTGATCTCCTGGTTGAATGAGATGCGGTGGGGTGCACCTGCCCAGACTCCCCTCTCCTTGTATATAGCCCCTCCTCTCTATGGAGAGCGTACTTGGGATCCCCTCTCCCGGCCTTGTTACCTGTGCGTGTGCCGTTGCCACATGTGAGGCCTGGCCACCTCTGAGGGTTTGTGCAGCACTGACAGCCATCTCTATTTGAGGCAACGGGGCCGCTGGGCCACTCACTGGTGTCCTGTCTCTAGTCATCCTCTCCTTCCTACCTCCCTAAGGTAGTGCAGCCAGTTTCCAGTTGGGCCACAGACTGGGGTGGAGAACCACTGTCCAGCCAGAAAAGGTTAAAGAGATGAGGAATGGAGGTGAGAGGGCACCTCTGCCTCGGGAAGGGTGGCTGCCCTGAACCAGCCCCAATAGAAACAGGCCCCAGGGCAGAGCCAGCCTCAGGCTCTCCCTCCTGAGTTGCCTTCTGTTAGTGGCTTGGGTCCCAGCCACCAGCCCATCCATGTAAAGAGGTTTTGGGTTCTGTGGGTTTCCTTGTAGATTCTGTAGATGGCCCAGGAGAACATTCATGGGCTGGGGGACAGTTCCATCTTTGAGGAAGAAGCTGCACATTCAACCTGTAAAATCTAAGTTTTGGAGGAAGGAGGGAAGCCTTAGTTGGGTCTCAGGCCACAAGTGTTTACTACATAGAAGCTGTGTGTTATAGTTCTGTGTTCTCTTGGGATGTTTGGTAGATGCCAGGCTGATGGAGCTCGGGCTGCTTGAGGCAAAGAGGGTACATTTCAGGATGGGCCACCAAGTGCTGTGGGCTCCTGAGGTTCACTCTTCTGGAGTGGCCACCTGCACAGGGCCCAGGCTGGGGCCTTGCCACTCTGCTACAGGGGCAGAAGGTGCCCCATCTTGTCATCCACACCCATTTCTTACAAAATAAGGTGCACAGAGTCTACTAGGCCCTAGAAGAAAAAATTATGAGTTGAAGGATCCCAGTCCTACTTGCATTTTACAACTACACTTGTAAAGTTCTAAGAAGCTTTTCTCACATACTAGAAAGCAGCAGGAATTGATAGCAATTTTAAGTTTTGGTCTCCTTATTGTGCTCGCACTCTGAGAACACTGCTTGAGGTAGGTGCTAGGAGTTGAAGGGTGGGAGAGGCATCCCATTGTCTATGGGGAATTTTCTCCACCTTTTCCTGTTCTCAATACTGGTAAAAGGTGTGGTTTCAAAGGCTGCCCTGCCCACCACACTCCCATCATACTCCAGGCTGTTGCACCTTTGGATGTGAAGTTCATGGAGACAGACTCAGAGGAGTACAGAGGAGCTGTGTGAAAACTGAGCGCTGGGTCAGGGCACTGGGATGAAATGGTGCAGGCCTGGTGGGCTCTCGTGAAACCCTCTGCAAAGCTATCTGCTCAACACTTCGTGCTTTGTCAGACCCTGCAAGCAAGCTGCCTTGCCAGGGTACGCCCAGATGTCCTTGAGCTGAACCACACCTGAACTCTTTCCCTCACTTGCTGGCAGGGCCGAACTCTGGGAAATGTGTCAGTCCTGCAGAATCAGAAATAGCCAGATGATGCTGAGTTGATATTACCACTGCAAACTGTTCTCTCTCCCTGAGGAACTAAGAATGTGCAGTTTAAGGAAAAATTAGGATTTCATTTAAAAATTTTTTTTAAATCCTGATTAAAGAATTTCTGCCTATTTATAGACTGTGTTTCTTTTATTGGACCAAAGGCAGAGCTGAGGGTGTGAGGCCCAGCATGCCAAGCCTTCTTTGTGCTGTGTCACTAGGGTTGTCTTTGTCCAGGGGCTGCCAGCCTAGCCTCATTCTAGTTGCCCTGTGGTAGATCACTGCCCCCACAACATCTATTTCTGTCCAGTCACCCATCTGCTCCCTCCAAGGCAGGGCTGCCTGCAGTGGATGCCTCGAGGTGAGTCTCACCCCCTCCCATTCTAGGAGGAAAGAAATCAGGTCTGGGGTGAGGCTACTGAGAGTTCCCCCAGTGCCCAGGGGAGATACCTGGAGACCAAACACCTTCCCAAGTCCAGCCCTTCTTCCCACTTCCCTTTCAGGCTCCTTTGAGCCCAGACTGGATGCTGTACAGTGGTGGCTGCTACAGGACCCCCTAAGGAGCTTGTCAAAGATGCTTATTTCTGGAAATTCTTCTACTTGGTCTGAGGTGAAGCCTAGGAACATGCATGCAGGAGGCATAAACCAGCCTCGTTCCATCTCATCCTCGCTTCCTAATCCAAACAAGTCAAGGCCATTAAATTCTCCCCAGACCTATCCACTTCCACCTCCATCCCCCACCAGAGGAGATGGGCCCTTCTCAAAGCCAACCTTTCCACTGGCTTTTGATGAAATCTCTCATCTCTGAAACCTTGCTCCCCTTTTTCCTCCAAGTCCTAAATGCTTTATGTTCATTTTATCGTTGAAAACAATCAGAAGTTTTGAGCAGCGTCTGTTAGCTACTACCATTGCTCCCTCTTAAGGTTAAGCTCCTTGAAAGAACATTCTCAAGTTGCTATTTGCTTCCTTTGAATTTATTCCTAGCCCCCTTATCATTCCATTTACTGCTCGACAGAGGTAACCACTGATCTCTTAATGCCAAGTGCACCAGACTCAGGCCTCAGCTGCCTGGGCTGGGGGCACCCTCCTTGGGGCCATAGCACTGCTGGCTCCTTTTTCTTGGCTTTCCCTGAAATGTCAGGACACCCGAGTTCAGTGCTGGACCCTCCTTCCAACGTGCTTGCTCTTGCTGATGACCTCAGGCTCTCTGGGCTGCTTCCTTGCTCAAGACTTGTCAGTCTTTACTTACAACCCCAAACTCTACCCTGAGCTACAAATCAGTCCCTAAAACTGCCTCAGAGAATTGTATCTCAACTCAGAAGTCATCTCAAACTATCCAACAGCTTGCCTGCTCCTGTGCTCTCTATGCCATTAGCATCACCGCCAGCTGACCCAGTCACACAAGCCAGGAACCTGGGGTCAACTGCAGCTCTGTCCTCCCTCACCTACCCTGTCTGGCCAGCCCCAACCTGCTCAGCACCCCTCCACCCACACAGCCACTGGACAGGTGCACTCGCCTCCTAGTGGATCTTCCTTTTATCTGCTCATGTCCCCAAACTGTCCATACTGCAGCCAGGATGAATTTCCTAAGTCACAAAATACAATCCTGTTTCTCCCTTAAAATCTTTTAGTATAATTCCACTTCTTCATGTAAGACCCAAAAGAATTGAAAATAGGAATTGCAATAGATATTTGTACACCTGTGTTCATAGTTCGTAGGCTATTATTTAATAGCAGCCAAAAGGTGGAAACAGCACAAAAGTCCACCAGTGGATAAATGGATAAAATGTAGTATGTTCGTGCAGTGGAATATCACTGGGCCTTTAAAAGGAATGAACAGCCTGGTCAACATGGTAAGCAAGACCCCGTCTCTACAAAAAATTGAAAAGTTAGCCAGGCTTGATGGCACACACCTGTAGTCCTAGCTACTCCAGAAGCTGAGATGAGAGGATCCCTTGAGCTCAAGAGTTCGAGGTTGCAGTGAGCTATGATTGTGCCACTGGACAACAGAGCAAGACCCTATCTCTTTAAAAAACAAAAAGAAAGAAAATAATGAAATTTTGACACTTGCTACAACCTTGAAGACATGCTGTGTAAAAAGAGCCAGACACAAAAGGACAATGTATGACTCCATTCATATGAGGCAACTAAAACAGTCGAATTCATAGAGAGTAGAATGGTGGTTGTCGGGGGCTAGGGAGAGGGGGTGGGGTTGGTGTGCAGTGGCGCAGGTCTCGGGCGAGGAAGATGAAGTGCTGGAGACAGGTCATGGTGATGGCTGCATGGCAGTGTGAATGTACTTAATGCCACTGAACTGTGGACTTAAGATCGTTAAAATGGTACATTTTATGTTACATATTTCACTACAATACAAAACAAAAACCTTTGCTGACTGGCCATCATCCATGCGCTGATGTGATGGGCGTTTGCAAGGCTTCGACTGCCCGGCCTCTCGGCCCCCACAAGCGGGCTGTCTGCAGGGCCCGCTCGCCTCTGGGACTGAACAGGCCAGACACTTCCGCCCCCGGACCTGGCACTGGCACCCAGGACCTGGGCACCTCACCTAAGCTGATCAGATTCCCCACCTGGAGGAGGGACATGAAGAGAGACGCCTGAGGATTCATGGAAGCGACAGCACCGCATTGTGGGGAGTGCACAAGGCCCACTGCTGTTCTGGCGGCTGGCACCCCACCAGCGCCCCACGCCTCCTGCTCTTTGAGTCTCTTCTTCTCTTGAGTTCTGTGACTCCCTTGCATCCTCCCAATAAACTCCTTTTTGCTCAAATTAGCCACCATTGTTTTCTGTTGTTTGCAACCCAGAACCCTGGCTGGTCTGGGGGATCCAGACACCTTAGCAGGGCTCACAAGGGCAAGGCTGGTGCCTGAGCCTCCCTGCAGGCCCCCAGCTGCTACAGGTCCACACCTCCAGCCTCAGGTCAGACTGCTCTCTGCCTTCCATGCCCTTCCCTGCCCCTGCCCCACTTGCGGAGTCCTGCACCTGGCTCCAGCGTCGTCCCTGCTTGCCTTTCCTCCCCACCGGCCCCCTCCACAGCGGTAGCATAATGGATGAGAGCACGGGTTCTGGAGTCCGAGGGGGTTTGAATCCTGGCACTGCCAATTTCTAACTGTGTGACCCCAGGCAAGTTGATTAGCCTCTGTGCCTCAGTTTCCTTATCCATAAAATGGGGACAACAGTATAATAATACCTACCTCAGAATGTTTTGGTGAGAGTGAGATGAAATAATACAAGGAGAGTGCTTAGTGCATAGCAAATGCTCAATGAACAATAGCTATCTTCAGGGAGAACTGACCACGCCCTAACTCCCTGAACCCCATCCAGACTTCCATCATAGCACCTTTTAGCTCTGTTCTGTCTGTTCTGCACATGCATTTATATGGTAGCTGTGAGTTCTCTGAGGTTGGAGGCACAGTCATTATTTGTCTCTGTCCCACTGGAGTCCGGGAATGTCATGGAATAAACAGATGTGGCGGTTTCCCCCCAGCCTGGGCACGTTGTGCACTTCTAGTAGGAGCTGGGGGCAGGGCTTCAGAGAGCCTCCGAGTGCCCTGGAGAAGAGGCACAGGTGGAGATGGGAGCAGTGGTGCCGGCAGCCTCAGGCATGAGCCCTGCCTCTCACAACATGAATTCTGGTTCCACTAGCAAGCATGTGAAGACTAAAGCCAGCCCTGCGGCTCACACCTGCCCCTGTTCCTTGGAGAATGGACTTCACCCTCCCTCTGCACAGGGCAGCTCCCCACACAGCCCACAGACCCTGCCTCCTCGCCTGGGTCCTAAGCCTCCATGGCCTGCCACCCCTTCAGATGAGGCTTTGGACCAAGGCCTTGTGGTACTCCCAACATCTGGGCCTCCACCAGTCTGCCTTCCTCTCATGCACTTCCACCATGAGGCTGACAAATTGTCAAGCTGTCTGCCACCTGCTTGGGGGTCAGTCTGACCCCAGCTTTGACTCTTCTGTAAGTCACTTAGCCTCTTTGAGCCTTGGTTTTCACTAATTAAAAGTGGAGTTATCTGGGAGGCCGAGGCAGGTGGATCGCTCAAGGTCAGGAGTTCAAAACCAGCTGAGCAAGAGCGAGACCTCTATCTCTACTAAAGATAGAAAGAAATTAATTGACCAACTAAAAACATATATAAAAAAAATTAGCCGGGCATGGTGGCGCATGCCTGTAGTCCCAGTTACTCAGGAGGCTGAGGCAGAAGGATTGCTTGAGCCCAGGAGTTTGATGTTGCTGTGAGCTAGGCTGACACCACGATACTCTAGCCCAGGCAACAGAGTGAGACTCTGTCTCAAAAAAAAAAAAAAAAAAAAAGTGGGGCTAATTCCATCTCTCTAACAGTTGCTTTGGGGGTTGTTTTCAAGGTCAATGGTCACATATAAAGCAGTTCTTAGTAACTGGTTGCAAGTATCCTTGTACCTGGCCCAGTGATTAACCCCTCAAAAGAGGAATTCCTTTTTGTATCTTCCCAACATTCAGGTCAGAGCCTTGAACAAAGTTAGGGCTCAGTAAGTATTTGTGGAGCTGAATACCCATTTTACAGGCTGGGAAATTAAGCCTGAGTGCCTGAGCTGCCCACCTGTACACAGCAGAGTAGGACTCAAACCTGGGTCCTGAGCTCTCTTCTGTCCAAGTCTAAAATTAAGCATCTGTCTGTGCTTGGCTGGCCGGAACCTCAGGTGACACTGGTCTTATCTATCTTGTCATCCTTCTCATATACTAACTGGTAACCATGAAACTTTTCATGCCTCCCAGTTTCCTTTGATAGGCACCAACGCATGGGCATGGCGTTAGGTTTGCCAGATTTAGCAAATAAAAATATAGGATACCCAGTTAAACTGGAATCTCAGGAAAATGAATTTTTTTTTAGAATAAGCATGTCCCAAATCAGATAAATAAATTAATTTTCTAGTTTAAATGTATCCCACGCAATATTTGGGACATGCTTATGTAGATTGAGTATCCCCAATCCAAAAATCCAAAATGCTCAAAAATCCAAAACTTTTTGAGTGCTGATGTGACGCTCAACAGAAATGCTCATTGGAGCATTTTGATTTCCAGATTTTTAGATTAGGGATGCTCAACTGGTATAATGCAAATATTCCACAATCTGGAAAATATTTGAAATCCATAATACATCTTGTCCCAAGCCTTTTGGATAATGGATATTCAACCTACACTAAAAAAAAAAAATCATTGTTTATCTGAGATTCAAATGTAACTGGAATCTTGTATTTTATTTGGCAACCCTACATGGAGTGCACTGGTACTCCACACGTACAGACCACTGTGAAGCCTGCTTTTGTGGTGTGACAGGGTCTCATGCACACCTTCCCCAGTGCTAGCACAATTTAGACACTTGTCACAGGCAGCAGTTTCGGCTTGCCTCACTCTTTCATTCCCCAGGCCCTTGGCTTCCTACCTCTGGGGTCTACTCCTTCCACCTACCCTCCAAACTATGGCAAATCAATCACATAGACAAACACACAAGGATCTCCATGACACCTCGTCCCCTGTGGGCCACAGCCCAGGCCCTACCATGGGCCCTTTGCCCACTCACCCTGTGTCCCAGTGAGGTGTCCCAAACCTGAGCACACCATGCCCTTCTGCAGCATCCTCCTTTTGCTTACAGTATAAGTCTGACACTGTTTCCTCTTCTGGATTGCCCTTCGTCCTTCTCTGGCGAGGATATCCCACTCGTGGGGGATCAAGCAGCACATCCTCGGTGCAATCTTTCTGGAGCTCCTAGGTAGAGAATGTGATGTGACTCCTTCCTCTTGTGGCCGGGGCTTCTGTACAGACCTCTGCTGTAGCTCATCTCCCCTCACTGTGCTCTTCCGCAAACCTGGGACCAGCCCCATCCCCTGGGAACTTCTGGGTGGAACCAGATCACGTTCTTCTGTACGTTCTCAAGACCTGGCCCAAGACCTGTGCTACAGATCATATTTATGGGGGAACAGAAAGAGCATGAGTGAATTGTATCCTAGCATGTTAATAAGTCATTTTTGTTTACTTACCTTGTCTTATATTTGGGCCCTTTAGGCCACTTCCAGTTTTTCTTAGTGGTGTAAATCAGCTACTGTGGTCTTCCATGTGAATTTTTTTATTATCTATGGAGTCATTTCTTTAGGCCTAGTTTCCAAAACAAACCATTGGAGCCACGGTTCTTGCTAGTTTTGTGGGTCTTGTTATATGCAGCCAGATTTCCCCTGGGACATATCAAGCCTGGGGACAGAGTTGCGTGCTTTAGAGCAGCAACACCACCCTAGAGCTCAACAAGTCTCTAGGGTTACGGGACCCTCTACAGAGATGTTTATATCATGTGGACAGGAGTTGTGTGGTTTTAGGCTGCCCAGAAAAGTTCAGTATAACACAGAGAGCACATTACAGAGAAGCCCTGTGACAGCCCACAGGTTTCTCAGAGGCCCAGATGGAGCTCAGTGTGAAGAAGGACCACATCTGAGGTCACTTGGCCAGGAGATGCACAGGGTTCTGAAAAATTTGAGGATGAAAATGGTGTCGAGTCTATCTATTGACTTCAGCTTTTGTGTGACTTGGGGAGGAGCTGCTATTTCAAGCCACCTTGGTGGAACATCTCACACCACCTCCTAGAGATGGAAACATCCTCAGGGTCAGCCCAGCTCGGCACTGCTATGGACCATTCCGATGGGGTCCTGGGGGAGGGGCATTTGCTCAGCAGATAAAAGTAGGCAGGATTCAGATTGGCAGCAAGGGGGGAGCGAAGGGGGAGTGAACAACATGGCCAAGAGATGGCTGTAGGGATGAGTTTGGGATGGTGGCAGGAAGTGAGGCCCCTGGTTGGTCTGGGCAGAGGCTTCTTCGAGGGTGATGGAAAATTAGGTGGGTTAGAAAACAAGGTGTCAATAATGAAGGGTCTTGAGTAGCACACTGGGCACTTTACCCTTTGTTTCTCAGTGCCCATCTGACAGATGATTTCTATACCAAACATAGGACAGATTCTCTAGCTTTTTACAAAACTTCTATGGGATCCCTTTAAATATCGTCCTCCCACTCCTCACCCCCACTTTACATTTGCCAGGATTCAGTTTAAAAAATACTATTAGCTTGTAGTTTTGGTAGGATTGCCAGATAAAATACAAGACACCCAGTTAAATTCAAATTTCAAGTGAACAATGAGTAATTTTTTAGTGTAAGTATACCCCAGACATTGCATGGAACATACTTACGCTAAAAAAAAGCATTCATTTTCATCTGAAATTCAAATTGAACCTGGCATTCTGTAATGCATTTGCTAAATCTGGCAACCCTAACTTTGAGGGGCCTGGTTTGCTGGACAGAGCTGGCGATGGAGGCTCCACAGGCTGGAGGCCGCCCCAAGAAAACCAGGCTAGAAAGGACAGACAGGGGGATGGTGGGTGTGCTCACTAGCAGGCTTCTGTCTCCCTCAGTCTCCCAGGGGCAGACGAAGAGCCCACACCAAGCCCGTTGTGAAACCAGCGATGCAACCTGTTGAGGAGCAGAAGCCTGAAGACCCTCAGGTTTCCAAGGAGCCCAGCACAGAGGTGACAGGAAGCCCCAGGGCCTCCTAACGCAGCCTGCAGGGGAGGCAGGAGGGCTGGAGAAACTTCTTCTGCCTGGGTGGAGGCTTGAACCCCCAATTGCCACAACCCAGCCTCCCGCTGCTGAGGAGTCCGGGCCCAGGGCCGGAAGGGCAGGCACAGGAGGCTCCAGAGCTGGAGCGCCACGTGGACGGCTCCTTCACACTTCCTACCACCACTTCCTCCATGGGGTGGGGGACACAGAGGACAGAGCCCCTGAAAAACAGGGAGATGGCATGGGAGAACCCAGCCTCCTGGGTGAGCAGCCTCATGCCACTTCAGTGACCATGGCACCTTCTCTGCAAAGCCGCCTTCTTCAGAGCAAAAGCTGAGCCTGCAGCCAGAACCTACCGTCACATTCCTGCTTACGCTCCTGAGCACGTCTGAGCCCACTGAGCCCACTGAGCCCACTGAGCCCACTGAGCCCAAAGACCTTGACTCGTAAGGCTGTGTGAGCGTGTATGAGTGCATGTATGTGTAAGGTGCAGGGAGGCACAGGGTGTCCCCCACAGCCCAGGAGCATTCAAACCTGAGCCAGGACTCAGCTCTGGGCTGTGCACAGCAGAGGCCCAGACAGGACTGAAGGGGGTGGGCTCCAGGCTGGGCCCCCGACTCTGCCCGCCCCCCTCATTCAGCCTGTAGACCTTCTGGTCCAACCCTCACTGCCCACCTGCTCCAGGGACTTGGAGATCCAGGAATCCCGGTTCCTAGATCAGGAAGACTGGGGCCCCCAGCGGGCCTCGAAGGAGATCAGGCATTTGCAGAATGACTGTATGAGGTGAGCCCAGCAGGCAGGTGGGGGCAGGTAGGATGGAGGGCTTCCCCCAACTGAGACCAGTCCTGGTTCTCAAGTCAGAGCCCACATGCCTGGTTAGCAGGCAGTCCAATAGCTGTCAATCAGGGGCCCCCACCTTTAATCATCCAAGAACTTGAGGGGTGGTTCAATCTGTGGGGAGGGGTGTCTGTTCTCTGGGTGTCAGGCTCTGGGGCTGGGGTCTGCATGTTCCCATGGCCACTTGCTGCTCTGTGGTAATGCCAGGGTCACAGCCCTACCTGGCGACAGAGGTCCTGAGGTGGGGTGGGGTATGACACTGCATGTGGGCGCCTAGGCCATGGGTCTGAGTGATCAGCTCTTTCATTCATACACAGCTAACTGGAGCGCTTGGGCAGGGCTGGTTCCAGTGTCGACCTTGTTGCTAGCCTGGAACCACAGAGAACCCTGTCATAGCCCCGACTATAGCTCAAAGGGATGGCTAGCCCTATGCCAACTACCCCCTTCCAAAGTGGACGTCAGAGGGTTTCTAGCTCAGCCCATAGAAGCAGCCTGGCTTGCTCTTGCTAAGGAAGACAAAAAGCATGGTCTGGTCTCTGTCTGGAGCTGCTGATACAAGTCACTCAGGGAGAAAATTCCCTCTCTGCCTGTGGTTTTACCAGGACAAAAGGACTGAACTCTTAGGGACACACAGATCCCAAGTGGCTATAGGATCAGGTGGTTGGTGCAGGAAAAGTGTGGAGGGGTGCTGCCTGGGACAGAACCTGGGGACTGGGTGGAGGAGTCTCTCTTTCAACCCTAGGCTTCGGGAGTCACTGAAAAGTAACCAGATGGACAACCTGGCCCTTGGGGAGAAGCTGCAAAACCTGGTGAGAACCTCAGCCCAGGACCCCCTTCCTTTGTCTTGCCTCCTCCCTGCTGCCAGCCCAGCTCCGGTGCTCGAGGGGCACCAGGCTGTCCTGCCCGGTCAGTTGCTCACCTCTGGCCCTGCAACCTTTTGCCCAGCCCACCTTGCTGTATCAGAGCCTGAAGGAGGGAGCCCAGGCCATCCAGGAGGAAGTGGAAGCCATCCAGGAGGAAGTGAAAGCCATCCAGGAGGAAGCCCAGGCCCTGTTCCAGGTGTGTGGGCAGCAGTGGCAGGCGGGGAGGGGGGACGCCTGCCCAGCATTGCTCATTCGCACTCCTGTGCCTCTGCCCACAGCATTCCAGCTCCCAGAACATAGCCCTGCTCCTCATGCCGCCTGACCAGCCCCACGACCAGAGGGACAAAATTCATCCCTGGCCGGGCCCAACGCCAGAGTCCGGACACCGCCTCGGGAGGCTGTTCCATCAGCCAGCTCCTCTCTAGGTCCCAGCAATAAACTTCACAGCTGAGCTGTGGCTCCACCCATTGTCTGTGGGCCCTGGTCCTCGGGTAGGGAGCAGAAGGTCACCAAATCCACACTGAATTCAGCCCCTGGGCCACCCTCTGACATCATCCCAGCTCCCTCTGTTTGCCTGTCCCCAATCTCCTTCCCCACATGGCCCTGCCCTTCCCTGATCTCAGAGAAGCTTCCAGGTCTGGTTGGTGTCAGCCTTGGAGAAACGGAGAGACATGCTCAAGGGCGATGTTCCCAAGATAAGCGCTGGGGCGAGACTCAAAGAGGGCCGCAGCCCCTCCCCAGAATGATCCAGGCACCTGCTGTCACTCCAAAGTGCAGAAGAATACTAGTGGCTCTTGCCACTACCCACCTGGTGACCTTGGATAAGCCCCCTCCCCTTTGTAAGTCACAGGGTGTCAGGGAGAGAGGTAGTGGGCTCGACACCCAACACTCCTCAGGCCTGGAGATGCATCTGGCCCCACTCCACCCCTCAACTAAAGAACTCTCTGGCACAGGGTCTCCTGGGGCCTCCTGTGAGCCCCAACCCCCCTCCACCAATGGGAATGCCAAAAACCAGACACATATACAGTCAAGGGGGACAAAAGAGGAAGGAATCCTGAAAGAAGTTTGCTAAATTAGATACCAAATTGGTTAATATTCTTTTTTTTTTTTTTTGAGACAGAGTCTCACTCTGTTGCCCAGGCTAGAGTGAGTGCCGTGGCGTCAACCTAGCTCACAGCAACCTCAAACTCCTGGTCTCAAGCGATCCTCCTGCCTCAGCCTCCCAAGTAGCTGGGACTACAGGCATGTGCCACCATGCCCAGCTAATTTTTTTTTTTGTATATATATATTTTTAGTTGGCCAATTAATTTCTTTCTATTTTTGTAGTAGAGACGGGGTCTCACTCTTGCTCAGGCTGGTTTTGAACTCCTGACCTTGAGTGATCCGCCCACCTCGGCCTCCCAGAGTGCTAGGATTACAGGCGTGAGCCACCGCGCCCGGCCCAAATTGGTTAATATTATATAGGGTGATCTTTTTAAAAGTCTGTAACCCCAAGACTCATATTATTTACTGGGCAGAAATCATTTGCATCTTAATCAGTTTTCTGTAATGTAACCTCTAACTTTACAGAGTCTAGGCCTAATCAGTGGTAAAAGATTAATCAAGCAGAATTCCCTTGCTAGTCCTCTAGGGTGACATGAAAAGGGCCAGGGATGATCTTTTTGCCCTATGTTCTTGTAGGGAGACACCAGCCAAGAGGATGGAAATTCAGGTTTGGGGCTCCTCCTCAGGCCTGGCTTGACTTACATCAGACTTCTAGGGAACCTGCCCAGCAAAACAACTGGTGACACACTTATTAGTGAAGGTTTGATTATGTCCCAGCTTCAGGCTGAGCTGAGCTAAGCTAACATCTCTGACTTAGCAGCCCACCTCTCCTGAGACCCCACCCTCCTCTCTTGATAGCTGTAGGGGTCCCAGGCCTCCCCCACCCCCCACTTTCTGACCTGTCCTTGAGCTGGGGCCCAGCCGTACAAATAGCTGTCTTGCCAGTTTCCCAAAAGAAATCATCTGACAGTGAGGTTGATGATAGTTGGGTCAACAGCTAAATGTTTACATCAATTTACCCATTTAAGGACTTCCATCAATAAGACATAGTCATCAGCAAGGTCCTATTTGAGCCTGCTTCCTCTAAAGGCCTCTCAGCCTGGGAAGGCATGCAAGTGTGGTTACATTAATACTGTCTGGCTGCCGGAAATCGAGGCTATTACAGGCCCCCTCCCCAGTTATCTCCTACCACAGAAGCACCTACAGATGCCCACATGCATCCTGGCCATGGCCCTGCAGCCTGGGGGCCCCCCACATTGGCTGCTCTGAGCTCAGTCCCTGCAGCCACTCTGGTTGATGCCAAGTCCAAGCACTACCAGCCCAGCCCAGCCCAGCCTGGCGGTCCCTTTCATGGAAGCACCCACGGCAAATCTATGTGGGCCCCAGGGCGTTACCGAGTCTTTTAATTCAAACACGTTTCCCCCAGATCTGTTAGTCAAAGGGGGTTACCATGTCAGTCACAAGTTGTGCCCAGATCTTCTAGGCCTGTCATCAAGGCCCTGGGCTGGGTTGGCAAACCAGGCTCCTCTGTCCCCCTGGGTACCATCTCTCTTGAGAGGGGCAGAACAGGATGCCCCTCCCCTGCCTGTTGATGAGAGGTGGGATAGCTTCGTGACTAGGAGTGCAGAAGCTCGTTCTAATCACAGCTCCACCTCCTGCTAGCTTGTGTGACCTTGATCGAGTGACTGGACTCACCTGTTCATCTATGGTAACATGGGATTGACCACTGTGCCCACCTCAGAGGGCTCTCAGGAGGACTGAGTGATTCAGTGTGAGTTCCGCGCAGTGTTGGTGGCCAGTGAGTGTTGGCAATTGTTATCTGACCTCCAGTGGATCTTCCCAGGCCCCCAGACTGGCGTCAGAGGCCCAGTGGAAGCAGCTTTGAGTACCAGTGATCCCAGCAGGCTCCCTGCCCTGCCAAGCAGCCCTGCTATTCCTGCCTGAGAGAGTGGCCAGGCACCCCGGCAGCCCCTTCCTTCCTCCTGCAGCATCTTTCTTTGGGAACATCCAGCTCTGGGGGTCTGTTAGATGCACCCTCCCCTTTCACGAGCCGCCCATGCTTGGCTCAGCAATCCCAGTGAGGCTTACCCAGAAGGTTCTGTTTCCCGGGGCTTCGTTGGCCACCTCTTGGATCTCCTGTTTTCTTGGACACCCCTTGGACAGCGACAGCCGGAGCGAGGCATTGAGGAGCTGTGCTGGCAAAGGCCAGCTCTGCATCCAGTCCGCAAGTGCCCGCTGTGTACCTCCTGGGTGCCAGGCACTGCTCTGGCTGTGGGGCTTCGGCGGTGGATAAAACAAAGATGCCCACCCTGGTGGGACCTGCACTCAGGAGGGGAGACAAGAAATAATGAGCAAGTCAGATGGGGGTAGATGCAGTAGAGAAAACGAAGCCGAGGAGGGCAGGGGAAGGATGAGGGAGGGAAAGGAATGCAATTTTAGGTAGAGTGGTGGAGGAAGAATATGTCATTGAGGAGTGACATTTGAGCAAAGACACAAAGGACCTGAGGGAGTGAGCCCCATGGGTAGCTGGGGTAACAGGTTCCAGGGAGTGAGAGAGGAGCTAGTAGGTTCTGGGGACGCTGGAGGCTGGGGCGGCTGGAGAAATGAGTGAGGGGGAGGAGGAGGGATGAGGTCAAGGCTCTGATAGTGACCTTGTCACTCTGAGAGACATGGGAGCCTTGGAGGGCTGTGAGCACAGTTGTGACATGGCCTGACTTGTGTTTTACAAAGACTACTCTGACTGCTAAAGGAGACAAGAGTGCCATCAGAGGGACCCGGTAAGAGGCTACTGCAAGAATCCAGGGGAAAGATGACAGGGTCTTGGGCCAGGTTGGATTCTGGGTTTGTTTTGAAAGTGCAGCCCACACGACTTACTGACAGTGGTTGTGGAGTGTGAGAGAGACAGGAGTAAAAACCTAACTCCACAATTTTCAGCCTGAGCGACTAAGGATGGAGCTGCCAGTACGCTAAATGAGGCCTGCTGGAGGAGGAGGCTTAAGGAGGGAGCTACATTTGGGGTGTGATGAGAGTCTGGAATCCTTCTTGACCACACAAATGTGAGCGTAAAGTAGGCAGCTGGAAATATGAGACTAGTGTTCAGGAGCCAGGTGCGGATTGGAGACATCTGTGGGTTTTCAGTCCCTACTTGGTCATTTGTATTGATTATCTATTGCTGTGTAACAAATGACTCCAAAACCTAGCAGCTTAAAACCATAAACCTTTACTATCTCACACAGTTTCCACAGGTTAGGAATTTGGAAGTGGCTTGGTTGGGTGGTCTCATGGGGTTGCAGTCAAGATGTCATCTGGGGCTGTAATCTTCAGAAGGCTTGGATGGTGCTGGAGGACCCACTCCCCGGGTGGCTCACTCACAGGGCTGGCAAGTTAGTGCTGATTGTTGGCCGGGGGACTCAGCTCCTCACCATGTGGCCTGTCCATTGGGCTGCTTGAGCATCCTCACAACATGGTGTCAGTAAGGTCACGTGACTCTGCAGGCACATCCAGGGGCAAGGGTGCAGGTGCAGAGCAGGTAGAGAGGGAGTCAGATGTAACCAGGATGGGGTTTTCCCAGTGAATGTGACCAAAGCGGAGAGGATTGCAGGGTTGAGAGGTCTTCAAGGGCCTCAAACTGGGCAAGGAGGGAGAAGAGCACATCTGGGAGGTGGAGAGTGGTGTCTTGGTGGTCCTGGAGGGACTGAGGACCCCTTGGAGTCAGAGCAATCAAGTGAGTAAGTGGGAAGATAAAAGGGTGGTTATATGCTTTAGCTACTTTAAGTGATTTCCATCAACACCCACAATCCAGAATGTTCTGGGAAGGGCCACACCACCAGCCCAGCCAAGAAGGGGAAAGAAAAATTGGAAAATTGACCAAGTTGATATCTGGTGCCTACAGCAGTGTAGACACCAACGGAGTCCAACAATCTGAGATGATTTCTTGGGTGTCGCTCACACACTGCCACACACTCTCAGACATAAACCACACTGACAGTAGAGTCACCCACTCAGAAGTCACACACTTGTTCAGGTGTCCTTTCTGTGACTTCACATGTTCAAGGGGTTAAATCCTTCCAGGAGTGGGGAGGGCAGGACCGTAGGGCTGCTGCCTTGGTGTCATCCCATGCCTGTGCCTCAGCTTATCAGCTGACTTTGGTGTCCTCCTGCCCAACTGGTGGTGCCTGTCCTCCCGTGGCCTCATAAGGAAGGTGTGCGGTCCCTGCACTAATGGGGCTCTGATAAGATCCAAGGTCACATTCCAGGCACTGATAATCACCTGGCCAAGAGTGGCAGCTTCCTGGTGCACCTCCCTGAAGTCACTGATCACACAATACCGTCCTGACCCCGCACAAGGGGAGATGAGTGCAGGGCGGGTGGTGCTGGCAAAACGGGGTTGTGAGCAGGAGGGGGCCACTCTCAGAGGGGGGCTGTGAAGTCACGCACGTGCACACAGTCCACCGCGGCCCAGCCCCCTCTCTACTTTCTAGCGAGTACTTGGGGTCTCACTTTCCCTCTCAACCTTCAATCATGCTGGGCCATATGCAGGATGGCCCACCCTCACCTTCCCTGCATGCTGAGCGCCTTCTCGTCCTCGTCCTCGGAGGATCCCCTCAAATGTCCCCTCCTGAGCAGAACTCCTCATTCTCCCCTCTAGGAGCACTGCGGTCCTACCTCTTTAGGGCACTTACCACAAGGCTGAACCCAAAGCCTGTCCCCCCTGCTGGACTTTGCATCCCCAGGGCTAGATGGACCCAGCACGGAGCTGAATGAGTGAACAGTGCTTGCATGGATAGGCAAGGGGTGAATAAATGAATGGAGGATGGATGGGTGGATAAATGGGAGGGTGGATGGATGGATTCCAGATAGGGCTGGGGCTGGAAGAGGAAGTCACCTTGCCAAGGAAGTATGGGCTTCCCCTTCCCAAGAGTCCCACCTCCTCCCATAAACTGAGTCCCCTTCAGGATAGACACAGAGAATTCTTCTGGGTCCCCCTTCTTTCCTTTAGCTCTAGGCCTTGTGCTTTAGAGTGAAGAGTGACTAAAATATACTGAGCTCCCACTGTGTGCCACATGCTGGTCTAGACATTTCTACAGGTGCCATCTTTTTTTTTTTTTTTTTTTTGAGACAGAGTCTTGCTCTGTTGCCTGGGCATGTTTCCATGGCATCAGCCTAGCTCACAGCAACCTCCAACTCCTGGGCTCAAGCGATCCTCCTGCCTCAGTCTCCTGAGTAGCTGGGACTATGGGCACGCACCACCATGCCTGGCTAATTTTTTTGTTTCTCTTTTTAGTTGCTCAGCTGATTTTTTCTATTTTTAGTAGAGATGGGGTCTTGCTTTTGCTCAGGCTGGTCTCAAACTCCTGACCTCAAGCGATCCTCCTGCCTTAGTCTCCCACAGTGCTAGGAGATGCCATTTTATTTAATGAAAGCACCACCAGTTTTGTTAAGTAGGTTTTACTATCTCCATTGTTCAAGCTAAGAAAAGAGGCTTAGAAAAGCTAAGTGAATTGCCTAAGGTCATGCAGCCAGGGATGGGATTTGAACTCGAATTCTGCTCTGGTGGACGGGCAGGGCGGGATGTGCTGGATCCACTGGTGGGAGGGAGAGAGGTGGTGCTTTGGGGCGGTGGGCACAGCCCTGCTGTGGATGCAGGGACTCTGAGTTCCAGTCCCAGCTTGGCCTCTGTTTTACTGGGAAACGCTGGGTGAGACCCTTCTCTCTCGGGCTTGAGCGTCCCTGGGGGACTTTACGCCCTTGGAGGCCCCTTCCAGGTGAATGACGCAGAAAGTGGTGGATGTGAGTAGTTCCTGACTCTTACCACGAGATGTTCCCTCACTCTCCCTGCCAGTTGGGGGCCAAAGGGCAGTGCCACCCATGGGGTAATGGTTAACGAGGCCCGACACCTCATCTATAAGGAGGCCCTCATCAGCCCACCCCAGCTGGCCAGGATTCCACAGGATGCAGTGGGTGAAGGGGCTGGGGCTGGGGCTGGGCGCTGCTGTCCTCTTGGCACTGGGGATCATCCTGGGGCACTTTGCCATTCCCAAAAATGCTCCCAGCGTCTCAGCCTCCCAGGACCTGGACCTGGAGATTCTGGAGACCGTCATGGGCCAGCTGGATGCCAGCAGGATCCGGGAGAACCTTAGGTGAGAGGCAGCTCTGCCCGCTCCTCCTGCATGCCAGAGGCCCTCCCTGACGCAGGCCCTGCCCCTCCCACTGCCCACCCTGCAGAGAACTCTCCAGGGAGCCGCACCTGGCCTCCAGCCCCCGCGATGAGGCCCTGGTGCAGCTGCTGCTGCAGCGCTGGACGGACCCAGTGTCAGGCCTGGACTCCGCCAAGGCCTTCGAGTACGAGGTGCTGCTGTCCTTCCCCAGCCAGGAGCAGCCCAACAGCGTGGACGTCGGTGAGTCCTGCCCAGGCTTGGGAATGCCCAGGGCAGGGAGTGGGGGAGCTGCTGGGCCAGCCCTGACACTGCCCCCGTCCACAGTGGGCTCCGCTGGGAGCGTCCTCTACTCCTGCCGCCGGAGCGAGGAGAACCTGACTGGGGAGCAGGGCGGACCCGACGTGGTGCCACCTTACGCTGCCTATGCACCCGCTGGAACTCCACAGGTGGGCCCGGAACCCCCCTACTGCCCTGGCCCAGCTCAGGGCCACCTGGTTCCCACCCAGGCTTCTCCCCACCCTGACCCAGGGGCATCTGAGGGAAAGTGCATCTACTGGGGGACAGCGCCAGCCCCCCGGAGTTTATTCACCTCCACACTCCATCACTACTTTCCAGCAGTCATTTAACAAACACTAGCAGCTCCTGCTCAAGGCCAGGCCTGTTACATGGCACCCAGACACAGAGGAAATCAGGGGTGATTGTCCCTGGGGGAGCTTATAAGCTCTGGGTGAAGTGGGGAAACCGAATTCAAATCCCTCCTCCTGCCCCTCAGCCTTCCATCCCCTTTCCCCATCGGCCCCGCGCTGAGCCCAGCTCTAACGATCACGTCCTCTTGGGACTAGGGCCTCCTCGTCTATGCCAACCAGGGCAGTGAAGAAGACTTCAAGGAGCTGCAGACTCAGGGCATCCAACTGGAAGGCACCATTGCCCTGACTCGATATGGGGGTGTAGGGCGTGGGGCCAAGGTGAGCAGCGGCAGCCCCCGGTGCACGGGTCCTGGGTGGGAGGGGCTGGACAGTGACAGGAGGAAGTGAGGAGAAGGGGCAGTGTTGAGTGGGGGCCAAGCCTGGGCTGGGGCAGGAGAGGCGAGCTGTATTTGGGCTGTACCACTGATGGGCTGCGTGGCCTTGGGTGCCTCCCTGACCTCTCTGAGCCTTAGGAAATAAAGGGATTGGGCAAATGTTTGGCTCTGGTATGCTGAGAATCTGAGTCCTCCTGTGAAGTGCTTCTTGAGACTATTCAAACTGAACGCCCTCCTTTTGCCCTTCCTCATTTCTTTTCAATCCTAAATCTTGACTAGGTATTACATGCCTATGGTTTAAAAATGTAAGAAAAAAATTTTTAAGCTGGGTGCCGTGGCTTCACATCTGCAATCCCCCAGCCCTTTGGGAGGCCAAGGTGGGAGGATCACTTGAGGCCAGGAGTTCGTTCGAGACCAGCCTGGGCAACATATTGAGACCTCGTCACTACAAATTTTTTTTTTTTTTAAATTAGCTGAGCATGGTAGTATGTACCTGTAGTGCCAGCTACTTGGGATGCTGAGGCTTGAGCTCAGGAGTTTGAGACTGCAGTGAGCTATGACCACACTCCTGCACTCTAGCCCTGGCAACAGAGCGAGACCCTGTCTCAAAAAAAAAAATAAATAAATAAAGGATTCTGGAGATGGGTAGCAGTGATGGTTGCACAACAATGTGAATGTCCTTACACCACTGATCTGTATATTTAAGATGGTAAATATTATGTTATGTGTATTTTACCACAATTTTTTAAAAAGTGCCCATGATAAGTGCTGGGGAAAGAGAGAGAGAGAGGGAAGGAGTAAGGGAGGGAAGGAAGGAAAAAGGAAAAGAATGGAAGGAAAAAAAGGGGACAAGCAGAGTGGATATACACAGATTAGAAAATTTCCGGTTTAATAAAAAAAAGTACAAAGTGAAAAAGTTCTCCTGTAATGCCATCCTCCAAAGAAGTAACCACTTCTTTTTTTAGTTTATGGATAATCTATCCAGAGTTTTCTTTTAGAAGAAGCATATAGAGTGCAAATTCTGTATATATCTTACCTCTTCTCCAAGCCATTTTACATAAAAATAGTGTCCTAGACCCAGGCTTCTGGACTGTGCTTTTTTTCACCTTTATACATCTGGCAGATCATTCCTAATCAGTACACAAACTGCATCTTTTTCTTTTGGTACACTTTTGGTTTTGCTGTAGTATATTCCATATGTGTGTGTATATATGTAGTATAGTATATATATATATTATATAGTATAAAATGTGCCATTTTAAGCATACAGTGAGATGGCATTAAGCACATTCACAATGTTAACCATCACCACTATCCATTTCCAGAAACTTTTCAATATTTCAAACAGAAGCTATTTAACAACACCTCCCCATTCCCCCTCCCTTAGACCCTATTTTGTTTTCTTTAACTCCCATTCTACTTTCTGTCTCTATGAATGTGCCTATTCTAGGTATTTTATGATCCACATATAAGTGGATCATAAAATATTTGTCCTGTTATGTCTGGCTTATTTCACTCAGCATAAAGTCTTGAAGGTTTGTTGATGTCATATCAGAACTTTATTCCTTTTTAAGGCTGAGTAATATTCCATTATATGTTACATATCACATTTTGTTGATCCATTCATCCGTGATGGGCTCTTAGGTTGTGTCTATCTACCCTTTGGCTATTACGGATGCTGCTGCTGCGAACCTGAATGCACAAGGACATGCTTGTTCTGTTGTACAGCAGTTGCATAGGATTCCACTGCAGGATGTCCCGGTTTACTCAACCAGACCCCACTGGTAGGCATTGGCTTGGCCATGCCCAACAGTATGTTGCTGTTGCAAGCAGCGCCGCCACAAATGCTTTATGCAAAGGTAGACCCATCCTGGCTTCCGCAGCAGAGGAGAGAGGAAGCCAACATGACGTGTCCCGTCCTCATCCCCCCCCCACACACAGCCTCCTCTGCCTCCTGCAGGCTGTGAACGCCGCCAAGCACGGGGTGGCCGGGGTGCTGGTGTACACAGACCCTGGCGACATCAACGATGGACTGAGCCTACCCAGCGAGACCTTTCCCAACTCCTGGCACCTTCCTCCCTCGGGGGTGGAGCGAGGGTCCTACTATGAGTATTTTGGGGACCCCCTGACTCCCTACCTTCCAGCCAACCCCTCTTCCTTCCGCCTGGACCTTGCCAATGTCTCCGGATTCCCCCCGATTCCCACACAGCCCATTGGCTTCCAGGATGCAAAAGTCCTGCTCTGGTGAGTCTGTGCCCTGGGTGTCCTGCCCAACCCCCAGTGGCCTCCACACTTCAACTGGACACCCACATTTACTCTGAACGGCCTCCCCCTCCTCCGCAGTAACCTCCAGGGATCCTTGGCCCCAGCTGCCTGGCAGGGAGCACTGGGCTGTGACTACAGGATGGGGCCTGGCTTCCGCACTAATGATGACTTTCCAGCAGACAGGTGAGGTGGGGCCACTCCTCACTGGGTGCCCTCTGTCCCCAACTCCCCTCTCCTCCTCCCTTGTTATTCCTCTCCTACCCTGGGTTTTCCCTCTCCCTGCTTCAAAGCCTTCCCCTTTCTCCTCTCTCCCAACTCCTCCCCTGACCCCAAAGTATCTGTCTTGTCTTTGAGGAAGCCCAGGAAAAACACAAGGTCCTGTGGGTCCCCTGCCCCCCCCATCTCCCCCTCCGCACTTCAGCTACTCCCTCCCTTCGAGATGCCAGGCTCCATCCCAAATCAGGGCCTCTGCCACTCCTGGTCTGCACCCCCCCTGGCCACCAGGTGTCCTCCCAGGCCCCTTTACCTCCTGCAGTTGTTCACGTCCTTTATGGGAGGCCCCACAAGCATGGGGGGGGGGGGCT